>JAOXNO010000033.1:27456733-27489208 GCA_028565335.1 Limnodromus scolopaceus
GGATGGGGCATCCACAGCTTCTCTGGGCAACCTGTTCCAGTGTCTCACCACCCTCACAGGAAAGAATTTCTTCCTAAATTAAATCTCCCCTCCTTCAGTTTAAAACCATTATTTACATTATTTATACAATTACATTTTACATTTAAAATCTGCCCAGAAAGTTTTAAAACATTCCTTGGGTGTGTTTGTGAAAGTCAACACCTTACTCAACTCATTTTGCTGTAAAAAGCAATAAATCTTCTTGAACTTGGGGACTACCCAAGATACCAGGACTATAATTGCCTGGCTGAGAAAGAAAGGGCCTGTCTCTCCCAGGGGAGCCAGTCTAGGTGCTTGGCATAGTTTCCATAAAACTGTCATTTCTAAATCACTTCCTCCTGCGGCAGGATTTCCCTGCTTACACCTTTCCTGTCTCCTCACAGCACCAACTCCTCCCTTTTTTGCAGCTTAAACATGCAAGAAATCTCATTACTCACCCTGACAAGTTAGGTAGCTTATCCCAAATGGGTGCACCTTTAGACCACCTTTGCTCCCTTATTCTCTCTATATGTTAAAGACTTTAAGAAAAAATGTTTTAGTTCCCTCTAAACAGTTTTCTTTTCCTATATGCAATTGCTCAGGTCCAAGGGAAGCCATATGCTGCACCCTAATAACTTTTAAAGCAATGCAAGTGTGAAGCCAGTTGTTTCATTCTGTGCTGAAACTAGAAGAAATGCTGACTCTCTCACCACCATTAGATAATTTATTCTCAGCTCTTTGAAATTTCACATTAAGGGGTGTCTATAGGGGCTGGATATCTTTTGTTCACCAGAATAGAGGATGGTACCTGCAGGGGGGCTGGCGCTGCATCCCGTAGGGGATAAGAGAGCTTGCAAGCCAGAGGCACCCAAGCCACAGCTTCTGTATGGGAGCTCAGGGGAAGACAGATCAATGTTAAATTGATGCAAACCAGAATGTTTCTACTTGGTTTGCTCAACCAAAATAATTCAGCTGGCTAACCTCAAAGCAAAAGAATATATTTAGTTTTGAGACCATTTTCCATTTGAAAAAAAATGCCATTTTGGTGAAAATTTCCTTTCTTGCTGCAGAAAAAGAAAAGAGCACATCGTGAAGGGAAATTTCCAATCAGCCATATCAAAAGATCAGGGTGTGGGAGGAATGCCACAGAGAGCTGGAGAGAGACTGAAATGAGTGGGGGAGCCTAGGAAAGAACTTGGAGAAACATCAGAGAACAGTATTGCTGCATTAAAGAAGATTGAAACCACCAGCCAGGGAGGAAGGGCTGTGTAGTGCTCACCCAGGTTAGAGAAGGGACCGTTCTCAGCTAAGAGAGCAACCTGCACGTATGCCATTGACACATACGCTTCTTCAACTTTAACTTGGGCTGTCAGGTATAATGTAACTCCTACTCATTCTCCGCCTCCACAGAGGATTGCTTGCTAATATTTAATTTTCTCCTTCTGTTTAATTAGTGAAAAAACAGAGATTTAATGGATCAGTCAGGAGTCCAAATACATCTGAGAATCTGCAAGCATTGTAGCTTTTTATTCTGTGACCTAAACAACACAAAAATCCGTAAAGCAGTATGAGCTTAAGTTCACCCAGCAGGATGGTAAGATCAAATGATCTATTATAATAAACTGTCAGATGAATCAACCTGCTGCATCTATTGATATCTTTATTGCACTCCTCCAATTATAAATCCTACTCACTTGATTCACAGGAGGCATCTCCCAAAGAAAAATTCTTATGACTAAGACAAGGAGGGTTTGACTCTTTCTGTACGCAAACTGCGTAGGAATTCTGGATAGTGATATTAGGTAAAAATTACCCACCGTATCTTCAGCTTCTTCACAAAGAGGGAGACACAAAAAAAAAAAAAAAAAAAAAAAGAGGCCTGGGAGATAGAAAATATAGTAAAACATCAGTTAACGCAATTACAGATCTATAGCATGGTCAGGGCAAGGAGGGTTTTTTAAAGGTCTTGATGTTGCTTTGGTTTATATTGTGGTATCCCCTCTGAGTAATCGGCCAAATTTATTCATTTGTTTTGCCAGTGAACACAGTTTCTTGTGGCTGCCCTCCAAAAACAGAAGCAGAAAACTGCAGGGTATCCAGGCTGCTTAGGTAGCAGTTGTTGGAGAACAGAGTGGGGAGAGGTTAGTTATTGGTCTCTTTCTCCATCTGTCAAGATTCTAACCAGCGCTGATCTGACTCAGGCAGGTATTTTTCAAATCAAACCACTACCATGTGCCAGTTTTTTTATCCTTGTCCTCCTTACTGCACAACAAGGGCTCAGCACAGCCAGCATTGCACACCTCACTTTTCATGATGAATCTGGAAATCTTCCCAGATTATTTATGCAGAGCATCTGCCCCCTAACTCGCCACACCAAAGGATGTGGTAAGCTCTGAACAGGCAGCTCGAACAACTACAGTAACTATGTTAGCAAGCAAAATGCTGCCTTTCCTTCTGTCCTTCTCTTTCTGTAGAGCAGCAGCATGTGACCCCACTACCAAAAAGGGCACTGGATGGTTATTTAGAAAATGCAAACTGAAATCACCTGCTGAACTGCTCCGATAAGCACAGCTTTGTTTGTGTGGCAGGGCTGAGCAATCTCTGAACAGAGGGTGAGCTGGCACCTTGCTTGCACACTGGCAACTGGGAGAGAGAGAGAAGGGCACAATATTTTTCCTATTTAACTTTTCATGCTCTAGCAGAATCTGGGTGAGATATCTTTGGGAAAGATGCTTGTAGTTTTATTGTGTGTAGCTGTGTGCAGTTTTTGAAAAATAACAAAGACTCTGGAGGCTGCTGCAGTCCTTGAAGAAAGGGCAGTGGGCTACTGTCACATTTCCTACCTGCAATCATTTCTGCTGTTTGGATTTACTGAAGTGATGAGGTCTGGCTGGGACAGCAGCATGGATTTTTGTTGTGTATGTGAGTAATGAACTGCAGGTTGTCTGACCCTTCCTGTTTGCAGAGCCTAATGTCACCCGTATATAGCTTTGACAAACCTTAAGTCTTTGGGGTGAACCCTGATATCAGTCTTGGGCTTGACATGCTTTTTTTGATTTATTATTTGCTGTAATTTGAACCAAGATGATTCACTATTTTTTATTATTTTTTTTTGCAAGAGTGAAGTTAAAGGAAAATGTATAATTGTGTTATAATCTTGAGGGGTTTTCTTAGGAAAGCTCAACTCTTCTCAGGCTTGGGAGATAAGGCTGGAAGTTTCATAGAGAAGTGACCTATTTGTAAGACTTGACAAGGTCTTCTGCCTTTCTCCAAGAATATGAACACACAGGGTTTTACTGTTTGCCAGATCAACAATTGCTGTGTGATCATATGGTACTTTTTCCATGGGATCCCACTCCTTATAGGCTGAAGGAAAGGCAGTATTCGGGTAACACGGAATCATATCATATTTGGATGTTTCCTTAATATTGGGTATGTGTCCTGCTGCGTTCTGTTCTGTGTGTTGTTCCAAACCTTCTTTGATAGGCAAGTTATTAACTTCCCGAAAGATTTTCCTTGGCTCTTATCATTAATGTTGCCCAAACATGCTATAAACATTGCCTAATGAATCATCACAGAGATCTTCTCTGAGCAAGGTGACACTGCTTTTTGCAGATGGATTGATGAGATGATAGAAAAGCTTAGGGAAGAAGTCTCCTCTGGATCCTAGGAAGCCAGTGTGAGATAACTGTGTATCTTCAGAGTACTTAGCATTACTAATATTTAGTATGTTCAAGAATAGCTCTTATTGCTGACTTTTAAGTATTTGGCTTTTCAACCTGAATGCACTTTTCATGTGTTTGTGCTTCAAATGCAGTTAAAGCTCTCTCACATATATTGTTAGCAAAAGTGGGTATTTGCACCCCAGTGGCTCAAGTGATCCACGGTTAAAATAACATGCTTCACTCACGTCACAGCTCCGGTGGTAGGAGCTGTTTTGTGCAAAGTATCGGTCCACAGCACAGAAAGTGCAGTGGGAGCATAAGGGTGGATTTGTGCTCCCCGGGGATCCCAGTCGGAAGAGGAGCGCTGCAACCCTAGGCACTCAGAGGACAGGCTTCGTGGCTGCCTGGAGTTATGTCTGCCTTCACACCGCTCCTTCTGCGGTCTCCCAGCCTGGCACAGCTGGGACACGGAGGACATGCAGGTGGGTCATGTCCTCCCAGGGAGCTCTTGGGACAGGGTCAGATGCACCACGTTCCCCACAGATGCTGTGGCAGCAGTGAACCCTGAAGAGACCCAACAAGGGGGTTTTTATGGTGCCCTCCAGCCTAGAGGAGAGTGACCAAATGCTATGATTTATACCTCAAAATAAGAAGTGACTACTAAGGGTATATTGCCTAAGGGATTTTTTTTCCATGGTAGGTCCAGTAATCCAGCGTGAGAGGCCTCACCAGGCGGGCAAAGTGCCAGTCACTAGCCCCTGGCAAGAGACAGTCTGTCTTGTACAAACAGATGAATATTTTGCTGCCAGTTCACACAGGTGGATATTCTCAAAGATACAGATGAGTTAGGTGCCCAGCTCCCTTTGACTTTAAAGTGATCGCAGAAGAGATTTAATGGGACATAATAAAAATTGCAGTGGGAGCGATGGTTATCTGTGGCTAGCCTCCAAATGTTCACAGCCACCCTAATTTCCAAGCATGCTACAGTCTAGATACACAAAAGCAGCAGCATAGTTAAAAAACAAACAAACAAAAAAGCTAACAAAAAATTAGTGTTCTGCACCAAAAACTTGTGCAATGGCTGGAGGAAGCTGACAGTAGCGGGCCAGCAAGCATTGTTCACAGCGCTCTGCAAGGTCCATTTCTTCCTGATTACCAGTGCCTCTTACTCCTGCTGCTCGGCAGTCTGCTAGCCAAAAGCACCAAGATAATTAATGAAGATTCATTTTTAAAGGGTTTTGTGACACTTGAAGACGTGTCTCAATTAGGCATTTGAAGTTCTTTTTAATAAAACACTGATTTGTCAGTTAAATGCCAGCTATTCACTCCAAGGCACTTACTTGGTTTTGGCAGGAGGAATTTTTTAGGAATGTATCAATTAATTCAGGATTTCTTCTCTTAAGCAGAATAATAACACAGTGTAGGCTGTGCTTCGGATTCTACTCCCATTTCTAAAGGACGTCTGCAGACTTTCACAGCTCAGACTTTCTGGGCTTGGGAACAGTGTCAGCGTGTCAGTTCTGGGTCAGCATTTCTTGTGGAGTTAATGAGCACGGTCTTAGAGTCTGCCAGTTTATATGATGTGAAGGCACTGGACATCTAACCTTAGAACAGTTACTAATAAACCTGTTTCTTCTGTTTTGTTGCAGGCTTTCATGTGAGCTCCACAACAGAAGTGACAAGTAAGAGCTCTGCGTGCTGGCAAAAAGGGCTGGTGTGGGGTGGGAGGGGGGCAACCTGAGGAAAGGAAACATTCAGGGAACAAGGAGGCTCTGGGCGAAGTATGAACCTGAAACATGGTACAGAAAAGCAGAGAATTGATGCTGAACTTGTAGCAATGAGTAACTTTTCTGTGATTTCAGCTGAATGCCATGTTAGGCTAGCAGATACTGAAAAGAAAACAGGGTGGGAGCACAAAAAAAGTCAGGCCTGGCATGATGCAATGGGAAATTGATATAAATAGAATGTTTACCAGGGAGCTTGTTCTTGTCAGAGGCTCACATTCCTCGTCTTGAGGTTAGAAGCAGCAGGTCCCAGAGTAAGGCAAGAGTTTCCTGTACTATTGTCCTATTTGTACTATTGTCCTATACTGCATTGTCCTATTTTCCTTTCTCTGGGCTTATCAGGAAACAGTCTCTTCTGTACTGGTCCCAGCAATTCTTGCTGCTGCTGCCAGCAAAAGTTTGTCCCTCCTGTTACCATGATGGATTGTTATTCTGATCCCATATCATCCCCTAGCTGGAAAATGTCTTTCAGATTCTCTTTCCAGATGCAGAGAAAGTAGACAGGATGGGCTGGCTTGTGAGAAACTTCAATAAATGAAGTGGATAACTGAGTTAAAGTTTTTAGTTGCTTAATCCATTTTATTCATTCAGTAGTGCTTCTTTTTAGCTATTGTTCCTCTCATTTATGGTCTCAAGTAGTTTGAATCATAGAATCATAGAATAGTTTAAGTTGGAAGGGACCTTTAAAGGTCATCTAGGCCAACCTCCCTGCAATGAGCAGGGACATTCAACTAGATCAGGTTGCTCAAAGCCTTGTCCAACCTGGCCTGGAATGTTTCCAGGGATGGGCATCTACCCCCTCTCTGGGCAACCTGCCCCAGTGTTTCACCAGCCTCGTTTTAAAAAATTTCTTCCTTGTATCTAGTCTAAATCTTCCCTCTTTTAGTTTAAAACCATTACCCCTTGTCCTGTCACAGCAGGCCCTGCTAAAATGTTTGTCCCTGCCTTGTTGAGATTGAACAACCTCAACTCTCTCAGCCTGTCCCCACAGGAAAGGTGTCCCATCCATCTGATCAATTTTGTGGCCCTCTTCTGGACCCACTCCTACCAGTCCACGTCTTTCCTGTCCTGAGGGCTCCAGAGCTGGATGCAGGACTCCAGGTGGGGTCTCACCAGAGCGGAGTAGAGAGGCAGAATCACCTCCCTCAACCTGCTGCCCACAGTGCTTTTGATGCAGCCCAGTAGACCAACTGTATTCTGGGCTGCAAACGCACATTATTGGCTCATATCTAGCTTTTCTTCCACCAGTACCCCCAAGTCCTCCTCAGCAGGACTGCTCTCAATCCCTTCATACCCCAGCCTGTATTGATACTAAGGGTTGTCCTGACCTATGGATTTATCTTTCCTGCATCACTCACATCTTGGTCATTTAATAGAGAGCTAGGAAAATAATCAGTGAATTTGAATCCTCAGTTTTTATCCTGAGTAGATACTGCACGAATGCAAGGATACACATTCCTGGTTTTCAGTGTGATTTGTTTCTGTTGACATTTTCAGTCAGTATCCAGGATAACTCATTGCTGTGATAATTGCCTGCTTGCCCTGTATATCATGCAGTATATCAGGTAAGGTAGAGAAAAGGGCAGTAGTATTTCCCTGGGAAATCTAAACCAATCACATGGAATTACAAATTCATAAGAACTATTTCAGTCACTTGATGATGGCTCACAGTTTCCATCCTTACATTATCACTGCTCAGCAGAGAGGCACCACAGAGAGAGAACTTCTGCTTTAAAGAAACAGTGATTTTTCAGAGATAAGCGTCTCAGAAAACAATTGTTTCCTACTCCATAGCATCAGAATGTCTCAGCTGTGGCTGTATTGTTTAGGCACCACACAAGCACATAGTAAATGATCATTTTTCCCCAGGAGGTTTCGGTCTCTGGCCAGACAAATGAAAGGGGAGAGGGAGGGAAGAGGGGAAGAAAGGAAACAGAGAAGGTAAACAATCTGCCCAAAATTCACACAGCTTCACAACAGCAGAACAGAAATGAAAACACAGCGCTCTCAAATCTTTCCCTTTGCATTACCAGTCAATCCACATAAATTTTTAAGTAGAACCATGTGGCTCCTAGTTACCTGGAAAATTCAGTATACTGGCATATCCAGCAAAGCTGTGTAGAAACTGCCCCCTGGCTGTTCTCTTCTGTCTTCCTCTTGCATTAGGAGACAACATACTCCTATATATCTGAACAGACCAGTATGTTGTGAGAATGGGAATATGGGCAAAAGGATAATAGTGGAGAAAAAACAACCAGCAAAACATTTATCAATATTGGGCCTGAATTTTTAAGATCAATGCAGCAAGGTACCCCTACAGGGTTGGGACAAGTAAACCTTTTTTGTTGCTCTAATTCAGCAAACTAGAATCACATGTTCTGCCTATACAAAAAATTTTAAAAATCCATCTGTATAAAAGATGGACCTGCCATACAGAGACTTAAGGGAACAAAATTGTAGTCTAGCCCTCAAAATGCCCCTGGGAAATTGGTTTTAATGATCCAGCTAATTTTGTAGTTCCAGTCATAAATTTGAGCCCTTTTCTGTGCATCCCTACAGGTGTATGGGGTATGAATGGGTACCTGAACAATGGATGTGAGACTCAGTGGCTGCTACCATGTTCTCACTACTTCTATAGAGAGCTATACTCTCCGCTGGCTGTCCTGCTTAACAGACCACCTTCCCTGGGCACCTTTGTTTGAGAGCCATTTCTGATATTTAAATGAGCAATGGAAAAGCTTGGCCTTGCATTACAACTTTGATGTTAGGCATCTAGCTATCCATTTGTCCAGTTGATCAGCTTCCTCAGTGGCAGTAAGCACACATCTACTCAAGCCTCCATCCAATACGGAATACAGTCCTGCGTGCTGTATAATGTATCTAGGGAAGCACCAATGTTTGTTTTTTTCTTTTTTCTCTCTTGAAGTTCAGTGGTTGTTTTTCCACAGGCTGTATGCAACAAGGTAATAAATATCTTGTGTTGTTGATACCTGACTCAAATTCAGATTAGCACCTGAAGGTACAAATGCATTCCTTTCAACCCGGCCCTAAAAGACGCCGAGAGGCTCCCAGTAGTCATTGCTGTCCCCAAATGTGGCAGAGAGAGCCCACACATCCTTTTATAACACTCAACTCTCAAGAAAATTGCTAGCTACTGATATTGCACATCTTTAGACTTCTTCATCTACTATTAGCACTTCTGATAATTAGCAGTGAAAATCTTGGTCTTTCTTCTTTTGGAGGCAGGGCTAATTTTCATTCTTTTGCTTGTTTGTTTGCTTGTCAAGAGAGCTAATGTTGAACAGTACCGTAACCTCTTAAAAGTTAAGAAGTTTGTAGTTCATAACTTGTAAGTGGACAAGCAGATGATCCTATGCACTGCACCTATGCAAAGCGTGTGTTTCTTCTAGGCCACACTAGATAAACTTTTCCACCCCTCTTGCCAAGTTATCCAGGTATTATTGAGAAGAACTATAGCTGTGGAGCACCAAATGGCTCCAGAACTGGGGACACAGAAGTTGTTTTGGGAGGGTAATTTTTCTGGGAAAGTTATCTGGGGAGTTCTGGCAATTACATGTTAACCTGAAAAGCAATATTTCTTTTGCAAATCTAGCTTCTGGCAGTCCTGGAAGCAGTTCTGGAAACAAGAAAATGCCAGAGAGTACTATCCACTACTCTAGTGAGTGTTCCTGCTTTATTGTCCAGCTTTTGAGTTTTCAGTTGATCAGTTTGACTTTTGGTGAGTGATTGGAGCAGCAGAGAAATGAAACTGGCAGTTTTATTTCTAACCTTACCAGATGTAGACCCTATTATAAACCTGATTTAACTGCCAGTTATAAAAATCCTCTCAAAGAGAAACAGAGCTTAACAAGTTGACACCACTCTCACTGGAGAGCAGCACAATTATTCCCAAGAACTGAAGTCAAAGTGATAGAACTGAAAAAAAATGTGAACAGAGTCATCCCCTGTGGGAGAAGACACAAAAAAACATGCATATGTTGTTCGTACACTGTTATGAGTACATAGTATATTAATATATTGTTATGAATGCATTATATGAATATGTTGTTCATATTGTCATGGGAGAGAAGGACTAGGAGGGAGTCTTCTGGAAACTCTTCAAGCACTTGATATTTGCATGGTGCATGTTACTTAATCTTTTATTTTAATATTATGCACCTCTAGGGCAAGAGTTTTACTGCAGATCTGCTATTTCCTACCCAAAGTACTGGCTTAGCAAAACATGTTTGATGTTTTTCCACTGTAGACTTGTCTCCGGGTTCTCCCTCTAGTTCCACAGATACACACACACACGCATCTATATGAATACTAAATATTAATTGCATCAAAAGCCATCAAAGATGCTGCTTCTGAATATCAGGCAACATGACGGCTGATGCTGAGGAAAGTTGGGGGAATGCAGCCACAGCTTTCCCTGATTTGAATGTGGCCAGTTGCTGCCAGAAAAAAAGATAAATGGAGAGAAACTGGGCTTCTGTATTTTCCCGGGAAAGCTTCTCTTCATTACATAATTCTTTCCTTTTTGCTTCTTGGCTGGGAAACACCTGTCAGGAAATGGCAGATGGTGGGAAATAATAAAAGGAAAGAGATGTCCTCATTTATAAAGGAGATCTTGCATTTTATATTCCTGGTTGTAAGTGCTGTGGGGAATGTTACTGAATTATGTAACTCCTTGGTGTCTTTCTGGGCGTACAATGTTAAAAGAGAAATAACTGCTTCAGTTGCTGAATTTCAGATGAATCTTGTTTTCAAAAAGAGGGGGAAAAAGTAAATTGCATGTATCAAAAATTTATTCCTGAAACACGACTGTTTCGCAAAACCCTTGGGGGCCATCAACAGTGGGGGTGAATCGTGAATATTTTGATCAAGATTATGGTGGTCTCAGTGGTGCACTCCCCTACAGAAAGGTGGGTGAAACCCGCTCCACGGGCAGTGTGGGAAGGACTAAGGTTGGGGGAGGAGGGTTCCTAAATCCTTCCTTCACAAAGGCTGCAAGCCTGAGGCTCGGTGGGTGCGGGAGGGAGGAATAGCAGGAGCTGCAGGTTACCCCACTCCAGAGAAACCGGTAATGTTTAGTGAAGAGGAGCTGGAGGTGCCTCTTGTTTTGTGCACGCGACTGCCTGTACACGGAGGCAATGCAAGCCAGGGGCAGCAGGCAAAACAATGTTCTCCCTCTTTTGCAGGCGTTATCCTACCAATTGTCATCACCTTGATAGTCATTACCCTTTCTGTCTTCTCACTGGTGGCTTTGTACAGAGTGTGCCAGAAGAAAACTCCAGGTAGTTGGTTTACTTTCTTGGGGCTGAAGGTGGGGGGGGAGATCAAAGTGCTTTTTTTAGTATTAAAAGATCTCTGAGGTCTTATTAGATTACCTTAACCATAGATGTTGCAGTTGTCTGATAGGAAAGCATCTTGTATTTCAAAGTATTTTGCCTGAAGTAGGAAAGTAACACTTCATTTTCAAAATCAGTAGGAAGAACAGAGGGAGCAAAAATGTCTGTGATTTTTGGAGAATACATAATGCCATAAAGCTTTTTGTTCACGCTTTTGCAGATACAAAGAGCTAACAAACAGCTGTGATAACACAATCAATCAATCAGGTAGAAAAATGCAGTGAAAACTAAGTTTGGTGATATTGTTTAACAAAATCACTATATTTTATCTCTGTTCTAAATACAGGCAAAGAAATATCAATGCTTTATTTAGGAAATAACTGATATATGCATACATGCACACATACACACATATATACATTATATAAAAGTAAAATTTTCTAGTTACAGTATAATGTACATGGGAAAAAATCCCTGAGCAAACAGTGTTTTCAGAAACAGTCATTTTGACAGGTCAGCTAAACCCAGTATCTATTTTTCTGCTATTCATGAACTACTTAAGATAATGGGGTATAATTCCATTTAATTCCATTTGCCAAATGCTTCAAAGAATTGTCTGAGTGGGCCACAGGCAAGCGTAATTCTCCATTGAGTGAAAAGCCAGATCTGAATCCAGACTGTAGTTTTACTCTCCCTGCGAGCTGGCGTGAGTTAGGAGACCTGTGCAGAGCTTCAACTGTGAAATCACCAGGCCTTGGAAATACAAGATCACAACAGGGTGTTGAAGCTGTAGACCAAGGCAAACAGTGTGTCGTAACCAATTTAGCCAATGACATGGAAAACCAGACCCAGATATACAGAGGAGGTGTGATCCTTGCTTAGGAAATTACTGAATATTTGCAGTCGAGAGGTGAAGATGTGAGGTGAAGAATGTTTCCTCGCCAGTCTCCCCTGTGCACAAATGCCAGCAGGCACAGTACTAGCAAATTCACTTGGAAGCTAGAGTAGATTGATATCTGTGGTGCTTCCTGCAGAATTTGCTCAGGTCTGTCCGGTGTGCTTCCCCTGTAGATGGAGAGCCCTGTGCCCATTGCCATGGGGCTAGAATTGGCTCTGTGTCTCCAAAGTAACCCCTTGGCCCCATCCATCTGCCTGCACTAGCACATAAGAATAAAATATGTTTGCTATATGATTCGTTCTGGGGAGAAACCCATTCCTCATCAGTGGGTGTGACAGACTCTGTTCTCAGATGTCATGCCAGGTTAAACCCCCCAAAGCGTACAGCCTGGCAGCTTATTCCCTCACTCCCCTCACCTTGTATCTTTTAGCTCAGTTGTTATGTACTTAAGAACCAGTGCATGCTCGCCTCCTCTGTGCCAGCTACCCGGGGAGCTGCAGGGAAAAATGTGCTTCTGTTGTGATCTTGCGCAAGTCACATCGTTCTCCCTAGTTTCCAGAAGAATCGATTCAACCAGTTGGCTTTCGTAGATGACTTGGTTATCTTTTGGGAAGACTAACTAGAAAAATAACAATTACAACTCAAGCTGGTTGATTGAATTAATGTACTTAATGCAATGCTGCAAAATCACAACTAAGCCTTCTGCTAGCAACTGCAATAATTATGTCTAGATGTTTACTTATCTGAGTTCCAGCAGTCAAAATGATATTAACTTTGTTCCTTCTTCCAGAGACACAAGAGAACGGCACTGAACAGTACGTTGAATCCTGTCTTTTCATTGCTTCGAGATCTATCGTGGGGTGCTTGTGAATGCAGCAGATTCCACATGAGACTTTCTTTGATCTTTCTCTGTTTAAACATAATAAGTGGTTGCCACGCCAAAGAGAAATATCCTGTTGAAAGTGATGCGCTTGCAGTTATTCTACACCTGTATGCATGATAAGCAGCTGTTCCGTCATGGATAGAAATGTGATAGCTCTCAACTGTTTTGCAGGGGATCCTTTTGAAATGCATAAATGGCTTATGCTGTGCCACAGGACCAATTGGCCCAGTCTTTTATCTTTTTTTTTCAATTTTTACCCCATTGATTTTGTGGGTTTTTTTTTCACCCCTATCCTTTCCTATTCCCCTTCTTTTGTTCTTGTTTTCTCTCTTTTTGATTTTATTTATTATGGATTATTTTTCTCTTTCTTTCTCTCTATTCCCCGCTATTTAATGTTCCTCTTTGCCATATTCTCTCCACTGTTCCATTTGCAGAGGCTCAGTTAAAACAGTATTGGCATAAGGAATTTCAGGAGTGTGAAACTGAGAAAGATTCGCTAGAAGATGTATAGTACAGGCCATTGGCTCTGGCTGTGGCCTCTATGTTTTGCATGACCAAAAAGCAACATTTGGGCTGCTGATTTACTTGCTATCCGAGTCCCTGTACATCTTAAGTGGTCCTTCTTGCAATTCAGCATGGCTAAAACCCTTGTATTGAGAGAGATTATTCCCTCTTTTCTCCCAGATGTACTTCTTCTGTGGAGCACTAAACTGAATCTGCAGTCGTGCAACTTGATTTATTACATATTTTAAGAGAAAGATGTTTTAAGAGACATTGGTATAAGGTGTTTTCCACCACCAAGACTAATGCGTGATCCCATGCAAAGCCCATTTCAAGCCCTCTAGTGTAGACTGGCATAGGCGCTGCCTCCTTCAGATAATGATCCTAGAGTTTTCTTTGGTTGACCAACGTGCATGCTGAGCTGTGTGCTGACTGTCTGCTTAAATGTTTTCTGACTTCAACAGGGCCCAATCAGATAAAGAAGGAGTCAAACTTCTTTCTGTGAAGACAACTTCTGCTGAGACTGGTAAGTGTTTCCTCTGTGTGTAGGTCTGTCTCTCTGAGCCCAGAGCCCATTTTGGGACGTCATTTCCATCACTAAAACCATCTTCAGTTCCTGTCGGGTCAAAGTCACTGCAAGCAGTTCCTCTGCAGTGCAAATCCCCACATTGGGAGCCTGCAGAGCTGCAGCGCAGCTGCACGGTGTGTGGTATCAGTATTTGGAAGGGTTAAGTATGACTGTTTTAGGGGAAAATAATTTTTTCAACATCATTGATGGTAAGTGATCTACAGCTAGCCATGTTCAGGAGTAACCATGATCATGATATTTATCAGCTAGATATCCCCACACAAGGAAGTTTGAGGACTGGTAATATCCCAGGGACCACAAGGTTTGGGAGTTGGTGCTGTATGTAAAGAGGGCTTTGCTGGAGTTGGTGTCGGCAGTGTTCAGTCAGCCCCGTACCCAGCCACCCTTTGCATTCAAAATCCTATTCGCATTGCAAATTCCTCTGTCCTGTGCTTCACTGATCCACTTTCTTGCAAAATATGTGTGTAATAAAACCCAAAGGAACTGAGGTTATAGATAACATGCACAAAAGAGAGCAAAATCTCGTCAATATAAGCTAAGGGATGGATGTCATTATAGGTTCTGCAAGAAACAAAGTAGCACAAAATAAGACTGAGGCAGAACAAAATTCTGAATAATCTGATTCCCAGCTATTCAATAAAAAAAACCCCTCTCATGGCAGAGTTACTCATAGTGAAACTTCTCCCCCTTCACCCATTGCAGTTCGCTTCCTAAGCTGTGTAGGTCCCATCTTTGCCTCTCCCTCAGCTGCAGAAGTCCTCCAGGAAAGCCGGACTCTTACTTTATGCTTTTTTAGGTATAAAACCCAATATTTTTAAGGTTTCTGGCCATCTGTTTCCCCTACTGACATTTCAGAGGTTGCCTGATAGCTGCTCTCCCCTTTCCTCTAAATTCTTGAGAAGCCCTCTGAAACACAGCATTTGATCCGAACTATCCTCTACTTGCTGGCGAGGCACGGTTTGCGCTTTCCAGCCTTCCCCGCAGAAGCTTTTGCGCGGTCCAAAGGACCCATGGGGCAGCTCTGGCAGTCCTTAGGAGAACCGGGAGTTGTGGAGGGAGGGTGCCTGCAGGCACAGAGCAGCATGCTAACAGGCTGGAGGAGAAACATGCTCTATTGCAGGCTGCATCATTCTGCCCCACTGCTGCTGAGCAAATGCAAACTGCGCTTTGGCACTTAGGTGATTGCACTTCAGAGCTTTATGATTTAGGAATTTTTTATATTTTTTTTTATTATTATTTATTTAGTATATGTCTTTTAGCATTGGACTTTTAGCATTTCTTTAAGGGTGTGGAGTTGTGTGTATGTTTACATTTAAAATGTGTATGTTTTATGTGTATGTTTACAATTTTTTTTGAAAACTGAATGAAGTCAGAAGCTGGACTTCATAGATGTTTTTTGATTGATTCCGCCCTCGTACTGGTTTCAACAATACAGTAATTTCATTGGCAGGAGCAGAATTATTTTTGTTTTATGGCAGGGTAAATGAGAAAAGACTCAGGCTTGTTCTTCAGTTTTGGGTTTTTTTTTTCATGAGATGAAGTCTGGTGCCTGTTAATCAGCTACTGGCTCACCAAGTATCTGAATTTCTTCCATCCAGAGGACACTTGATAGTCTTTTTTTACTGAAGTATGATGTATGCATGCTATAATTGGAAGGTATGAGTCATAACCACTTAGAAGACAAGATTCTTGCCCTCTTCTCATTAATACAATTCATATTTAAACTACCTACCATTTTCTCTTGAATTCTTACATCTTTATATGTTTCAAAATTAAACATGCTTTCACAGAAATGGAAGTTCTGTTTTTCCCCCAATTTTTAGAGACACTTCTTTCAGAGTGCTTTTAATTTAAGAAAGGCCTGTTTTCTTACAGAAATATTTGTCACTCATACAGGTGTTTTCAAATATGTTAGAATGCCTGCCTATTTGAATACAATTTACTTGCTTAATTAAAAGCTGGAGCATAAAGGCAAGTGTTTCTTACGGTGCAGAGAGAAACCTGAGAAATGTCTGACTCGTCGTCCCTCTCACAACTGCCAAAAACAATTGCACTGTGTGAAACTTCTTTACGTGTGTTCTTTTTCCTTTCAGAGACATAAAATCCAGCTCAATTAAAAGGTGAATTCATTGTCCAGCCATTTAGAAAGTGTGTGTTATAGCTGGCTCTAGTTGTAGATACCAACAAAACTAGAAAAAGTTTTGACTAAAACTAGAAAGCTCTTAAGAGCAGCCTTAACTTTACAGGTAGACTTACATCATCCTCTCAATATCAATAGTCTACTCAGCTACCTAAGGTGAAGCATACATACAACAAACAAGCATACCTGCAACATGTATTCAATTTTAGCTTAATTATAAGTATACCTTTTTTTTTTAATTTTTACTCTTATTATTCCAAACAGAAGATTTTGAGATTGCATAGTTGTTTCAAAAATGTGTAAAAAAAAAAAAAAACAAAAAACAAAAAACCAAAAAAACCCACCATATATACAAGCTAAATAAGGATATGACCTACAAACTACTCAAGCAGGCAGCCTAGAAAAGCCCTGTGTCAGTGTTGTGCATGGTGTATCTTGATCAGATATTATGGTGAGTTTAATCTTGCCTTATGTTATATATCTAAAAACTAAGCCAGCTGCACACAGCTGGTTGAAAGAGAGATATGTTTCCAGAGGGCTATTTATCCCATCAGTCTTGGATATGTATCTTGAACTGGAATGAGCTAACCTATGGAGGTCCATTGACTACTGAAGATTCCTATTTTAGGACTTCTATAATTATCTTCTGACTAGAAATTAAAAAAAAAAAAAGACTCCTTTTTCAGAAGCATAGCTGAATTAGATTTAATCAAAGATATTATTTCAAACACCTACAGTTAATGTGAAAGAATACAGGAAAAGAACAGTCTTCAATTAAGCCTCGCCTAAAGTTATGGTTTTCAATCGAGCAATATCAGCAGCAACATTAGGTAAAACTAAGCTTTAATATTCACATTTTTCAAAACTCAGAAAGATGGAGTTGCTGATGGCTCTAAGGCACTACTGTTGAGAATTGATGTAAAGTTAAAAACCAAACCGACAAAACTGAACACTTCGAATTTTTCATGCATGTTTGCCAGTGAACTGGGACACCTGGTGCAAGATGAGTGCCTGTACGTCCTTCTTCTGTGAAAACTCAACTTGGGTAAAAATGGTTAGGATACTGAATAGTCCCAAAAGTTTTACACTTACGTGTAAATACAAGATTTGCTACAACCGTTACGCGTTGACTATACGGGTAAATATAGGGTGGCTCTTCCTAGGGATAATAAATGGTCTTCTGCAATACAGAATGGCTCTAGAAAATCTACCTGCAAAAATATTTCTTATTTGGGGTTCAATATAGCCCACAGAACTGCTTGTTTGTCTTGTCAGGGGTAGATATGCTTCCCAAAAATATAAGATGGTGGGTTTTACTTGATGACAAAGAGATCAATACAATCACCCATGATGTTAATGGTAAAGTATTGCCTATCTTGAAAACATATCTAACTTCTGCTGTAAGGGTTCACGCGTGTTTCACCAAAAAACAGGGAAGGTATGGATCACCTTTTAGGACTTGTGATAAATGTTGAGCGATGGAAATGCCTCAGTAACAGAAAGGTTGAGGAATAGAAATTGGGGTAAGGTTACTCCATACAAATGAATGGTAGAAATATTGATACCCGAGTAATGACTTGTCAGTTTTCTTTTATGGCCCTTGCCTAGAGTACCCATTCTAGAGCAGGTAAAATATATGAGGGGCCTTTATAGTAGCAGCACACCAGTTCAATGTTCAGTATAAAGTCTCTTAGGAATGTGGCAGTTGACATATTTCAGAGTTGTTAGGTATAATCCTGGCACCTAAGCATAAGCTGATTCAGCAGGTCATGTTTTTGAACCAGCGTGTGCTGTTTTGAGGTGATAGAGTAGGATATGACTTACTCAGCTTCTAGGGGTATTGTCTGTTCTGTGTTGAATTCGCATGAAGGATATTAAATATGTCAAAGCTGATGTGGCTCAGATTTTGGTGAGGCACCTAGAGTGCAAGAGGGCTGGAGAGTGGTCCATGGTAAATGTCTGCATTAGGGCTTCCCAAGACACTCACGGTAGACACAAATGAAAATTCTAGTGTTGCTACTAAACAAAGCTGAGAAAATGTACCAGGCAAACATGGGTATTTGAGGAGACGCCTGACCTGTCACATATGAAACACCCTTAACTTACTGTAATCACATTGGAAAAAGGGATCAGTCAATCTCTAGAGGCGCGCTCAGGTGGCAGTTCAATGCAAAATAGTATGAACCGAGGATGTAGAACAGCCAGCATTCCCTGTATGCTTCACTTCTCTTCCAAAAGCTGCTGTTGGTTAACAGTAATCTTAGAGCTGTTATCTGCTTCTTCAACTGGTTGTACCTCCTGCCTGTAGATTCTCATAACGTTTCTTGGGTGTGTCCACCTACCTTGAAGATATGCGGGATTTCGTGGCATAGAGTAATTGGACCCCATAACTTCAGTCACTTTTGAGATGAAGCTAGTTTGTTCCTGCTGGACTTCCTAAATTTCCAAAGCCTTTGGAAAGGCTTTGAGGACTCCTAGCCTTCAATGTCAGAGGCTAATGACTGTACTGTACATAGTGACTGAGCACCAAAATCATCACAGAACAAAGAAAAAAACTTTTATTCTCACTCAGCACAAAAACTTGCCTTGGTCATTGGAATACACATGAAGTTCAGCACCTGACAAGATAGTCCACGGCGGTGCTAGAGTTTGGACCTGGAAAATCCTGTGGTCTTCTGAAATTATGTGGTTGAATGACAATATCTTCATCACCGCTTTCCGTGAACCTCCAAAGGCTGAGACTGTTTAATTATTCTACCTGTGGCTGTGGTAGAATGGGACAGATCTGGAGCTGTGGTAGAGGATTATTCCTTCTTGGTTTCTATTATGCTGAGCACATCGGAGCACAGACTGTGGCGTTTAAGGAGGTAAGAAGTCTTTGGGTTTTACCTCATTAGTGGCCCAGCCCAGGGAAACTTACCCCTGCCAGGGGCCATGGTTCCACAGTAAGCCATGGGGCATCTCAGCATGCGTTGGTAGTTTCATCTCTCTCTCATTTTGTCTAGGATCCAGCTGGATGCCTCTAGGAGCAGGTGAAGAAGCCAGGTCTCTAGGTGAGGCATTCTGTCACTGAAAATTCTCTTCCCTCCTCCTCTCACTTGCCAGATAAACAATGCAGATCAGCAGAGAGCAGTCTGCTGGCACACTGCGTGCTTAGAAGAGGTAAGAGTGGGTGTTTCTACTAATGTCAGGATATGATATTGGTTACTTCTTTTTTTTCTATTATGAACTGTACTTTCAGTATCTCATTTTTTTCCCTGCAGGTAGAAAACCTAGAAGCTGCTTCATAGAAAAGGGTCTCCTCACAACAAAGAGATAGATCAAGTACCTGCTTCCCTTTCCCTTTCTTTCTATTTTTTTTAACCTTGTATTGTATAAAGGCCTGAAGTTGTGTTTTCTTTCTTCATGGAAATTGAAGAATAAACTTTCTCAGCTTTTTGCAGCTCATGGTTGGATTCTGTTTGTGTTTACTTGCACCACAAAGAGCTGACGACACTCACTTTCAGCTGAGACTTTTGGGCAAAACTGTAGTCAAAAACGTTAAATAGCATGTGCTTCTTCCTATATTTCTAATTCAGTTTGTGAGCTGTGCATATTTGCAAGAGTCTTTAAAGGAGTTCTTCCAGTAGCTCTGTCCCACTCAGTGCTGTTCTCCAGCATCTGTAATGCACCCCTATTTCTTTTAGTTCAGCATGGTAAAGATAGATTTTTATATTCCTATGTCTGCATGGACAGTTTTATACTTTTATTAAAAAAAAATGGGTTTCTGCAATCATATTTTATGAAAAACTTGCTTTAGTTTTTTCCTCCGAACTGGTTTGCCAGTTACAAGCAATTTCTCAGAAGCAGATATTACAATGGAATAACAGCACTACTCATTTTTTCTTACAAGCAATGTAATCTGAGGTTCAGTACAACCAATTTCTTATGTCAAAGAATATTTTTTATATCCTTTTTCTTCCAACTTTCCTAACAATGTCAAAGAGGGCTTTGCCCAGGTCAAAGACTTTCTGTACTCGTAGAGGTATGACCTGTTAACTCCCTTCTATATCATCATGTTCTGCAGTGTATGTGTATTGTGAGTGATATATTTAGATTCTGATTCAAATGGGGAGGGGGGAGGAATTTACAGTGAGATCAATACAATAGCCTTCCATTAAGGTGAGATAAAGAAATGTTTGCTTCAGAGTTTCAGATTTGATTTTATACAGTCTCTAATTTCAGCTGATTTTATGTGCATTACTTATTCCCATATGCTGGCATCAGGATACAACATTAATATTTAGAAATTAGTATATTTGTGAGAGTGAAAAATCAAATCAAATACTGCACAAGTGAAATTTTAATTAGGAAGAAAACTGCATTTTCATTGAAGTACTGTTACTTTCCTGGTTAAACATTGAACTTTGCAGAGTCCTCAGTACCTGTGTACTCAGTCTACTTCCCATGCACTGAAAACAAATATGTTGAAGGATCAGGAGTTATGAATACAAAATCTTCCTATTACATCTTCCTTATCCTCATCCTTTTAAAGCATGACTGTGTTTTAAAGAAATACACGTGTGGTGTGTATTGGATGGGGCCCAGTGCCCACACTGGCGATTTACTTGGGTGAATCAGTTACTGGGGCTCCAGAAGAAGTGTTTGAGGGGTGCCACATGGGAGGTTGTGCATCTGAAAGACCAGTGCTGCCTTACAGCAGTTGCTGGAGCACCTTCTCTTTTAATATTGAAGCTAAGAAGATATGATCCGAGCCAGCTGTACCTGTTCAGGTCCTGGATCCGTGTAGCCCCAAATCCTGTCACTGACAGTGGCTAGCATGAGGTGTGAAGGGAAGGATAACAAATAGGGAAGGAGTTCAGTAATGCGTCCTCCACTATAGCCTTCCAGCAGCCTGTGGCTTGGAGATGCCCACAATCAGATATTGTATCTTTGGTGCTTCATAGTCCTTGGTGGCTTTTACTTCCATGAATTTGTCTTAGCTCCTGTGGCGTCCGCAGCATCCTGCGGCAATAGGTTAAGACAGTTTAACTACAGATCTGTCTGTATTATATGACAGTGATGTTTAGAGACTTCATAGTGCCTATGTCTTTGTGTTTACAATCCAATTTCCAACAGAAAAATCAACAAACGGGTGCAACTTCAGAGGATGAGAGGGAGGATGAAAGGTTTAATGGAAGGGTTTGCTTGTCAGCTAAAACTTCTGTGTCAGTATCAATCTGATTTCATTTTCCAAATATTCTGCCTAAGGCCTCTTTCTCAAACTGTGCATCATTTCGTTCAGTTTTTGTAGAAGTGCGTGATATATATGAGGTTGGCTTCTCGCTGCCCTCTGCCAATCTATATGAGCCCACAACTCCTCCTCCATCAGGAGAGGTGTCACAAGGCAGGACTGCAGGTAAAGGGGGTCACGTTGCACTTGCAGCGGTGCAGTTGACAGCGCTTTAACTGCACCAAATACTTTCTTCCAGTTCCCTTCATCTCCACTTTCTGCAGTTCACTCATTTAGTCATCAAAGTAGACAAATGTGCAGTGAACTTTCAACCCATTATCAGAAAGTACCTATCAAATGGGATCAACCGATACTAGCTTATCTATATGCAAGATGCTGTATAACTATGTTGTGAGAAGCTGATGGTTCGAGTCTCTTTTGATACCCTCCATCTCCTAGTGTGCAACACTGGTGTTTAAGTGTGTCACGCTCCCCTAAATGGATAACCCAGAATCAAGAAAAGTCAATTTTTCACTGATGTTGTCCAGCAATTTTGCTCTTGCTGGCATTAACCCTTCTCTCTCGACAGCAGCCTTCAAACCATACAGGTAGTCCATCTAGACTGGTTGAGCGCTGCCACTGCACTGCTTATTTTCTCCATTCGCAAAGAGTTTTGTGTGAAATAATTCCTGCAATCAATTAAAATATTATCTGTTCTAACAAAATACTCAACACAAGTACTTGTTTTTCATTTTCCTTATGGGAAGCAAGGTCTTGTTTTTAGTGGGTGATGGTTTGGGGGCAAGTTTGGGGTTTTTTGCAGTCTTGGAATTTATTTGTCTCGGTTAAGGCTATTTTGAGACCAATACAACTGTCTTACCACTTGCAACTAACCTGAATGTTCTTCTTAATTTGCTCCTTGTGTGTTGCACCTGGTTATTTAGCACAACATCAAACTGCTGGGCCATGAGACTCCAAAATTGTTCTAGACACCTCTCTGTGCAGTCTTAAGGTGTACTGCAGCCCTCTATCCAAAACTGTGTGTTACCCTTGTTCCTCTTGTCAGAGACCATCCGTGTGACCATTTCTTCTCCAGTACATAATCGTTCTTACTTCATCACTGAATTGCTAGTTGGCACTAACAATTACAGAACCTGTAATGCAAATATCTTCAGACACATTTGCAGCCATGGACTACCCATAACATGGTTTTGTTTCAGAATTCTTGCAGGCTCCTGCCATCTTGGGAGCACGATGGCAAAGCAACGCGGAGCCACTTCCCTGCACGCATCAAACACTGGTTGGATAATCACGGATGTTGTAGGGGGATGTTGACCCCAGCAATAGTTAGTGGCAGTTCGCTATTTCCAGGGGTTGTGTGTGTAGCACCAGAAAATCTATATAGGGCACGTGAGTGTCTGTGTGCTGCCATCTCGGGGTCTGCAATAAGGCAAACTCACCCCTCCTGTCCCGACCACCGCTGTGGGCAGGTGCTGCTCGAGCAGTCTGCCTCCTGCAGCCAGCGCTGCCTCACCCCTTTCATGCTCTGATCCAAAGCCTGGTGTCACCAGTTGGACCTTATCCAGGGAGCCACACTGGAGCCTCTCCTTAGACATGTTATTTTCCTGTGGTGCAGAGTATCAGCCTTCCATGTAAGTCTGCCTTAGTGTAGGCAGAGCAACCAGCAGAGAGTGGAACTGATAGCAAAGTATTGATATTTATTACAGCTATTGAATATTGTCTTCTCCCTGGTAATATATTTCCCAATTAATTTCTCCTACACCTTCTTATTTTAAACAATCTCTGCCAATTTCTCCCTTTCACGCCCTATTTAATCTTCTATTTCTGTATATTGAACAAGGAAAATAAAAGCATGCAGAAGAAAATAATAAAGGAAAAAATAAATAAAAGCAAATTAAAAAATAAATGGGAGTTCTTTAAAATCTCATTCCTTTATTAGTAAAATACTATATAATATTTGAACTGTTTTACTACATTTTAGCTTTTCAAAGCAAAATTTTTTTCCAACAAAAACGTTTCACCTACCAAAAATGTATAAATCTTGTTGAAATGTTTTGGGTTTTTCTCCCAGAAGCTTGTGCTTTCCTTTTCTCTAAAAAATTATATTATGAATTATTGAAGTAGTTGCTGAAGGCCTTTTTAGCTGAAATTTAACAACATCAGAACTTCTGAAGCTCTAACTTACCAACGCTTTATAATGTTTTTAAAATAATTTTATCTAAAACTGAACACTTGGGAAGCGAGTGCCATTCCAGCACATTACTGTTGAACAGTTTTCAGTGTTTCTCATTGAACCCCATTAGATATCAAGTTTTCCACTTATCTCCGAAAGGCCTCTTTTTGCTGCCAAGAAAATCTGTCTGAAAACCATTGATGAATCTTTTCTATTTTCTTCAGGAGTGCAACTGTTTAATTTGACTGCTAATTATTTAAATGCCTAATCAGTGTATTTGTTATAATCCTAATTTATATTACAATTTCCAACCCTAGGCTATAGATCACATGCAAGCTTCTGAATAGATATTCGCTTTTGCTAGAAGGTAGCACATCTCTTCACTTTCTGGCTTCCCATGTATGTTTCAGGCATCAAATTGTCTCCCGCAGGTGAGCAGAGAGGCAGAAGGCAGATTCCTGGAGGCATTTGGGTTTTCCCACCCTCGTGCCTGTTTCCATGAGTCTGTGTCCAGTCTGGGGATGCCATTCCCTGTCCATTTCCATGTGTGAATCTCTGACACAAAGAAATCCCAGTGCTGTTCCTGGGACACACGTTTGGAAATAGGACAACTGGAAACACATCCTCATCTGGAGGCTTATTTGTCTGCCTGTAATTGCTGGCAGCAGCTCTGCTTCTCCAGGGAAGGAGTGAGAACTGTCTGTAATCCCTGACTGAAGTTGTTAAATGTTCATTTTCCTGCTCTGGAGGAACTGAGCCGTTGTCAGCGATATCAGCAAAAATTAATTTTATAGTTGTATCTTCTTTTTATAATTTAATGTTCTAATCATAGTTAAAAATTAATTAAAGTCTTATGCCTTCTCTAACCCCTTGAGAACTGCTTTAGAAATACTTTGTGGTAGTAAGCCACCATTGGAGAGCAAATCATAGGGGAAATAGGCTATAAAACACAGAGAGAGTAGTAAAAATCTATTGTGTGGACAATTTTTGCTGGTTAAGTCTGACGAGGAAATTGAGTAGTTTGTACGGTGGTCGGTGATGTGTTCCCGATAGGCTCATTTGTTCTTTTGTCTTTGCATGTTTAACTGATGCAAATATATTTTCTGTTTCTTAGGAGAGCACTCGTCTCAGGGGAAGACTAAAACTCGGCAACTCTTCACACCTCAGCAATAAATACGTAAGTTTATTGCTTTTAACTTACATCCTGTAAAATTAGTGTTTGTTAGTCTTGGTAACGCTTGTCCGTCTCCGTATTGTGCCATTAACTAAACAAAAGGGTTAAAAATGCAGAACAGGAAGAGCAATGGCTTCAGTTGGCAGCAGCCTCAAGGAGCAGTGGTTTAAACAAAGCTCAGCTTGGGCACGCTGTCACAGAGTCCCAGGCAAGCCAAGGGACAGTTTTGCCACCTTGAAGCTGCCACCTCGTAGAGGTAGACCTTTATAGGCGTATCATTTGGCTTTAACTGTTCAGCATTTCCCGGTCGTAGTTCCCTAAGTGAGTTTCCTTTCCGTTTGTGTGAGAAGTAAGATATTTTTAAAGGCAGTTACCTATAAAAAAAGAACTTGGTGCCCAGAAATGTTCAGCTCCTTCGGTTTAATGAAAAATCTGTCCGTTCCAATCATGCACAAGCAAGCGCTTTCTTTGAGGTGGTTTATTATGGCTTGAAATTCTTGATTGCTAATGAGCAAAACTGGCAGGTATTAGACAGTATTTGGATGTGTATAAGGGCAGAGACAGACAGAGCACCTCTGAAACCCATCGTCTGTGATGTGGGCACTGCATTTTCCTTCATGTACATTTTCCTTCATGTACAGGCAACACGATCTCCGCTTCCCATGGAGCTGCTTTTCTCATTTATGGGGAAATGGGGTCTTTTGCTGAGGGTGGGAGAAGGAAGTGGCTACAGGAAAGGGGCAGGCTGTGGGAAGGGCCCTCTGTGACCAGGGTAGTGCGGGGAGGTAGAGGAGAAGGACAGGACAGCCTGAGGAACTAGGTGTCACAGCACATGTGGGATGCACCAAACAGAGGCAGCTCTGTCGGGCCCAGACGAAGCCCAGCCTTCTGCCAGCATTGCAGGATGAAGTCCCTCTAGAATGGGTCCCATTGCCCTCCACTGAGAGGCTGATCAGAAATGTGGAGAAATCCTTTTGCAAAATGTCTTTGGTTTTGGCCTATTCTCATAGCTTTCATGATGATGCCAACAGTAAGGATAAAATAACCTTCTTTGTCCCTTAAATTAGAGCAGCAGAATGCAATTTTGCCTACATTATGAAATTCCAGAGGTGGTTCTGTTTGTGAAGTGCAGGACAATGTCCTGGACAATGGATTTACTCCTTATTGTTTGTCCCATATTGGATTTACTTTGTGTTACCCATCTCAGCTTATTCTTATGTTCCTGAACATAACCTTACCTGGAATAATAATCTTGAGATACTGTTGTCGTTTCAGATGTGAAGCAGACTGTTTTGTCACAACATGGAAGAACATCCCACCAAAGTTGCAGTTCCACAGGAAATGTGGAGCAGCTGAAGCTTTTTACCAGGCAGGAGACTTGTGTTAATGACCAGCTCTTGACTTCTAAATCTCAAGTGTCTCCTGTCCCTTCTGGAATGACACTTAATTTTTTGATGGCTTAATAACTGGTATATCATGTGTATTTATTATTTTCACATATAGCAAAAGCAGGAGAATTTTCAAGAAGGTTGAAGAGAATGTAAAAATCAGGTGAAGTTTGCATAGTAGTTACTAAAAACGTTTTCTGCACATACAGGAAGGAATATGTTAGCATACTTTGTTGAATTTACGGTAGATAGGGTTCTTTTAATTGTATGTAGCAAAGTACAAACAGGGCCTGACCCTTGAAACAGTACTGGGCAAATTGCCACTATGAAAATTAATTCAGTGGTTTCCATGAGACTCCTCACTGTAGCACACACGTGGCTTGTCATAAATGTTTACAGGATGGGGTGCCTTGGTGAAGTGCTTAAGTGTGCGCTTTTTTCTGTGAAGGGGAGAATATACCTTGCACTGAGGCTCTTTGAAGTTCTGTAAATTACTGAATATGGTCTTTGTAATGTAGCAGGCAACACAGTTTATTTTCACCTGTTCCTTGGCTAATTGCATTATGTGTGCTATAAATATGCCTCCTACGTAGCCTGGGGCGCACAGAGGGAATCAGCAAGATAAGCAATTTTACGGATGAACCTTCCTCCCTCTGTTCTGAGTAATGCATGGGATTCCTGTGGGCTACTGAATAACTCTGGAAGTTTAAAGAGTGTTTCAAGTGCTAATTACAGACTCTCTTAATTTGTACAGAGCTGCCAATTCAAAAATATCAAGTAGTGCTTCTACCTGCATGTATGCTACTTTTCTAGAACTATAAATGTTTGAGAATTATATTACTGTCAGCATCTGCTCAGTCTCAATCCATTGACTCTGGTAGAGTGCCAAGAACCTCCATTGTTTTATTGGTGAATGGAAAGAAGAAAACTGGCGGTGTAAGTGCAGGACTAAGAGCCAGGACAATGATCTAAGTTTTGATGCCTGTTGATACAATGCATTTGAGGAACTTCTCTCTCCAATTTCCCTTTCTGAAATAATAAAACTTATCTAGCAGTAAGTTGGTAAGATGGCAAGAGATTGAGCAGATTTCTTAGTTTGTGTTTATACACAAAGCTGAAAAATGTTCGTTGCCCTGTGCTTGACTGTTGTTCTTATTTCCACTTTGATGGGTCTAATAATCCTCTGTCTTAGTGGCACCAAGAGAAACTTTTGATGAAGCTCTGTAAAGGATGGGGAACCAACAAGTGTCCTCCATGCTGCAGCTGAACTTCTATGGTTCATTCAGGTATTTCTGGATCACTTGGGTTGCTCAGGAGCAGAGGAGTCTTGGTTGCCTACTTTGGAAAGGTCAGGCCATCTAAAATATGCTAATTGGCCTCTGCAACTATTGAGATTCCTGATGCTGAAGTTTCCTATGAAAAAAAGCAATCATTGTGGATTTTTGTGTTGATTTAAAAAAAAAAAAAAACAAAGCATTTTGTAGAATGTTGCGTCATATGGAAAGGACAGTAGAAAAAAGCAGAGAAAGATTGTGAAATATATATATGTTTGTGCAAAATTTGTTCAGAAACTACCATTGTGTGTCAAAAAAATTTAACTGCCTATTAAAAGTTATTCTCTTTATTAAGTGGCTCTTACTTTTCTCTTTGCAGAAATGCAGTTCATTACCCGTACCTAACACCACTATTGTTCATTACTTTGCGTTCCTGTTGCACAGAGTGAGCTGAACTCTTTACAGTGAGCCTGGAGACCAGACATTAGATATTCTGGGCATGGTGGTGGCAGGGGAGCATGAGACCTTGCAGAAGGTATGCTGGGGGTGGCAAGTGGAGGACAGAAAACTCCTCTTCGTTACAAGAGTTGATGGGGAGGGAGCAGGGCTTGCTGCAAATCTTGGTACTGGAAAAGTGAAAAACACCAAAACAGGGGAAGATATTTGGGCTCTTCATGAACAGCAGACAACCCAGCTCTCATCGGAAGGCTGGGAAGAGTACCTCAAAATGGCTGGTTTGTGTGAGTGTGTGAAGCAAAAGAGGTGGGTTTAGTGGAGAGCAGAAATGAAGAACCCATGATCCTCTTAACCCCTCAGGCGACAGAGCTTGTGGTAAATGAAAATGTATGAACTTCTTCCACCCTTGTGAAGGATCAGGACAGAACTGATGTTAATATGAAGGAGAGAAGAAAGATTTGCTTGAAGAATATCCGTAAAGCACAAAAAGGATTTGGAAGAATATTTGGGGCTCTTTCTTCTGCAAAGCTAGCTGGAGGTGCTGGAATTGGCTTTAATGGGAGGTGACAAAGTGACAAAGAGAACTCAGTTATTAAAGAAGAGAAGTTACATACAATGTCTCAGGTAGATGAAAAAGAAATGAAAAATCAATTCCAGTTGCCTGGCTCAACAGCTCTAGTGTAATGTGTGTCTGAAAGATCCACTTGTGGTTTTCTTGTCACCAGCGTGGCCAAAAGAAACAACAGCCCAAAGCAAAAGTTGGTCCTCCGCATGCAAGGTTTGTCTATTTGAGGATACCCAGAAAAGTGGATCTACTCTTGTAAAATACTTTCCCCTAAAGTTTGAGTAAATCTTCTATGGACAGTCCCACCTAAATTGAGTCTTCTTCCGTTTCCGTGTCATAATTTGCACCAGGAGTAGTGTCTTCAAGGATAGAAATGTTTCCCTGAGCCCTCCCCAAAGTCCCAACCCTGTTCATTTAAAAGACCTGCAGTATTTTGGGAGCGACCAACTGCGGCACACTGGGATTCTGGATCCAGTCCCAAACAAGACGAGTGGGCACCAAAGAAAACAAACCAAAAAAGGGTGCGGTACAGTGTACTGACCATTGGCTTTCTAATCTCAAGATACTGTATCAAGCAACTTATTTGACTCACATAAGAGAAAAAAAAAATACCAGAAAAGAAAATAATTTGATCGTTATTTACAGGAAAAAGGTCCGGAAGTGAGAAAACAGCATAGAAAAATGAAAATAATTATTTCTACAGGGTAGCGGCTGAAGAGGTAGGCATTAGGTGCTTTTAAAAATCCCACAAGCAGTTTATTAGCCTTCTAAGTATATTAATCATTTACTTTTGCCTGTTTGGCTGAGGGCCTCGTGGGAGCTGCTCGTGAATGGGTCAGTCTTTCGTTCATCACTTTGCTTGTTGGATCACGGGAATCATTCCGGCCCTTGCCACGCCAGGGCCCGTGGGTGGGACCGTGGACAGGCTGCCCATGGCGCTGCTCGGAAAGATGCTCAAACACCAACTATTCCGGGGGGGCTGTCTGTTTGGTGAACTATTCTGTTCGAGCTTTTGGGGTCTCCGAGCGACTCCACTGAAGAGGGGTGACCCGTTTGGCCCCACACGGCTGCGCAGCAGGCTCAGGGAAGGGGATAAAGCACCAGCTTCTCCTTGGCTTGGGATGGGACGCAGCGTCTCGGGGGCGTCTCGGCTGCCAGCACCCCAAGATCTGGCTTTTCTGCTGTGCCCCGCGGGGGCAATGCTGCTGTTTGCAGCCTGCCCTTCAATTTTTGGGTGAGGGAGCAGTGCAGGGCGCTGGCTGTTGACTTGCTGTTGGGTTTCTGCGGTGCCAGAGCGCTCCCTGGGGCTCACCCGCTGGAGCATCTCCTGGCCCCACCGCTGCTCTCCGGCACCCCAGGCTCTTCCAGCACATCGCACTCTAGGGGCAAAGGGAAGCTTTAAACATACATCAGAGGACCTCTCTGGCACCATTAATTATGGCTCCTCGATTTCTTCAAATTAGGACTCTGTATCTAATAAAATAAATGAGCTTAAAGATTACTCTATTGATTCCCAATTGAGGCAGCTTTTCAGTTTGTGGCCAAGGGCAATCTATAAAACAGAGGCTTTAATTAACCCCGGTGAATGCAGCTGATGTGAAACGCCAATACCATCAAAATATTCAGCACAGACAGCTGAAGGATCTTCTCAGCTCCCTCTTTTCCACCCTGAATGCTACCCTGGGTGAAAAGCTGCAACAGAGGCACTTGTCCAGCGGGCTGTGCTGGGGCCAGGGCCAGAAATCTCTTTGCTACCACCACCACCTTCCTTGCTGGAAGCACCAGCTGTGCCTTTTGATGTGCCTGTCTGTTTACTTTCATCTTGGGGGTTGGACTAGATGACCTTTAAAGGTCCCTTCCTACCCAAACCATTCTATGATTCTGCGATCTTATCTGCCTATGGCTTTGTAGGCAGCCAGGAGAAAGACCCACTAGCAGCCTGCTGGTGGCCCGTAAGGGACACCAAGAGGGTCCTGCTGGGGCATGGGGACTCTGCACCATGGTGGGCAGCTCTGGGGCTGTTCTTCAGGCAGCTACAGGTAACCCTTCCTCTTGTGGCTGTCACGTTGTCGCTGCTGCGTTCTGCTGTACTCGTTCCCTGGAAGGATCTCCTGTAACTTAAGGTATTGAGCAGCTCCAGGTGCTGCACAGAGTTTAGTCCATTATTTGAGATTAAAGCTTCTGCGGTGCCTCAGCCCGGCAGCCCCAGCATGGGCTCTGGTGTGTTTCAGGACACTCACAGGTGGCAGAATTCATTTCTTTCATCAACAGCAGATGATCCAGCCTTTTCATCCACCTCTTTTGGTCCCCATGGGCAGACCTTCCAGAGGAGAAAATAAAAGATGCTCTTTCTGCCCAACTTGCGCAAGCATGGGGGGCCGTGTCGCATCCATCCCTCTCCCTCGGTTTCTGCTCCTGCCCCGCCACTGCCCTTGTCCCCTGTGCCCTTTCCTTCAAAGAATGGCCCTTTCCTTCGAACCCGCCCGAGGGATTTGAAGCTGCAGCATCTTTTGGGGAAGCGAAAGGCACAGCACCCAGGAGCTCTGGCTGGCCAAGGGGGAAAGGCAGCCTGTGGGAAACCCTGCCTCGCTGCCTCCCACGGCAGGGCTCCTGTAGCCGAGATGCCAGCTTTTGGGGCCACCTCGTAGCACTCAAGGGAACAGCACTAAACGCTGCAACTACAGAACCATCACCCCCCCAAAAACCCCACTAAATACAACTGGGAGGGAAGACTATGAGGGCAAGGAGCATTTTGCTGGTTTTCGTCTTTGCTTTCCACAGTGCGTTAATTTTTTCCAGACTTGGTGCTTTCTGATAGAAAAGCAACTGTGTTATTGTGCTCTTTATTATTATTAACAACTTTCAGCTTTCTTATTACATCAGTAGGACACTTCCCGGGTCAGGGCTGCTGTTCTTCTAATGAACGTGGCTCATTTGTCTCCTTCCCTCCCTCCCCACTCTGCTTTTTTTGTCTGCCCGCTCTTTGGGTAGTAATTTGATGTGCTGAGCTCTCACCACCTCCGCTGCCCCCGGGGCTGAAGTTTCTGACGATGCTAAACAATTAAAATGCAATGCAATTACAGGCAGTACAGAACAGGGGAGAATAAGCCGGCAAAAATTCAGCCGTGCAGAACGCTGCGGAGACTGCGTGGCTGTCAGTCCCCGGCTCCAGCAGATAATTTGGTTTTTCTACGAAGCAATAATTGAGCCTTTCACATGTGCCACAGTTATGAACTAGTCAAAAGCCCGTTTGCTGTGCACCCAGGAGCACCAGATGGATCGGATAGTCCCTGCAGCTTTTCAGGGGCTGCCGGCTTTACACTTCAAGCCTTTGCTAGCTCCTGTACTTGCAAGTTATTCTTTTGACAGCTTTTATGCATACGAGCGCCTTGTCTGAATTTAGCTGGCGAAGCGAGGGAGGGAGGGTGAGGAAGAGCATGCCAAAAGGAATACGCGTTAGTTGAGGGGAGTCCAGAGCCAGAGCTGAGCTCTGCTGCCCACATCCGCCCCAAGAACATCCCACGGGAGGGACAAAACCGCCTCTGGCCTTCAGCCCTCAGGTTATGGTGAGCGCTGTTTGCTGCGTGTCAGGATGCGGCCGCCAGTGCCCCACGCCAGCCAGTTTGGTGACGCTCAGATGCTTCCAGCCCTGTTGTCACGGACCCCATGCATACCTCGCCAAAGAAGAGTTATCGTGAGGGAGCTTGGCAAAGCGCTGCTGCTATCAAAGAAGTGATTAGAAGGAGTGTTTGCGCCTGGGGTTCAGTGGCTTACCTCGGTGAAGCGCACACCCCACGCGAAGGGCAGAGAGGAGGTGACTGCAGGAACCCGCAGCCGCTCTGCACAGAGGGTGCTGAACGTCAGGGCTGCTTGGGCTTGCAGGTCAAACCCCAAAGGGGAGCGACAGAAAACCCTAAGGGCTCCCCGCTGCTGAGCCAGAGCCCCTGCTCCCGGCAGGGGGCAAGGAGGTGGGATGGGGAGGGAAAGCACCTCCCGGGCACAAACCCCGCATGGCTGCCCAGGGCAGCTCCTCTGCCCCACGCTTGCCGGGCTGGCTTCCCACTCCCTTCCCAGGTCCCTCCCTCGCATCCCAAAATCTGTGGGCATTCATTGCAGACACGGAGAGCAATGGCCCCTTGCACTACTGTGATTTATTCTCTGCATGAGGGGCCTGGCCTGGACCTCCGGGAGATGGAGATAAACTGGGACCTGGAGGTGAACCGGGCCATGCTTTTGAGCTGATTAAGCCGGGTGCTGCTTTATATAGAATCATAGAACGGTTAGAGTTGGAAGGGAACTCAAGGATCATCAAGTTCCAGCCCCCCTGCCATGGGCAGGGACACCTCCCACTAGAGCAGGTTGCTCAAAGCCCCATCCAGC
>JAOXNO010000033.1:27511959-27522535 GCA_028565335.1 Limnodromus scolopaceus
CTGCTGGCTCATATTCAGCCGCTTGTCAATTAGAACCCCCAGGTCCTTTTCTGCCAGGCAGCTCCAGCCACACTTCCACACGCCTGTAGCAGTGCATGGGGTTGTTGTGGCCCAAGTGCAGGACCTGGCACTTGGCCTTGTTGAAGCTCATACCATTAACATTGGCCCCCATAATCCAATCTATCCAAGTCTCTCTGTAGAGCCATTAACACCAAATTAACACCAAATTAACACCACCCCATCCAGCCTTCAGATAACCTTCAGTAGTTTTAGGGCTTTTTCATGCTCACCGTTAAAAAAATGGGTTTTCAAATGGAAAGAGGGGGTTGAGGAGCCCTGTCCCCACAGCACCCACTGCATGGCAGAGACGGTGCTTGCCAAAGGTCCTAAATTCTGCTGGGAGCAGCTGCCAGAAGGCGCCTCACCAACCAAACAGAAGTGCAATGGTGGTCTTGCATCTGTAAGAAATTCTTAATGCACTAGAGACTCAATATTACAGTATTTCTCCCTTTTTAATCTAGGGGGAGAAGCGATGCAGGTTATCATATGTGATAATGTCCGAGAGCTGAAATACCGAGCTGTCAGCTGCAGGACACTGGAATGACAGCCCTTTAACATGTTGTCAGGCTCTTGTTGGGCACTTGTGTCAAAACCTATATCAAAATTTTAGCCCTGGGAAGACAAATCCCACAGAACGCTTCCCTTTCTGGGGAGCTCCTTAAATTAAACTAGTGGTTGAGGCACCATCCCTGGAGGTGTTCAAAAGACAGGTTGACATGGTGCTGGGTTTAGTGATGGGTTTTGTTTTGTTGGTTTTTTTTTTTGTCAGAGTTAGGTTGATGGTTGGACTAGATGATCTTGAAGGTACGGACCTTCCTTCCCATAGGGACATTCCAACCTAGATGATTCTATGATTCAGTAGTGGGATACATACCAAAATGGCTTTTTTGAAGTTGTCTGTGCTGTAGGTAAGATATCCTTCCCTCCCAGTGGCCAATACCCAGGGAATTTAAGCAGGATTCCCAAGATGCAAAGATCTTTTGCAGGTCCCGTGCCCTCCACAAAATGCTGACCTTGGGGGATGGAATGCTCTGCGATAGCCCAGCACTTGAGGGAGACCTGCTTGGGTCTGGATCTCCCTCTTGTCAGTCAACGCCCACCACTTCCCACCCCTTGCCTGCTCCGGCGCTGAACAGCCTCCAGCAGTGGTCAGATCTTCTGGGGCTTGGTAAACTGCTGGCCTGGCATGCTCGCTAATTACTCACTGGAGCGATAAGGAAAGAAGGGGCACCATCCCCAGTGCCACCAGTGATGAGCTGGGCTGGGAAGGGCCTCACTACCTCCTTGTCCAAACACAGAGGCCAATGCTTGGCCTCTCCTTATGGCCATGACTCTCAGGTCGAGCCCTGCTCCCATCGTGGTGCCAGTGAAGGACCCGCAACACCTTGCAGGGTGGGAGAGCAGGACGCAGGGGACAGCCAGAGCGTCCCATGCACTTAAGATGATGGATGACCATCATGGTGCTGGTGAAGGACCCACAACAATTTGCAGGGTGGGAGAGCAGGACACAGGGGACAGCCAGAGCGGCCCCATGCACTTAAGATGATGGATGAGACAAGCACAAATGAGCTGCCTGATCTCGCCTCCGGCTCCTGGCCGGCTGGAGGTTTGGCACAGGGTGGCATTGCCATGGCAGAGCTTCCCCCGTGCCTGCCCACGGCCATCCAGTCTCCATTACAGGAACACTGAATTCCCTCTGCGAATGAAGGGTAATGTCTCCTGAGGAAAAGGAATTAAAAGGGAGAGGGGGGAGAAAAACAGCAGCAAAACAAAAAGACCCCTTCGCGCTACAGTAGCGCTCGCGGTTAGGAACAAAACGGGGCAGAAAGCTCTTGAAGCTTGACTTTGGGCAGGAAGAAAAGGCCCTCCCCGTGAGCCCCGGGTGTCTGTAGGCACAAGCACGGCGGCTGCTGTCTTTGCTTTACGTCAGAGTATTAATGCTGTTGTTTCGCCCCTGGTATCAACACAGCTCGCCTGGTAGGTGGGTGGGGTATCGGGATTTATATTGTAAAGAAATTCAGGAAGGCTTCTGTCTTTTTTTTTTTTTTTTTTCTTTTCTTTTCTATTTATTTCCCTCCTCCCTACAAAGCTTTTGAAAGTCCACTGGGGACCCCTAATGTTCATCTGCTGCTGAAGCACACGCTTCAAAGGCAGAGCTCCACAGCTTCTTTAGCCACCTATGGGTTTGATCATTCCAATGGGCTTTTATTATGGGCAGTAACCCTCCCTTCCCATTGCCAAAAGTCATCTTTCTGGAAAGCTCTGAGAGCTTCTCAAAACATCTGGTAAAACAGCATTTCTACAGTCAGAAAATATGCCAGCCACGTCAAATGGGGACCCCCCTGGAGGTGCTTTGGGAGGCTGAAACCTTGGTGCCACCCACGTAGCGTGTAGGATCCCTTTCTGCCCCGAGCGTGGTAGCAGACGCATCTAAGATTTCCAACAGAAAAGTCTGCAGGAAAAATGGGGTTAGAATTCAAGACTGGTGTAAAAGGCATTGGGAGGAATAAGCCTGTGGGGATTTTTAAGACCATCAGTGACAGATTGGCAGGCACTCAGCCCTCCATAAACTCCCTCTGCCTAGTCCCTATTCCCACACACTTCCCCGTGGCTGTCTCGCTTCCCCCACAAAAATCTCTCCACTGGCCATCTTCTAAGGCCCACGCCCAGCTGGGTGGCCTCCATGACCAAAACCTACAGCTCCCCTGTTGCCCTCAGCCAGGGCAAACGGGAATTGCTGCTTTCATGGGATTTTGCCCCATTTTCCCAGTGCCTCTGCTGACGGGGCCAAGCAGGACACACAAATACCTCCACCGCAGCCTGGTTTTAGGGGGGTTTTATCCCAAATCCCCGGGCTCAGATTTCCTCCCTTCTTCTTGCAGAAATGTGTCACCTTTCCAAGACCAGTATTATTATCATTATCATTTTCTCCCCGCGGCCAAAGTCAACAGCGTGGCCAGGTACTGGGAGCAGGCAGCCACACCAAACCCACCCCAGATTCTGGGCTGAAAAATGTTAGAAATGGAGTTGGAGTAAGTTCGCCCTCCTGTCTTCTGCGCTTCCATCCCCACACCCAAGTCAATCAGAAAAATCCGTGCTTTCTAAGCGGTTCCTAACATAATGAAAGTCAATTAGAGTGATGAAAACGGAGCTGATAACTGCAGGTTTTCATCACCGACTCCGTGCTAAATGTCTGTTCTGTGTGGTTTGCAAGGAAGTAAGGGTGCATGGAGAGGAAAGGATGGGGTTTTTTAAAGCAGTTAAATTGCCTCTAATTAGCAACACAACTGTAGTCAAAACATAATGTGAGGATAATAAATTGATATTTGCATAATGGAAATGCTACCAAAATGTACTTCAAATAAGCTGAATTAGATTATAATTAGAGCTGTGTTTTGGGAAAGAAAATCCTTCTAATTGCCTGCATAAAGGCAGTGCCAAGGAGGAGAGGGCTGGCAGCTGCCGGGGAGGTCCAGCTGGCACCGTGCGGGACAAGCACCCTGCGGCCGGGGGCTGTTCCCTGGGGGAGAACAGGGTGCCCCCCACCCACCGGGAGCCAGCACAGCCCCGGCAAGGCAGGTCGGGGGAGAAAAAAGGGGAAAAGTTAAGAGGGATGTGAATGCGTCCACCCTCGGCCATCCCCTGCAAAAGCATGTTACGTGGGATTGGACCCAAAGAAAATCCAGGGGAATGATACGGACAGCAATTGGGGTGGGAGACGTGGGGGGTGTGTGTGTGTTGGTTTGGGTTGTGGGTGGTTTTTTTAGTTTTTTGTTGTGTTGGTTTGGGTTTTTTTTTGTGGTTGGACTTAATGATCTCAAAGGTCCCTTCCAACCGTGAATATTCTGTGTGATGATTCTGTGTGTCTCGGGGGAGGTGGTGCAAGGGTAAAAATGCAAACGCTAATTCTGTGAATTGCATTAATCTCTTGCTGGTGAAGTCTCGGCACTGCATTGAGTTGCAAGAGTCTCCTCCTGCTGCTGTTTGGTAACTGGCTTTATTAAATCAACAGTTTGGGTTTTTTTCTGTTGAAACGTATGCAAGATTGCTCGTGATTTATTGTCCAGCTCTTATTACTCCTTATTAGAAAAGAGGCCACCTGGAAAGCATTGGATGACAAGTCACTCACTCCTTCTATGAGACCATGTGTACCAGTAAGGAAACTGCAGCTGAGGTAAAGGGAAAATGTCATCTTCCGAAACAGCTTTTTTGAGAAAGTGGAAAAAAAAAAGAACCAGCAACTGAGTAATGTGCTGATATTACACCTTGTAGCTGTGGAGCTTCATGGTTGGTGTTAATGCCCATTTTGGTGCTGGGCAATGACACGGTTCAGGAGGGAAAATTGATCAGTGCATAAAAACCTGCTCGCTCGCTTTGAGTGGGAGACAGAAGAAGGTGATTTAAGTCCTCTGAAATGCAATGGCCCTGCCTGCCAGGCCCTCGGCATACTCACTATTCGAATACCCAGGTTAGTACGCCTGGTGCTCGCTGAGGTGGTGCTGTACCCAAACCTGGCCAGCTCACAGCATCATCCCGGATCGGGTGGCAATAGGAAAGGGATGTGAATTTGGCCATCACCAGTTGGAGGAGGTGTACAAGCAGGGCATGGCTCTCCCCGGATATGCTTGACTGTCCCTCTGACATTGGCTGCTGCGGCTGGGGAGGATGGAGGAAACAAGGAGGATGACTTTGGGGGTAAGGGAAAGGCAGCAGACACCACGAGTCTGGGTTTCAGCGGAGTTCTTCTCACAGCCCCTCACACCATTTGCCTGGTGGGAGCTGTTTTGTGGGGACAAACACAAAGTTTTCCTGCCCACAGACACAAGAAGGAAGGTACCACGGGCCTGAAAAGGATGTCCAGTGCACTTAACTGGTAAGTCTCTCTGCATACGAGACATATAGCATAGGTCCAGTTTCCAATTCAGGAGCTACAGTTCACGCATGTTTACTGTATGAGGAAAAAAAAAAGTGGGTATGAGGCATGATGCAGCGCTAGCCTCACGTCAAGGGAAATGTTCCCCTGCCTTCAAAGGGTCCTGGCTCAGGGCCTCGGTCCGCAGCCGCTGCAAAGGCCGTGGAAATAAGCTCCTTTTTGAGCTGGCAAACGCTGTCTTGCTTTCCTGCTTGAGGGGGAGGGAAGAGAGAAACTCGCCTGGTGCTCTGCTCTGCTCTGCTGTGGGTTTTGTGGTACCAGATTTAATAAAGAGATGCGTGGGAGGGAGCGCAGAAGGGAAAGAGAAAGGAGGAAAGCGGGCAAGGGGGGGGAGCAGGCGGCTGCACTGCAAACAGAGACCGGCATCCGTCCGCAGCCGATGCTGCCAGGGACGAGCTGGGGGAGGCAGAAGGATGGCCAGGCCCTGGGTCTCCTCCGTTTTGTCCTCTCCTCTTGGGAGCAAGACGCAGAGCTGGCCCCGAGGAGCTCAGCCTGGGGGACAGTCAGGTAGAGAAGGGGCAAAGCCCGGCCATCCCTTGCTTAACATGTGGCCGCCAGCCCCTGCCGCGCTGGGTGCTGGCATGTTGTACCCGCGGGATGCCCCCCAGGTGTTGCTGGCATCGCCCTAAAAAGATATTGAGGCTACCACGGTGGTCTCGGGCTCACCAGCGTGGCCTCAGGTGACAGCCCGGGACCTCACATCATGCAACAAGTGAGGTGGATAATCACAGTTGGAAAAGAGGAAAGATTGCACACCAACAAAGGCAGCCCTAGGAAACGATTTTATTGCTAGCAAAACGCTGCGGAGCTTTGTTTAGTGAGTGCACTTCCCATGAAATGCAATTGCTCCCACTGTGGTTTTAAACCGAGATCACCCTGAATATGAAGGCAGTTTCCATTAAATTGAATTATTTTTCCCCCAAACTGGCATGGCAGTGGTAATGCTGATAAGGAACGATAGTTATTAACTGAGGACATTATTTATATTTTCTGTTAAATCACTGTCATTTCTATTACAAATGACACCACGCATGCATGTCATGCTGATTTACAGCGATAAAGTCTCAGTCTTGATCATGTATCGCAATGCAGAAGCAGAGCACCAAATACACACAGCACAAACGCACGAGCAACACCACGTCAAGCCCAGATCAATATTTGCATCTAACTTCGTATTAGCAGATCAGTTGGGGCAACGCTAGTGGTGCTTTCTCAATACCGTTCATACGCCCATCGTCAGTGTAACCCTGACGGCTGCTTGCCTCCACCACCCCACCTTTCCAGCGCTGTTCAGAAGTGGTGAGTAGTCGTGGAGATCCAGTGCAAAGCAAAAGCCATGCCCAATGAATGATTCGGGTGCCTGAAGACTAGACACTCGACAAGGAGAAAGCAGGGTTGCTAAGTGCAGAAGAAGGCAATGTTGGACGAGCATCGGAGTTGCAGCGGTCATTCAGGGAAGGTTTCTGCTCTTGAGGATGTTTTCCAAAAGTTGCTGAGCTTCTCGGAGCCCGTGGGCTGCTGCCACACTGAGGAGTTTCTCCACTTCCCTGAAGGACACAAAACCTTAATTAAGAAAATCTAGGAGGAGGTTTGATTCGTTCCTTGCTAAATTTTATTTACACAGGCTTTTATAAGAGGACCACAGCTACTGGATCTGAAAGCATCTGTAATGTTAACTCTCCGCTATTCAGAAAATGAGCTGGTTTTCTTTCTGCTTTTCCCTGTGGTCTGAGCATGTATGTTTTGGGTTTGGCAATTTTCTCATCTTAGTTGAAGTAGAGATGGACTGGGAGCTCTTGAAATACATACTGCTTTTACCATTCCGTATATGAGTCTGTCTGATCGTGCGACATGCAGCAGAGATCGAAATGAAACGCGCTGGCTTCAACTCACAGAGTTTGCCCAAGCATTGCTTTTTTAGTTTCAGTTAGCCTAAGACTGCTCTCTCCAACCTCAATTTTAATTTTCAGACTTGGAGTAAGTGTAAAAATCTCAAAACAAAGCGGTACGAAAAAAAAAAAAAAAAAAAAAAAAGGAATGGGTTTCACTCTGATGGGAACTCATGGGTTGTTTCAGCTTCACTTAGCCCCAGGACAAGTCACCACAGCGACTGTACAAAGCACAAGGCAAGTTTTCTTTGGCTGTGGGCCTCGCCGGGAACACTGGTGTGCAGTGTGCGCAGGCACCACGGGGAGAGAAACGTGTCCCAGACGGTGGCGACCCAACCTCTGGGCAGTCAAACAGGAAACCTCTCGCTGCCCTCGCAGGACAGGAAGGAGAGCAAAAAAGGGGGGCTCCCCCAAAAAGACAGACAGGTCTTTGTAGCGGAAAATTCACATGTCCCTTCAATAGCTCTTTCTATGCCAGTACGGGTCTTCTCCCTCGCCTCGACTGGGAGATCGCCAACGGAAATACGTGTGTTAATCCAACCACAGGCATTTTAGGTACTGTGTCACCTAATTTTTTTTAAATCTTATTGGGCTAACTGGCTTTTTCAGATTCCTTGCCAAAGGGAGGGCTACATTACCAACAATACAAGGAGAGGGTATTAGAAATGCTGCGGTAGCTTCATGCACGGAGTATCTACAGCACTGGGTGTCCGTCCCACCCCCCAGGAGGAACTGGGAATGCAGCTATAGTGGGAAGGAAGAAGAATAGCTCAGGTTACCCTTCTTCAAGTGCCACGGTCATGTTTCTGAGTGCCCCCACCGCCAGGTTGAAGGAGGAGTGGGGATGGCCCTGCTCCGCAGCCTGCCTACACGGGGGGAAGAGAGAAGCAAAGGGAAGCGGTAAGAGAAAGTGCAGAAGAAGAAAACCTGAGTTTGAAAGTTTTAAAGCGAGGTAAGAGTAAAGAAGGAAAAAGGCACATCTAAATCAGCGTCCTGAAATGTGACACCTTTAAAATTTTCAGGCCCTGATTTGGGAAACATCTTTATTCAGAAAGGTGCTAAGGCTTCAGCGTTTCTCTAAGTACAGATGTCTTTAAAGATGCCTTCTTGATCCACAGCCCTTGCTGTCACAGGCACATTTATTTCAGCCCTAAAAATCCTGAAGCTTGATGCTGTTCCACACCTTGAGACGACTCAGAGGAAGCATCCAACGTGCCTCGCCTCTCCCCTCACTTTTTGGGTAGTGAAGTAACTTTCCTGGTCCCTCATCCTTCCCGTTCCTCGGCAGGAGCCGGGAGAGTTCCAGGAGACACAGCCCAGGCTCCCGCCGCGTGTGTAACCACTGTGGGCACCACAGCAAATGCGCACACCGGGCACGGCTGCCTCACTTACGTGGCAGAAACCTCTTGGGACCACGTGCTGAGAGCAAGAAATTAATGCATGGCCGTAACTTGATTTTCCGTTGCTTCGGCAGCTTCTGGCCCTCTCTCTCCCCTCCTGCGCCTGTGTGTTCTTCCCGCTGCCCCCCTGAGGCTCCAGCCTCCCCAAGAGGCTGTAGAGCAGGGCCAGCAACCCTCTGGGGTCTTGCTGCCGAGATATTTGCTTGCCTCCCACTGATTTAAAAAATAGCAATAGCGGGGGAAGGTGGGGGGGGAAATGGGAGCAAAGCATCCGACCCACAGCAAGAGGTCGGGAGCTCCTGGTCTCCCTGCTGCCACCCTCTGCACATCCCTCCTGCCAGGTCAGGCCAGCTCAGCATGGCTCTCCCCACAAAGCACCCCCGGCTCCTTTTCCTCCTCCCATGCCCCCACAGCCTTTCCCCAGGAGAGGGCAGTTTCCACGGCGGAAGCTTGGGGGTATTTTTGCACCTCACCTGAACCAGTGCATGGCCATGTCCTCGCTTCTTGCCACTCCAGCTCCTGGGTGTGAGACAAGGTAGAAAAGCCACAGTGAGGACATAAAATACAGTGTCCAACCACATTCGTGCTTCTGGCTTATACCCATATTGGGGCTCCAAGTTAGCTAGGGCCTGGAGAAGTGTTACCTTGCAAATACCTCTGTCCCAGGATGTGCTGGGCGTTGGGGTACCCCAGGCGAGCGTACATGTGAGCCACGTGGAAATGGAAGTCCTCGTAGCACAGCGGGATGTAGAGCAGGAGGAGGCCAGCGGTGATGACAGCTGCCAACTGTAAAAGAGAGGAGCAGTCATGACGCAAGGAGAAAACGAAGCTGAGAACCAGCTACAGCAAATATTTTGTCTGGGCTCTGAAGCCTCCCAAAGCTATTCCTCACAGGGAAACGAGAGGAAAGGCTCACACGACCACAGAAAATCAAAATTGCCTTTGACAGAGAGGCGGTCCCAGCACCCACTGAAGCAGGCAGAAAAGGTGCCGCCAACTTCAGCAAGCAGTGGATCAGCTCCTGAGTTAATATACCCTTTAAGTTGTGCTACAGCAAAGGAAACTACAATCATTTCATTTTCTAGTGGTTCTCCTGAAGAAAAGAAAAAAAAGAAAATCATAAGGCAGCATCAGGCTTTTACGAGCAATTCATCAAGGAGGCTTGCCAGAAGGAGCCTCGTTCCCAAGGCAGCAGGGTCCTCGTCCCACCGCTGCCCACCACCTGCTGCACCATCGGCGTATGAAGGTGGATGCTCCCTGGTTCATAAATCTTTTCATCCCATGTTACAGTGAGGACACGTCGCCAACGTGCCCACCTGACAGGAGAATAACCATGGGTCTGAAACTCTTCTTGCATCTAAGGTATAAATCAGTGAAAAGCTTGATGTACGGCACCAGCAGAGGTAAAAAAAAGATGAGAAACCAGAACTGGGCTGTTTGCTTTTTGGTGCCAAATTGGATTCTCTTCGTGCAACGAGCCAGCTTCCAGGGAGAGGAGCTGGCAGCTTCAGCAACCACATCTTGGCCGGGTCAGGGGCTCCTGGCTGGGGAGAGAAGAGGAGGGTTAAGAAAAGGCTGTAGGAGCCCCAGGTGAGCCTCCTGCCCACGCAATTTACCAGGAGCCCTTGTTCTCCCCATGGGGAAAAGCAGCATGTCTTGCCAACGGCATCAGCACTGCAGAAAGTAAAACCCTTCACCCTCCATGGGGAGACGGAGGCCAGGTACAGTCCCTGGTGGAAGACCTGGGTCTTTGAACATAAGACCGGAGGCAAGTGCTGATCAGGTTTCCCTGTGCTGAGAGGAACCACACCGACGGCGCATGATCCAGAGGAGACTGCTAGTATGTCATCCTTCAGCTCTGCAGTTTTGGTGCAAGCAACGTCGGGCTCTTGGGTCTGACGTTCAGGCTCCTTGCATGCCACTGTCCCTCTCTTGCAGATGCAGGAGCAGAGCGCATCCGAGCAGCTCCGTTTCAATGGCCAAGTCAGAAACCAGTCCCGAGACCCATCCAGGTGACCGTGGCTGTCGCAGAACAAGTGCACTGTTTCATCTGGGCATAATTCATTGCTACGGGTGCTTGTGAATAGTGGCTACAGCGTGTGGGGGGGGGTTTGTCACCATGCCATGCTCAGAACCAGCCAATGGGACAAGAAGCAGCTGGAAAGGATGACAAGATGCGTGATCTTTAACAGCCAGGGGCTCTCTGGCCACTGTGGATGGTTTGATGTGACTGATACAGATGGGTGCAAAAACCAACTCCCCCTTATTTTGGGGGGGGGGGGGGGGGGGGGGGG
>JAOXNO010000033.1:27522635-27534713 GCA_028565335.1 Limnodromus scolopaceus
GGGGAGGGGTATGGCACATGAGATATATGCAGACCATTGCAAAAAAAATGGTGCATTTGGGTCCTGATCTGCTTCTCGGCTGTCTGGAGAGCTTGAGGGCAGAAACGGTGTGGGTCTGGTGTTTCCTCACTGCTCTGTGGGGGCTCCTGCACTCCCACACACCACAATCGGCTGTGGCCACCAACCACGGGAGGCAGCAGGTTGCCAAGAGCTTGTTATCTCCTAATTGGGACCGAGGTCCTGGTTCAAGCCCATCTCTAATTGGGATTAGTGAATGCTGAGGATTAAATGAGCCTAGTTAGCTAATTAGGCTAAGTAGATAAAATAGGTAAGCAATAATGACATGCAAATGCCCCAGCATTTGATTTTCTGGCTGATGAGCTTAGGGATGTAGGAAATTTTGCTGTTCTTTTTGAGACCCCTGTTCAGCCTGTGTGACGCTGTTGCTCAGACGGGGACGATTCCCAGATGTTTTGATGAAACCACCTCTCCTGTAATGCCATGGGGACCCGCGGGGCCTGAAAGCACTGGTGGGTATGTAAATCCCTGCTTGCCAATGGCAAGTCTAAGAGGAAATACAAGTCAAAGATTGACTTGGTTACTGCTGAACTCTTTTGTTCTTATTTAAGCAGAGGAAATGATACTCCCAAAAAAAAATCATGATGGCTAGAAATATGGTAAGAAGTGCTCCGTGCTGGAGGAGAGTCCAGCTGTCACTGTGCTATTTTGTCACTGTTGCAGTGTCTGGTGCTTGGAATATGTCAGAGAATGTTTCAGGTGGTTGCAGGAGATAGGGTGCACAATGCTGCAAGAGGCCGTGGTGGTGCTTTTATAGATGTGGATTTGGGGGCTGCAAGATGCTCGCAGCTGTGGCATCTCCTTTATGCTTCATGTGAGGCTGCCTGAAGTCTCGGGAAAGGAGTGGGAAATGTGGTGTTTGGGAGGACCTATTTCACAGAATGGTAGGGGTTGGAAGGCACCTCTGGAGATCATCTAGTCCAATCCCCCTGCCAAAGCAGGTTCACCTAGAGCAGGTTGGACAGGAACACATTGCCTTGGTTTGAGACATGTCCAGGCAGGTTTTGTACATCTCCAGAGACGGAGACTCCACAACCTCTCTGAGCAGCCTGTTCCAGTGCTCTGTCACCCTCAAAGTAAAGTTTTTCCTCGTGTTCGGATGGAACTTCTTGTGTTCCAGTTTGTGCCTGCTGCCTGTTGCTGGGCACCACTGAAAAGAGCATGGCCCCATTCTCTTGATATCTGTCCTTTAGATATTTATAAGCATTGATGAAATCCCCTCTCAGTCTTCTATTCTCCAAGCTAAACTGACCAGGATCTCTCAGCTTTTCCTCATGAGAGGTGCTCTGGCCCCTTGATCATCTTTGTAGCCCTCCACTGGACTCTTCCCAGTAGTTCCTTGTCTTTCTTGAACTGGATAGCCTAGAACACTACACGTAACGGCAAACAAATGGCTGACTATTTCTAAATGAAAAGGGAAAGGACGTAGTGGGAAAGGTGCTGCAGGTCACAGGGAAAACCTCTACAGCCAGGACTGTGACCATGCATTGCTGCCTCAGGGGTACATCCCGGCGTGAATGGTCCCTGCAGGACACCACCTCTCCATGGCAGTGTCCATGATGATCAGCCATCCACTGCTGGCAGCTCCCACCCTCACTGCTACGGTGACGCTGTGCCTGGCTCCTGCAAGGCTGGTGGCCCAGAAACTGCTGGATGTCCCCTTTTTTGTCCCAGGCTGGTTTTCGCGGGGAGGCTTTCAGCTTTTTGTAGTTGCATAGGCACTGTCAGACGTGGCAAGTGAGACATTTCACAGGTAGTTCCTTTAGAAACGGCCCACTGAGCATCCCTGTTGTGGTTTAACCCCAGCCAGCAACTAGGACCATGCAGCCACTCGGTGACTCTCCCTCTCCCCCCGGTAGGGTAGGGAGAAGAGGGAGAAAACAGGAGTTGAGGGGAACTCATGAGTTGAGATAAAGACAGTTTAGTAGAACAGTAAGGGAAGAGGAAAATATTTTGTACATTCTTTTGCCGTTATTATTATTGTTAAAGTGATACGACGAAATTTGCTCTTACCACCCGATGGTGGGTTGCCCGGTCTGTCCTGAGCAATGATCACAGAATTCTGCCTCCGCCCTCCCCCCTACACCAGCCAACCCCCGTATATATACTGAGCATTATGATTAACTCTATTCCAGCTGAAATCAGGGCCATCCCTGATCTGATTTTTAGTTTTTGGGGGGGGGTGTGTGTGTCCTATTTTCTTTTCCTAATCTTTCCTAAAGCGTGAGGAAGACCAAGACCTAAGCATGGCAAAAAGCAGGTGCACAAAGTGCTGGAGTGCGCTGATCCCAGCTCTGGGAGATGACACCACAAACGGTCCTCACTTGGCTGCCCACCAACGTCTGAAGAGGCATCTAAAAGCACGCAGCTAATCCCACGGCAAGCAGAGCTCTTAGCACGCGTTTCATCATTAGTTAGCAAAAATATTCCTTTGTCCTCTGCTGTGGCTACATGTTTTCAGGTAAGTGTTGTGCTGCTTTAAATGTCTCCAGGACCAAGAGAGAGGGGAAACATAATGATGTTTCTCAAGAAGCAGCTGTTGGTGGAGGAGGAGCACCCTAAAGTGAGATCTCCCTGCAGGAGGAATGGAAGAGGGAGGTGTAGTCCCCTGGACTTCCTTCAGGCTGGTTGTCTGTGGCCCCTGGCTTTCATGGCTGGCACCAGGTACTGAAGGTGCAGCGGTCCTTAAAACCAAGAGGTCCTCGGAGACCCCAACTGGGAAACCAGCATTAGTCTTCCTCAAATGCAGAAACGTGGGGAGCTTGCTGCATTGCCACACGCAGCAGTGGGGAGTGGACCACTGGTAGTCTTGGGGGGAGCTCTTGGTTGCTCATCCCACCCTTTTGTTCCATGGTGACTCATTTGGAAACTACTTTGCATGTTTCAGACCCTGCATCATTGGGGCTGCTCTAAAGCAAGAGGAAGCTCAGGGGTACTGGTGGGGTTACCCCAATGGACCAGGCGGTGGGGAAGCCAAACCAGGTTCTGCATGCGTATTTAAGCAACTTGGTTCCTACAGCAGCTTCAGTGTCTCGCCTGCACCATCACCCACATGCCAAAGCCAGGTGATCAAGAGCAATGCCTAAAAAATCCCACCCGTAATGACTGCATGGGAAGATGCCACGTTACTGTGTACTAGCAAAAGACCCTGCTCCCCAAATTCTACATTGCAGCAACTATTGGCAAATCCTGCATTGCACTCCCCGTGCCGGTGAGCAGGAAGACCCAGGGACTCTGCAGAGGCTTCAGTAATGTTCAATCGGGTCTGGGCAAAGCCATGGTGCTGAGAAAGGCATCGCAAGACTCACGTTTGGGAGGCTGTTGTATGCAAGCAGCTCCCTGTGGCTTCGACCCACCATGGCACCAGTGGTTTTTAGGGGCTGGCATTGCTTCCTGGTGTGCCCGTCTGGCTGAGGGATCCAGGGCATCATAATAACACCCCGGTACCAGTGCTCCCATCCCAAGCCCATCCCCACGCTTACCTCCCACTTGCTCCACGCTAAGCCAGGGGGGTGAGGGTTCCCACCTCCTGGAGAAGGATTTGCCTGGCAGGTATCAGCGCTGCCCCTTCCCTCCCGTCGCTGCCGCACCGCAGGCTTCGTGTCCCCCATCTCTCCCTCCCGCAGGAGGTCTGAGCGCCTCATTTTAACCCAGTCTGCTCCCCATCCCGCCAGGCACCATTGCCACCCTGCCATAAGTCTTCCCCATCACCGTCCCTTAGTTTTGCTCCTGATTTATGGTAGCAGTAGCCCAGCTGCTTCAGTAAGATAAGAGGGATGGATACGCATCCCCCTCGCAGAGCCATAGCAAAGGAGATGTTCCTGCCGAAAACCTTTCAAACCGTTGATGTTGATGCTGAATATTTCTCTTCCTTCAGACTGCTCCCGGGTGTTGCAAGCCCCTACCAGAAATTGTTGGATTTGACAAACTTGAAGTTTTTTCTTTCTGCTTTTCGCATGAGAAGTGCTTCACAAGCAATGATAATGCTACCCACCGCTGCAAATATACCTCCTATCTCGTTATGTCAATTGCATGGCCTCCACCAGCACGTGGGGTCTGATGTGTTGCATTTTGGACGAAGGCAAAAACATGCAGGCTCAGCCCCAGGTAACAAAATTAGAAAAGGTGCATGTTTTGTGGTTTAACCTCAGCTCGCGACTATGGCCACGCAGCCACTTGCTCACTTCCCCACCTCCCGAATGGTAGGTAGAAGAGGGAGAAAAGGAGAAAAAAACCCAGAACTCCAAAACTCCAGAGTTTAAATAAAGACAGTTTAATAGAACAAGGAAATAATAATAATAATAATGGTAAAAAATTACACAAAATAAAGTAATACGACACAAGTCACTTTCACCACCTGGGCATTGGTTGCCCGTCCCATCCCAAGCAGATCCCTGCCCCCTGGTCAGCCACCATTTATACACTGAGCAGGATGTCTATGGTATGGAACATGCCGTTGGCCAGCTTGTTCTGTCTATGCTCCCTCTCAGCTTCTATAGGAAGCTGAAAAAGTCCTTGACTAGTATAAACATCACCTAGCAGCAACTAATACAATATGAATTGTCGACAGTCCTTTCATACTGTATCTGAAACATAGCAGCCACTAGAAAGAAAACTGTCTCTATCCTGGCTGAAACTGGGACAGTATAATGTTATATAATCAGGGTATTAGCAGAACATAAAAAAAACCCCACAAACTTTGACAGGATGGATTTAATTTTTTTTTAAGCTAGAAAAGAGCAGTCATTTTGCCTTGTTAAAGGCAGTCATTTTATAGCCGTAAAATTATGCCTCTGTTCATCTGCAGTAACTCTACCTAGAGACTTCCAAACACTAAATTCCATTTTGCCTTCACATCTAAGAAAAAATCTCTTTTTAACATGAGATTCCTAATGCATGTTACCTTTCCCGCTCTGAAGTACTAGCAGAGGATCTAAACTAGGTGGCTGTCAGACAAGGTCCATCTCGTGTGGAGGGCTGACCTTGCCTGGTTACAAAAAACAAAATGTTTTTCTTTCCAATTTTATAGCAAGATAACTGTCATGCTTTGGTATTAAAGGCAACCCCACCCCCAAAGAACAAGGATATCTCTTTGGTGGTGATGACTCAGCCTAAAAACCTTGCTGATAATGAAACCCTTCATACTTTTGTATTTTATTTCTTATGTTATGCTGCCACCATTGGGCCAATTTCATTTGCTCAGTCACACAGTTGAAGAGATCCATCTTTATGCCCCTGGCCAAAGTGTGAACTATTTTCACAGTATATCAAATTTGATTGGACATTAATAGTCGTACTACAGGATCAATTGCTTCCAACTGCAAACGTCTACATTAAGGAAATGAAAATAACTCAGAAATTTCTAAAACGAGTCTGAAGCAGAAGGACCTTCACGGCAGCAAAGAGCAAGGAAGAGATGAAAGAAGGTGAGGAGCCTAATACCTACTTACAATACTTTTTTTTTTTTTTTAACTACAATTATTAGAATTTAAAGATAAAGAAGAAAAAAAAAACCAACCTCAGGGAGTCATTCTTCTTGGGAATGAGCCACCCTATAGCTACAATTCCAAATTTTGGCAGAAGTGAGCCAAGAAGTAAGCTCCTTAGTTATGCTTCTTGTTGTTTGTAAAGGTGTATTGGTAATAGTTATATTTATTCTGACACCTTGCCTAGCTCCGTGAAGTCGTTACTTTTCTCAGTATAAAGCAGACCCTGGAGCTTGAAGTTCTTTGTTGCAGATGACTGAAAATGAGAACATGTTATTATTAATTATGCGTTATTCAGCGAGGGCTATGCCGTCCGTGTTACAAGCCAGGTGCGGTGCAGGGTCCCATTCCAGTTGTGAGCTTGAGTCACTCCTCTACAAACATCAACTTACAACAGGAGGAAGAAGCAAACCAGGCTGTCAGTCTCGAAACTGCCATCGAAAGGATGGCTGTGGTACCTGCCTCCTACCAACTAAGAAGAAATGGATCCCTTCTACCTGCAACAACTTTGGCAAGGAAAAGGCAAGACCCCCAGTGAATTTTCTCTCTGCTCTTCCAAGGTGCAGATGGCATTTCTATTCCCTTTTGTCTTTCAACAGAACAAGTTGTGAAGAACCGGTTCCAGCTCTGGCGAAGGAGCATTTTGATTGAAAACCTGGAACCAGCCACATTCAGGAAAACACAGTTTTCTTCCCGATTCTTTTGCACTTAAAGGATTTCTCTAATCACACGGTTCCTCTTTCCCTCCTTGCTGCGTTGCTGTGGTCAGGGCTGGAAGCGCTCAGATACTCCAATTGAAAAGTGGATGTCACGTGCTGGGAGAAGAACAGGTGGCTGTGAGTGTAAAGAGGGACTAGGACAAAATCACTGCTTGGGAGAGCTGGTGACTAGACTGAAGTCCCACAGTGAATATAAAGGATTTTCTTTTCTTTTCAAAGGATTGCACTGAAAGCCAGATGTGAAACGCTGTGCTCATCCTTTTTCATTTGGTTTTTAACGTTTGCTGCTCTTTGTTCCAAATTAACTTAAACCGTTTAGTACGCAGACTGATTGAAGAAACACATAATTCTCGAAAGAATTATATAATATTGAAAGAATGAACCTGAATAAGACACACTTACAGTACACTGCCAGTTCAAACCAAACACCACGACTCCACCACCTCGGGCGCAGACTGTTTACAATCCGTGCTTAGTCTAGGAGTGATGGTGGATTAAACAACAAGGAGCGATTAGCCCAAAAGGTTTTCCCAGGTTGCTTTCTTAGGAAAAGAAATTGGTATAACTAAAGTGTTGCAACTGGTACAAGCCTATTTAATTGCAATGTCCTCCAGGCGTAGGTTATCACAGGGCAAATTAGATCCACCCTGAGAGTTCCCCAACTCGAGAACAGTTGGAGTAGATACTTGCATAACGCTTTATAGCACAACACAAAACATCAACTAAATATTCTTCAGTTACTATACTGAACGGAGCTCAACTGTGGGTAGTGGGGAGAACCAAGGCACACAGCAACAAATGATTGGAGAAGGATAAGTTTCTGTGTGAGATGATGGGAAGGATGAGGGTAAGGACTCCTGGTTGGGACCATCCTTGGCAGACTCTCATTTCATTTTGCCTAACTAGCTCTAGCTTCCTTTCACAGCTGGCTAAACAAGAACAAGATCAAAATATATTCAGACTAGTCATTATGACACTATTAATAGCTGATACAAGCACATACAATGAAGACCAGTGTAGATACGAGGGCAGTTCGAGTCTCTCTGCAATCAGTATACACGTGTTATCTACAGATCTATTACGGAGACGTGCGAAGCTGTTTCCAGATTCCAGATTAATAAATATATCTGTTAAACCAAACAGTTGCATTCATTCAACACTATACACAACACCACAGTGCAACTGGAGAGGATGTGATTTTCCTGAACCCAAATACCGCAGCCGGCAGAGAGACCCAACCGAGCAGAACCCTGTTACTCGACAGAGGACCTGCAAAAGGGCAGCAGGGAAGCCCTCTGCAAGGGGGAAGGACCCCAGGGGCAAATACAAGCCATACTGTAATGGATCTCACCACAAAAATAGAGCTCAAATGAATATAAGTGGTGGTTACAGGCTAAAAACTGTCTCTGCTTAGCTGTCACCTAAAAAAACTATTTCCTCAAATACCTTCTCCTCCGTGGCTTTGAAGTTTGCCAGACATTCAACTTTGTATCCCAGGAATACCATGGCAGGGCTGAGCACGTAGGCGTGTATTTCCCACATAAAAACTCATTCAGGATCCAGAAACTGCAAAGTTCCCTGAATGATGTGATACACAGAGCTTTCTGGGAGGGCTTCATCCGTTAGTCTAATAATGAAAGTGATCTCCACCACTTCTGCAGAAACTAAAGCCCCACAAGAAACAAATTCAAGAGAGAGTCCAAATAATACTGTGTTCATAGCCTGGTAGTTAGTGAGGGGTGAGAAGTGGTGCCTGCTTCAGAGAATGCGTCTGCATTTTGGAAGCAAGTGAAAATGAGTGTTAGTCTCCAAGGAAATCATATTAAGTAGTAGACAGAGTAGAAAGGAAAGCAGCCCTACACCCCAATTCTAATATATGCTAAAAAATGCACTCTGAGAACATAGCCAGGTGACTGTCCTTCAGCTACAGCTCTGTCTCCAAAGAGGAGGTAATCTTTACCCAGTGGCTCACACCGCATCTTTCCTCACCAGGTTCCCCATAACCTTTCCTTAATAGGGACCTATTAATGTTAATTGGACCAATAAAAGCCAATTACTGCACTCTGTCCCCCTTGAGGCATATCATCCTTCTCCCCCGTGAAGCAGTTACATTACAAACGCTGAATAAGACAGTTGGGGGTAGGTTTGGGGAACTGGTTTCATTAGGGAGATGGAGGTGGTAAGTGCTCTTTTTGTGTAGGATTGAGGTTGAGTTATTTGTGCTCCCAACTGGGTCTGAAGTTGCTTTGGGGTTGTTCCTGGTGTACCTAAATGAGTTTTAATTTCTCTCTTTAAATGTTGGGGAGGGGGGAGCTCAGGTTGTGCTGGTTAGAGAGGTTCATTAGCTAGCACAGGGTCATCTGAGGCTGGTTTCATGGACTGTACCTGATGTGTCCCTACCCTGATCCGTTTGGTAAATAAACATCCTTGGGCCAGCTTAACCTTCTGGGTTAGGCTGCCTTGCCTGCGTAATGCCAGCCGTAAGGAGCCCCGAGCAGCTGAAGGCGTGCAGCCCAAGTGAGCCCTTGGGGAAGCTCATGTGGGAAGCAGGGAACGTCTGTGGCAGGGATTATCTCCATCTGGTAGGAGGCCTTTTTGTTCCGCTTCCTAGCACTTCTGTGGACAGAAACCAGCGAGAAAAAAATCAATTTTCCTCCTCCTACATCTCAAATGCTGTTCCCAGAGGGCCTTACAACCTGCAAGTTGCCTTCTCTTCCTGTGAGGAAAAGGGCAAATGGACCCTTGTTGTAGGCGCTTTGGGCAGAAATAATTTTTAAAATAGCATGTTGAATAAAATCTTAACTTCTACAGGCCTCTGTAAAATATTTAGGTTTGGTTTTAAACTTAAAAAAAAAAAAAAAAAAGAAAATCCCAAAACAACCCAAACCTCCTTATCTTCTGGCTTGCTGAAGGAGAACATAAACAGCTAATGCTTCAAATAGAGAGAGGCACCAGACAGTTACATAAAAACAAACTGCCAGATTCCTGCACGTAGGAGTGTCTGCTCTGGATTCGGTCCTGTCACTCCGTGCCTGGAAGTAGGTCTCCCTACCCTCAAGTGGGAACAGCTAGCACAAAATGCCCGAACTGAAACTCGGGTGTTGAAGGCTTTGAGGACGTGGCCTCGGGCTGAAGCAACGGGCCCTGTGTAATCCAGGGAACCGAGTATTTGGGATCAGCCGTAGGAGCAGGAGAGCTACAAAAGTTTAAATCATTACTATTTCAGTGAACAGCTGGAAAGACCTTGAAGTGGAACTCTAGGGATCAGCGCGTACCCTTTTATCTTCGAGTTCCAAGCGTTTCACTTGCAGACCTTTCCCGAAGAAAGTAGAAAAGTATGCCCTGGGCTCTGTCTCCCGTTAAATGTCTGTCTGTAAGAGCACTCATCACTCTTAGAACCCTTTGACACCAAGGCGTAGGAAATACATATATTAATGCCTACTAAAGTGGTGGTTTTGTGATCAGACTGGTAAAGCACAGGACAGATCGAGCTAGTCCTCCCTCTAAAGAGCTAATCAGGCATTGAAGGGCCAGGGTTTCTCCCTGAGCTCATGGCATACTCCCAGATGAATGGAGTATCTCCCAGATAACAGGGATTTATGGTGTTCTGGAAGAGCACAATGAATTGTTACTTTTGGGGAGCTGAAGGTGGTGGATTAACTGAGAGCACCCCCAGCTGAGCTCTGAGGTTAGATGGCTAGACTGCTTTCTTCGTAGAAATAATGGTGCTATACTGAAAATGGCACCGGGGGGAAAAAAAAGGGGGGGGAGCAAAGGCTTCATTTCAGGGAAATACAGGCAGGGATTTGAAATGCCCAAGCTGAGGACATCTGCACTGCATTAATTGTATCCAGCTCTCGAATCCTCAACATAGAAAGGACATGGACCTGTTGGAACGGGTCCAGCAGAGGGCCACGAAGATGATCAGAGGGATGGAGCACCTCTGCTATGGGGACAGACTGCAAGAGCTGGGGTTGTTCAGCCTGGAGAAGAGAAGGCCCCGGGGAGACCTCATAGCGGCCTTCCAGTACCTGAAGAGAGCTACAGGAGAGCTGGGGAGGGACTCTTTGTCAGGGAGTGTAGTGACAGGACAAGGAGTAATGTTTTTAAATTGGAGGAGGGGAGATTTAGACTAGACATGAGGAAGAAATTCTTTCCTGTGAGGGTGGTGAGGCACTGGAACAGGTTGCCCAGGGAAGCTGTGGATGCCCCATCCCTGGAGGTGTTCAAGGCCAGGCTGGATGGGGCTTTGAGCAACCTGGTCTGGTGGGAGGTATCCCTGCCCATGGCAGGGGGGTTGGAACTTGATGGTCTTTAAGGTCCCTTCCAACCCAAACCATTTTATGATTCTATGATTCTAATTAAATGTTACGCTTGGAACCAAATTCACAGCGAGCAGTTTTTAACCGGAGTTCATGAAATATCCCGTGAGACAAATGGGTCTGAGGCAGGGTTGCCCTTGGTCATCACGCACCTATTGCGCAAGATGGAGATAAAAATAGAGGCCGTCGGGGAGACACTGGCCATGCTGGCACCTCCCCGCCCCCAGCATCACCGAGGGCAGATGCCACTTCATCCTCCATCAAATGGCACTGGGCGGCCTCCTCTCGTCGCTAATGTGGTGTAATAGCTCCTCATCCCAAGCCCCGGCATAAATCTCCTCCAGGCCGCTCCTGAGGCGCTTTGTGCGCCAAGCCAATTAACTTTATTGGGGAAGGCTTTACGGGGGATGGAGAGTGGCTTGAGGAAAAGGCATGGCAGAGCCGGGCTAGGTACAGGAACAGGACTTGGCCATAAATAACCCCTTGTACGTGAGCTGGGGTGCTCAGTGACGCCAGGCGACCACGTCTCCTGCCGGTGACCCCACCGAGCCCCACACCCTTTCCCTGAGGGGACACCCGAGTCTCACCCCTCGGCCATGGAGGGCCGAGCGCGGCGGCCTGCGGGCAGGACTGCCTGAGGCGACCAGCGGGGGGGCTGTCTCGGCTCCCAACCGACAGCGGGGACGCTAGTCTTTAGTTAATTTCACGTTATTCCAGTCAGATCTCGGCTCTCGGAGGGCGAGACCCGCTAGCGGGGACCGGTGAATTGACTGCCCCGCCCGGCAGCGGCCGGCACGCCCTGAGAGCCCGCTCCTCTGCGGGAGGAGAGCCCCCCCGCCAGCTCAGGTAGTGCCGTCGTGGGGACTGCGCCTCCGTGCCCCCCCAAGCACCGGCGGGGGGCGGAAGGGAGCCTGGGGGCCGGGGGGAATGTCTCTGGGCCGGGCAGCTCGACCCGTGGACGCGAGGCGGAGCCCACGGATAGCAGCGCTGGCTCTGGCCGCAGCCAGGGCAGACGGAGCCCCCGCGCTGGGGGACGCAGCTGGGGATTCAGCGCCCCCTCCGTCACCCCAGCTCCCTCACACTACTCCCCCACCTCCGTTCGTCCCGGCGCCTGGCCCTTTAAATAGGGGCGGGGCCTCTCCCGAAGTCCGCATCGCGAGGCCGGCCCCGCCCCGCTCCGCCATTGGATGTCACTGTGGGAGAGTGGCCCGCCCCCGCCCGCAGCCATTGGCTAGAGGCGAGGCTGGGGTTCCCGGATGCAGGCACCGTCGGCGCTTATAAAGGGCCGGGGGAAGGCGGGAGCGGACGCAGTTTGAATCGCGGCGGGTCGGGGCAGGTCGGCGCTGTCGCCCGGGCTCCGTGCGTGAGGGACGCTTTTTTTTTTTCTCTCTCTCATCCTCTGCCTGAACCTGCGCGGCGCTGCGGCCCGGTTCGCCATGGTGAGAAGCGGGGGCGCCGCCTCCGGGGGTGAGG
>JAOXNO010000033.1:27547170-27568037 GCA_028565335.1 Limnodromus scolopaceus
ATGCTTCTGCCATACCACAGTGGAATGGTTTTTGGACCTTTGAGTTGGTTAACAAAATGTTGTGGGAAAAGAGGTGGTTTAAATAGTCTCTCATGCCTGATTTTAAATTATTTTTTCTATAAGGAAAGAAATTTCTAGATAACAAGGTAGCAAAATCTTTCAGTTTTAATAAATTCTGAACCTTACCATGAATCTGACTCTGTCATACTCGATTTTTTTTTTTATGCTTATGATTTGAAAGGTGGTCATTATCCTCAGGTTTTCTTCCCTCTATTTTTTTTTTGTTCTGTGTTAGTAACTGAATATAGGCTGAAAGAAAGCATTCCTGATTTAACCACACATGCCATTTCCAACCCTTTTTTATAAGCTGTAGTGAGCAGATAGACAGGGGGGCTCACTCTGGAGTACTGATTAGTGTTCTTGGAGTTGTCCAGCTGTCTTGAATTTGCTCGTGACGATAGATGTAAGAAGCATAGTGAGGGCACACTTGGAGCAGTGTAACTAATTTAACTGCATTAATTTTCATCAGGGTTACTCTAGTAATGTGGGCACGTATGAGCACAAACAAGCGCCTCTGTGCTGTTTTTATTTTTCCCACGTACCCAGGGGACACTGCTCACTAGCAAGCTACCGTAACACTTGTGTAGGGCATTACATGAGCTTGCAAACAAGTTGCTCGACAGGGAAAAGCATAAGATGCAATGTCTTTCCACTGATTGCATAAGTGCTGGGTGATGCTGTATTCTTTGCGGGAAAGATGCTCACTGTTTCAGTGTGACAGTTTGAAGCTTGAGATATCCAAAAGCACTTAGTTACTTTTGAATTGAAATGCTTTGAAAATACAGTCTGTAGTACGTGCATCTTTTTCTTAGTGATGCTTATCTTGTTACTGAGGGCTGGATCAAATTGCCTTAACACTTTAGGTGACCTGCATGTCAGAGATATTGACAGGAGACTAGCAGAAATATGTTAGGACCCGCAGTAGTCTTAGGTCTTTTTAGAACAAGTACCCTAGAAGTCTCTACGCAACTGAAAGCTGTATGAGTAATGTCAGCTTAACATAAGTGCATGAGAATCATGTGCTGGATAAAAAACGGGAGAATTTGCTTTTGGATTCTGTGGTCTTTGCTTTAAAGCAATTCCTTCAGTGTTTGATGTAGGTTATGGGCATTTTTTGCTAAGATAAAGAAACAAAGCATTTGTCTAAGAAAGAGAATTTAATTTTTTTTTTCTTCTAGTTCATGTAAAACAAGAAGAAGTGCTGATCAGGATTGAGTTATCAAAGTTCTTAATTACTTTCAAATATCTACCTACTCATATCAAGTGTGCAGACGCTTTGGAAAGGTTCAGTGGACTACCATGAAATTTAAAAAAAAATAATAATCTGCCTGCTGTATATTAATCTTTCCCATTTCTTTTTATGCTGTGAAGTATGCATTGTCTGTTGTCAACTATGTGACTTAAAAAAAAAAGTTTTAGAGATATAGATAGGTCATACAATTTATGCAGACTCCCTTTAAACATTCTTAAAAATCATAGGGTGCCTGATGTCTCTTTTATAGTAAATAAGCCGTAGCATATATTCCATATAACCTTTTTGACACCTGAAAGATAACTGCCATGAATAGTAATATGCTACAGTTGGATTGCTGTCTTGTGAAAACTGTGGCAGAATACTGCTTTTCCTGCCCTGCCGGTGCCTGCCCCTCGGAAGAGAGCACAAGAACGAAAGAAATTTTGTATTTTGATCTTTGAGCTAGAACCAAAAAAAACCAATAGAGGCATGAGTTTTGTAGGAGCCTTGCAAGGCAGGATTAAATGTCATCCAGTATTGGTCAAGAATAATCAGCAACTTGATTTGAATTCATGAACTAAATCAAAAAATTGCCTCTAAACGTTTCATGGATCAAACTAGAAGGAATGTAAAACTTTTTCCATGCCTTCTGCTGAAACTTCTGCAGATTCAGCAAAATGAGGTGTATCATTACTTTTTTATCATGGGGTCAGGAAGATAATTAACTGAAATTGGAATAATAAGAGCAATCAACATGTGCTAAAATGGAAAAAAAAAAAAAACAAAGCAAAGAAATCAGGGCATGCCTTTAATTAGGCTGCTGGAACTACTATGAATTGTTGAAATATCCAATTGAATGGTTGAGAAAAGTCAAGGTGGAAATCACAGTCACAGAGCTTGTCATGGAAAAGTGGCACGGAAGATATGGTGGATTTTGTCGGAAAGCTCCTGCCTTTACTCTTTTTATAGCTAAATAAAAGCTTAAACAAAATATGGAGAAAAGTATGCTGGTGCAAACACAGCCTTGAATATTCCATGTAATAGACACAGGAGAAACAAACTGACCGACCAGGTACATCCAAGAGCAAGGTACTAAGACAAGCTCCCAACTGTGTTTTTGAATCTGCCAGTAAAACAGAGATCTGAAACTTTGGGTGCATTGATTTCAGAAACGAGGGGTATGCTGGTACTGGCTTGAGTTCCCCAACAACACTGTTGATCTTCTCTTCCAAATTTTGAGCACTTTCTACAAACCACACTTAGGTCATCCAAACTGTGACTGCCACGTTCTCAATTCATCTGCAAGATGCCATTTGCATCAGGCCCTTGGCATCGTTGGAAACTTGACCCATATAGAAATTGGTCTGTGTTTTACTGTGTTTTTCTGTTCAACTCTGGGATCAGAAGTCAGTGTGGCCTCCTGTTGCTCTGTTGTCACTAACATTCACATTGCTGCTCAGTTCAGGTTACCATTGGGAGAAATAACCGTGGCTCCTATCGCAAGCTTTTGGAGATTGTGGTCAAAGTATTTGTCTTTTGGGTCGTCCCTGGGCATGTAGACAGAGGCTTTGGAATGCCCTTTGAAATACCTAGTCGTACTCAAAACTTCATGATTGTGGATCACTGCAGGTATTTGATAGAGAAATGCAAGCATCTCTTCTAGGTTTTGTTAACCTGATAAAAGCTGTTGATGCTGACCTAATCTGAATTGTAGATTTGAAAAGTGAAACAAGAAGCACAGCAGTAGGATGGCATCATTTTGTAGTCACAGGAGGAACTAGTGGTGGTAGCCCCAGACCTTTTGCAAGTGAGAGCAGACGTTTCAGGACCTGAAGGGCTTCCTCTGCCTCCAGCCGTCAGAGCACGGAGTGGAGCCCAGTGTCAGGCAGAATTGGCTGTGGTTGCAGCTTGAAGCTGGCTGAACAGTTCTTCTGCAGGTGGCTTGTCAACCGCAAGCTGGGATAGCGGAGCTTTGCAAGTCATGACGAGGTACCTCTGTCAACAGATCATGGATGAATGTAGGTCATAACTTGCCCCCATGCTATTTGAGAAGTCTATTCTCTAAAAGTCAGATATTATTTCAGGAACATCCAGCAATGTGCCCTCCTAAAACAGCCAGCAAATCTGTTAACCAGAAGGACAGTGCCAAGGTGCTGGCAGGGGACTAACAATGCAGCAAGGACAGAAATTACCTAAACAACAGAAATAATTTGATAGTAATTCTGACAGAAGTGATCCAATCAGGAGTGAAAACCACGAGAAAAGCAATTGACCAAAACCAAAACCCCAAACAAATGAGCAGTGAACCAAACTTCAAATAAGCCAGAAATAAACATCAAAAAAACCCAATTCAGTACAAAAGGGGCAGTGCATAAGCAAGTGATATGTAAATTGCAATTTTAAAAGGAAACGTCTGCGTGGAGCTTACATACACAAGAAAATTATCACTGGGCAGTACAGTGCCTGAAACGCAGCAAAACCAACCAAACAATTTGAAATGCAGCTTTCAGAAAGTTAGTTGTTGGTGTTGAGAGTGCTGCAGGACAGGGGTTTCAGATGCGGTTAAAAGCCGTAAGTAACTTCAGTGATCAGTCTTTCCTGCAACCTCTGCTGGTTTTACTCTTCATTTTTCCCAGCCTTTGCTGGCTGGTGTTGTGCAGCCTGCACTAGGAGACAAGTAGGGAGGGGATGGTTCCCTCTGTCCATCTGCCCTCCCGTGATAAATCTCCACAAGGCGGTTCAACACTCCAGGCAAGGGATTCTGGCAGAGTGAGGATTGTCAGACGTCGGTCTACTAGAGACAAGGGATGAGGAGTATGTCTAAAAAAGCCTGCTGCTTAGGGACAAGGATCATGCTGGCCGTGGCTTCCAACAGCTCCCAGCAGCTAAAGAAAAATTTCTTATCAGGACAGCGACGGTTTGGAGGAAGAGGACTTAAGTCCCAGAGAACCTCTGTGCAAAGCCCGTGATCCCCATCTCTTTAAGGGGAAGGAGAGACGTGGTGTGTGCTCCAGCAGTGTTTGAGAAGCCTGGTGACTGCACAGCACACGTATGACCTCAGGATCTGGTGGGTTGCCCTGGTGACCCCGTAGTTTGTCCGGCTATAAACTGACTTACGGGGTTGAGCTTGTCATGCATTGAAGTTTTGCCTCTCAGGAGTGCACCACAAACACTGACAATTCTGTTTAATTGAAAAGCACCTTCTGATCATCTTTGCCTGTCCCGTCACCCCCGGTGCAAAGCTGCTGCAGTACAAGCTTTGGTGCAAAATTTCCATGGACTTTGCTGAGTGGGCAAAAACCGAGCTGTTACCCTGTAGTGATTGCCCTGAATTGTGCTCAGTAAGGGACCTCCTGGCAGAAGGCACCAACTCCCTCCCTGCAGGAAACTTTGCATTAACTAGATGCTGGCTTCTTGCAGTCTGAATGCTTTTTGCCTTGAAGTGGCAAAGCAATGCTATAAAACTGTTGTCTAATGGCAGGGTGTAGTAAGGGCTTCATAGCACAAGGTCATTGCTGAGGATTCCAGGCTTAGGTATGGTTTTTGGTCCCTGTGCCTCTGAACAGTCATGTAATGTATTTTATCTTTAAAGCTTGATCTGCTTCAGCCAAAGCCCTGCTAAACTCTGCAAAATTGGCGTATGTATTTGCGTACGCCACGTGATTCACCACGAAACCACGTGCAGCAGTGCTCCTCAGGGTACCCAGCAGAGAACTTGCAGCTTATGTTTCCTACTGAGGTTTGTATGAGCCAGCACTGACGCGGTGGAGATCTGGAGATGACAACGGGCTAACGGGTGAGGAGGGGATATATATCTCAGCGTTAATCCTGTGCAGCAGAAAGGAGGGCAATGTAAATGACCTGGAGGATCAGTTACAGGTCTGTTGGAGGCAGCGCTGCTGTGAGCTTGCCCGTCCTGATGAGAACACGCAAGGGAGAATAAAAGTCAAGGGTGGCTGTCACAAATTCATAAAGGCTTCTTGGTTTGAGACTGGCCATTTAGCCTAGGGTAGCAGGTCAGGGTACAAGGTTGATTTGATATAAGATGTGCTTGAAATATTAAATCATAGTTCATAACAAAATCAGGAATGCTGGAATAGACATGCTGGTGTATTTGTAGAATTTTTTTGTTTTTACAAAGCAAAGGCTTGCTAAGAGAAAGTAGAAATGTGTTACACCTCGACTGAAGGCCTGTTCCTTGATAAATAACAGTATTTATCAATATATTGTTCATGGATATACACAACTGTAAATATCCGGTTTGTGGAGCAGGTTCAGGATAGCTGTTGGGTGGAGGGTGACTGCATTCATCCCTTTGGAGGGCAAGTGCTATATGAGCCACAAGGCAGGTTTCTTCCTGCGCTTTCTCGTCAGGAAGCAGCTCTGGTTTGATGCACTGGCTCTAAGCAGATCATGGTGTCAGAAGCTGGTGTGTCACGTGCTGACCTGAATGTCTTCTGATTGATAACCACCGTTCCCACTTTTCCCATGAAGGTTGCCCACTGGGGCACTTTTGCTGGTTGTGAATGGGGAAAAAAACTGTGGTGAGTTTTTGAGGGTCAGAAGAACAGGTTGGCATTACTTGGGTTGTTATTTATTTTTTTTTTTCCATTTTTCTCCTCTCTGCATCCTAGAGTTGATAAATAAATGCGTATCACGTCTGCAAAGAAGGAAACTTTCATGGGTGGAGTTTTTTTCATGTTTGTTACTTCCATGAGAAATAACCATACGCTGTTGGGGGAAGAAGTTGTTGAGGATGTACGGTGCTTAAAAACATTTAACACTACAGTTTTAATGCTAATAAAAGAACAAATTTGCTAAACATTGATGACTCACTACCTAATTTCATATAAACCAAAGTTCTGAAGAGTCTGGTCCACAAACAGATAATTCAGGCACTGAATTATTGAAGAGAAGAACTTAGATTGGATGCTGAGATAGCCATTTCTTGAAATAAAAGCTTAATTTGATAGCGTTACAGTTTTAAACAAAGCTGTCTGTTATTGATGCAGCTTGTAAATAATCCAGGTCTTGAGGCTAAGGATGAAGAGATCTGTAGGCTACTGAAATTTTTTCTTCTCGTGTAAATTAACAAAAAAAAGTTTCCAGTATTCAGAGTATAATTTAATGTATTTTCTTTCCGTTCTTTCTTGATGATGGAGTCATTGTGTTCTTTTCAGTTAGCTTTATCAGCTTCCTAACTGGAGCTTATTAAATGTTACTTCAATATAATGAGCTATATTTATTTCACAGGATGTTCGTGTTGGCAGCTGCCTGCATACATTCAGTTCAGTTCTCCTGCGAGCGTTACACTGAGACTTCCATAAAAGCTCGTGTTATTTGAACACAGGAAAAGGAATCCCTCAAATTAAGTTTTATTTGATCAATCTGTGAACTATAAAGGACCACACACGACGGTGTGGTTGTACTTCTGATATTCCCTTAATTACAGGGTACCCATTCTTCTTTCATGAAAATGCCAAAGGCTTGCTTACCCCCTTTTTTTCCACTTGGCTGCCCTGGGTATAGTCTTTGTAACACTAAACCCATATTTAAGTAGAGGTCTGTATGTTTAAGAGAATGTGGACACAGTTACAGCCATGGGAAGGGATTTTAAAAGCACAAAGCTTTTAAAATATTTATGGATGTAATTTCTATTTCTTTCTCAGAAATAGAATGCACCGAATGTCAGCGTGCCTCATTTCTGCAATGCAACTTTGTGGTTCAGCCTTATTTTTCTAAGTTTCCGAATTCTTACCCAAGTAACTTGGTTTGATTTTAAGGTGTATTTATTGGCTTGGTCAGTTCTTCCTGCCCACGTATTAATGTTCTCTCATGTAACTGCTCTTTCTCTCTTCTGAGTATTGTAAAGTATTCCAAATCATTACATCATTTCCAGATTTTGCTTTTCCTGTCTTGGTGAGACTGCCTACAGGAAGAATATTTCCGAGTTTTCCGAGTTTTTAAAAAAATGCTACATTGAACATACGAGAGGAGCTGAATTTGTAATTGCTGGAGCTGTTATTGTTTCCTTGAATTTATAGAAACACAGAAAGTTTGTTAAGATCCAGGTGCATTCCCAGCAGCAGAGGTATTTCCACATGCCTTATTTCCCTGAAAAGTGAGTGCTTGAATGGTGTTATGACTTGACTGTTGGTTGGAGAAAGGGAGGTATTGTTTGGTTTGGTTTGTGCATACCAGAGACCGTTTGCTGTTTACAGTCAAAACAGGCCTTCCTACCCGCTAGCTCTGCAAAGTAAATTTGGAATCTTCATTTTATGCATTATTAACAGCAATATTCCTGTAATTGGGGATGGGGAAATGCTACAGTAATTGCAAACTGAAACCTTTTCTTACAACTATAGCAGTTCTACAGTAGGAGTAGTAAAATAAATATATGTTGTAAGTAATTTTGACTACAATAGTTTCTTGTGTTCAATCGTGAGTTTATTATGAAAAATGGGAATCTTTGTTTCTAGAGTGGAAATTTTTTTTCTATTTTATATTGAAAGTGAGATGTAATGTATCAGTGCAGTGTTACCTCATTTGCAGCTGTGTTCTAACATACTGCTTCTACATTGTTTTGTTTACAACATTTTACCTAATTTTCTTTTGCAGTATAAAGAAATGTAAAAATTACTATGAAGTCCTTGGGGTGTCAAAGGATGCAGGTGAAGAAGACCTAAAGAAGTCTTACAGAAAACTTGCTTTGAAATTTCATCCAGACAAAAACCATGCACCTGGAGCAACAGAGGCTTTTAAAAGTAAAATACCGTTTTCACTTAAAATTTCTTTTATGATTAAACTTTCTCAGATTAAAAGAAGTTAATCTGCATTGGTCACTTGCATTTTTAGAAATTGTCAATGTGGTGTTTTGTAGCTAATATTAAACTGACATTTTTATCCAAGAAAATAGTTGGCCTTTATTATCTTAACATATGCCTAGAAGTAGAGATAATAATGTGGACTTCTGCAGTAGGGTTCAGTTCCAAAGGATTGACTCTAATTTTCAGGTACAGGGAGTAAATGCTTGATCTGTGAAACAATTGCACTTTTTAATTGGCTCTTAACTTAATGCAGTCAATTGAATCTTACTATCTTGAACCTTTGCAATACTTGAGTTTGAAAAAAACAAAGTAATACTTGATAGCAAAATGCAGTTTTTAGTCAACCGCGTGCCAGGCTGTTACCTTTTCCTTGGAATTCCTTGTATTGTGTAGCTTTACTACATTTTCCACACAAACCTGCTTGGGTTCCAACCTGGCCTTATTAGTAGTTGCCTTTGACCATGTCTTATGTAAAATTTATAATCCGACATGACCTATGTAAGGCTGCCAAGCTTAGCCCTGCACAAGGAAAATTGTTGAGGAAAAGCTTTTTAAAGAAAACTACACCTTCATTTGAGACACAGATGAAGAAAAATGTGAATTTGTAAGAAATGATCATAGATAAATAGACAATCTGATTGTGGTAAGTCTCTTTTTTCCTGTGTGAGGTTTACATGTAGACATTTGAAAAAAATCAGTTGGATAAAATTCTTAAATTGGGCGAGGGAAGAAAAGAAAAAAAGTCCTGAGCAAGACTTTTCATACAGACTTTAAAGGATAATTATAATAATTTGTTAACAAATACAGATGCAAAGTAGATAGAACATAGCAGGTAAGGTGATTGCTAATGATTATTTTAATACAGCTATGCGATGGCTTTATCTGAAAAAGGTATTTTTCTTTGAAAATTGTTTCCAGCCCTATAAATAAAATAATTCTTCCTTGTTAATAGCATTTTAAATAATCTTTAAAATGTAAGAAATCAGTTTCTTGTTATTTAATCTTTTATTTAACATTAGCACTTTGTACAAGTTTAATGTCTTCAGCTTAATTTCACTTTGTGATCCTTAACTAAATGAGTAAATTAACAGAAAATTTTGTAGGGGCATCTTGTTGACTAAAATTATTTAGTGAAATCTAGCATTCTTCTTCATCAAAATTATTGTAATATTTTATATGGCTGAGTAAATTTATGATTTAATTTGCCTTTAAAGGTGTCTGATGAGTTTCTAACATTTAGCTGAGAAAAAGTTTTGTAATAATAGATATTATTTCATAATCATCCTTTATTTTAAGGAAAGGTCACATTAGAAAACTTAATTGAGTTTGATGTTAGGCAAGGCACTTACTTAGATCTTGAGCTACCTAGTACTATTCTTCCCTTGTATTAAGCAGTCTCCCTGAGGTTACATTTTGCATTAAAAAGTGTGTGCAAATATAATCACTTTTAATCTTGTGGAATCTCTTTTACCAGCTTCATCAAAAATCTTTCCTTTGAAACTTTTGAGCAGGTTTTTTTTTTTTTTCATTTTTCATTTCTTTATTTAAAGAAAATTATATTTGAATCAAATCTGTTGTGAATTACCATCAAAGAATCAAAAGCAAGTAACAGTCAAAAAAGATTGCTGACCATACTGTGACAGTATGGTGTCTTGACTTCATGTGAGTCACCTGCTTTGTGTTTCCCTAAATTCTTAATTGTTGGGAAAAATCTGGATTTTTACTTCCAGTTTTATCCTCGTCCTGAGTAACAGAACCTTGTAGTAATATTTCATGTCTGTAGCGTATATCACGCTCCCAGTGCATATGCACCAGGCTTCATTTCTTTGGGTTTTCTCCTCCTCTTAAAGAAATTGCTAATAATTATTTCTAAGGGCATCTTAAAAGGCAAGTAGCTAAGAGTCATTAACTTTTTTCTTTTCAATTGGATAATGTTGAAACATTAATTATGCAAAGCCATAGCCTTATTTGCCTGTGTTGAGCTTATAGCGTTGCACCTTTCACGAACTTTTGATGACTGATGGCTTTTCAACACTAAAAAACCTAAGCCCTGTGCCTTCTTTTGGTTGGCTGCAAAAGAAGCCTGTTGTTGGAGAGCCCTGGGAGAGAGAGAAGAAAGGAAAGCAGAAGGGGTTTAATGAAGATATGACTGAGTGAAGATTGTTGATGGAGTGCCAACAGAAATTTTCCTTCAGTCTGCAAGAGCTGTATGTCTGTACAGAGCAGCTAGGGTCACAGCCTGTAAAATCAGCAGAGCTTGTGGTCTTCTCACACTAACCCGCTTTTTCCCTTTCTACTGTCAAAATGGAAGTTGTTAATTTGTGATAATGTAGTGCAGAAGGGGACAAGCATCCAGGCCAGGCTCCAAATATTGAGGTCATATTGACAACCTTGGGAACACACATGTTCCTGTCACACAGACATTTTATACTCTTCATGTTACGTCATGCAAAACTTTGTGTTATTAATGTAATCCATAAAATGTCTTAAGAAGCCTATTAAAAAATACATTCACGCTCTTACAGACAATAAAATTGATGCGTTTGAGGAAGGCACCACTTAACAAATGAAACCAATGAATACTGAGTCTATGATGATTTTAAGCTAGGCTGCAAGAGCAAAATGGACTTTGCAATTACCCCACTTCAAAGCTTTCATTGTAATGCTTGATGCTTTTTTTTGTACTTGCAGTGAGAGAGAACATTTCCACAGGTGTAGGTGTTCCCCTAGAAAAAGAATCAAAGCTCTCCTGCCTAGTTCTACAGGATAAAAGGCCTTTGAATAGCGTTGGTGGGAAACTTTGTGGAAGCTATGCTAAGAAAAGTAGAGATGTTTCTGGACCTTGTACTATTGTTGGTTTGTAACGTACAGTAAAGGACATAATTTGCTGCCTATTCTTGATTTTGAAATTGCATTTTTCATGCTGGAATAGGTCTTATCTTTCATTTATGGGAGTTGTCTTGTGTTCCTTGCTTCAGAAATCGGAAATGCATATGCTGTGCTGAGTAATCCAGAAAAACGAAAGCAGTATGACCTTACAGGCAGTGAAGAGCAAACATGCAATCACCCTAGCAACGGTAGATTCAACTTCCATAGAGGTTGTGAGGCAGATATTACTCCAGAGGATCTATTCAACATGTTTTTTGGAGGAGCCTTTCCAACAGGTATTTGTATATATGAGTATAATCATTGGGATACAGTGGTACTGCCCAGAGCGGCATTAGAATTTGTGACATTATAAAACAGTAAAATTACTCCAGCCTGCCTCAGACCCCAACTCTTTAATCTGCATCACAGTTTATTTTTCTCCTAAGTGTTGCAAAATCCCAAAAATGTGAGTTCAATTCTTTGGGGTTACTGTGGTGATTCTGCGGTACATGAAATAGCAAATCAGTTGTCTTAGAGCTTAAAATACTTACCTTACAATTTCAAAGTTGTTTGAAGTATCTTAATGTCGAGTTATTTTATGTGTCATTGTGCAGTAATGTTAAATGCTTTATGCTGTTGCTTCTGTATTGACCTCTAAGTAGTTTTTTCTTTTAGCATGATTTAAATGTGGGTATTTCCTTCCTTAGGTAGTGTACATTCATTTTCTAATGGTCGTGCTGGCTACAGTCATCCTAATCAGCACCGTCAGAGCGGACATGAGAGGGAGGAAGAGAGGGGTGATGTATGTTTAAGCACCATTGATTTTAAACTGTGGATTGTGAAATTTGCTGGTAGTCTCTCTCAGTGATGTGGCTGTACAGGAGCTCTGTAAATAGAGGAGGATTTGTACTTGCCAGTTGAATATTTTAAAGCTTTGGCAGGTGATAGTCTTACTGATTGGTATATAGGTGTGCAAATTTGAAAAGATAACAGCCTGATTTTGTAAATCTGTTGTTCCATGTCACTGCCTTACTAGTGACTGATAGTATTATCCTAAATATGCCACTAATTCTGGTCACTAATCCTTGTCAACATTTGAAAAATTATTTGGGCTGAGGTAAGAATTCTTGTTAAGACTCAATATTCAACTATGTGAATTATATATAGTTCTGTATAATTACATATCACTGTACGAGTGAGACCAAGTCATGGTGTACAATGTAACTGAATCCAGCTATTTGTTTGGTAATTGCTTGTGGCTACAAGCTAACCCATCAGCTCTCGCAGCTTGAGCACTCTGAATATTGTGTATGCGTTGGAAAGTTAAGATAACACCACAGTGTCTGCAGGTTTGTAGTCATAGTTTTCCCAGCAGCTTCTGGTGCTTAAAGCAGAAAGTCATGCTTAGCATTAAATCTTGTCAAATTTGCCTGTTTGCTTGATGCTGTTTTACGAAATACTTCAATCTGTTTTGTTCCTTAGGGAGGTTTCTCTATGTTCATTCAGCTGATGCCTATTATTGTGTTGATCCTTGTCTCCTTGTTGAGCCAGCTGATGGTATCGAACCCTCCTTACGCCTTATACCCAAGATCGTAAGTAATACTTGATCACATTAGCTTAAAACAGAGGGGAGGATGTTGTAATCACCCTCTCCCGCTCAGAAGCATTTTAGAGAGCCTTTCATTACTTGGTCCTTGATTTCCCACAGCGAGGGAAGGCAGAGACAAAGCAGAACAAAACTTGAGAGTTAGGTAGTGAGAACATGTTCTGAAAATGTAATGGAGAAAAGAGGTCAGCAATACCTGGAGTTTAGGAGGTCTGCTATTACAATGCAGCATGTCCATGCAATGGAACATGTTGCAAAGGTGTTTGCATCCCCAGCACGTTTAATCGAATCCTGAAACCTGCTAAGGCTCATTATTCTTTTAGGGGTCATCTGTGCTTGTAGGAAGTACTTGAAAGTGACTTTCTCATCCTTATTTAAGTTTTGAACTAGATGAAGGCCGAGGAAATTTTCTATTCTTTTCTTCATTCTAGATGATGGTAAAATAGTTTATCTTCGTTTTCTTGCAAAGAATTCTATAAGTGAAACTTACCTGGTTTGTACAGAAGGATATATAAACCTTTTTTTCCTGGGAGAAATAACTAACTTTAATCAAGCATGCAGCTAGCTAGTAGACTTAGCTCACTTGCCACAACTGTTCTAAAGGTCGTTAGCAGAGCTCCCAGTCCCCCAACAGAAAGGTTTCTTTCCTCTTCTCTTATTTTTTCAGAATTCTTTATTTCCAGACTGTTATGATTTTCCCTTCTGCAGCTAAGCTGTTGTGATGTTTGTAAACACTTCTCTGCCAAAATGTTTGCACACAATCTTTGATTTTTAATCCATGGAATGCCAGCAGGAAAATGGATTTCTCAGGGCTGGCAGAAGACACTTTTAGAATGGAAATGCCTGTGCTGGGTTGCTACAGAATAGTGACCTGTTTTTCTTCTGTTGAGTTTGAATGTAATTTTCTATTACCAAAGCTCATATTTAAAAAGATATGAAACAAGTGTCTTACTAAAGTGGGTTATTTTTTCAAGATCAAGAGTTTGAGCAGCAGAAGTTTAATGTTCAGGTAAATGTAGTAATTTTATTATATTTATACAGATTATGCAACCATTCATTTCATTACTTGTCTTGAAAGGGAAAATTCAGTGATGTGCTGTTCTTCAATAATAGCAATATTTTTTAAAAATGTATTTGTGGTGTAAAAAAATCAAATAAATATCTAGTCTCTCTCTCCCCCTCCCTCCTTTTTGCAGAAGTACAGGGCAGGTCATAAAAATGGAGACAGAAAACTTGCATGTCGTTTATTATGTCAACAAGGACTTTAGAAATGAATACAAAGGAGTGTCATTACAGAAAGTGGAAAAGAGTGTGGAAGAGGATTATGTGTCCAACATTCGTAACAACTGTTGGAAGGAGAGGCAACAAAGTAAGTTTGGTAACATGCCTAATCTCATGAAAGCATGTATTACTATAAAAGATTGCCTCAGGCAAGAATCAAGGGTTTGTACTATTAAAATACCTGAATGCGAAAGCAAGTGTAAGGTTCCCTACTGTTTTTCACTTCTAAAAGTGTCACCAGTGTCACTTAATTTCTATGTTTTACTCTCTGACCTAACAGCCATCTGCAAATCACCAGCAATTTTAACTTGCTGCTCTATTATCTGTGACCATTTCTCAGAAAATTAAGCACTACAGTGAATTGATAATGAGAAAGAGATTGCTCGAAGTTAAGGACGAAAGCTAAGAGTTCTAATCTCTTCCACGCTATTTTATCATGGCAAGATCTCATTTCCCTACGTGCTTTTATATAAATAAATAAATGAATGAAAGAAAAGCTTACGCTGGTTTTTCCGGAGAAAGAAAAAATAATCTGCCTTGGACCACAGCATGGACAAACGCTGCTTTTCCAGGCGACCAAGGACGCACAGCATGTCCTGTAAAACATCGCAAGCTGTAAATCAGTGCTTAATCTTTTGCCAGTGCTGAATAATTTTTCTCCCTGGACTTGGCTATATCAGACCTCAAAAACAGGATTTTTTTTCAGTTTAACCTCTATTTTTCCAATCTAATTTGGTACTATACAAGCAGCTATTTTCTTGCAGTAGCCTAGAATTCACTGTTAAAGCCTAAGACTACCAGATAGCATCAGCCATCTCCAAATCATCAGCAGCTTTAGCCTGTTATTCTATTATCTGTGACCATTTCATGAGCCTTTCACGTTCTATGAGAACAGCGCTGCTAAAGTGGCATCAGTGTTGATGCTTTCAACTCTTCAGCTGGAGTAAATTTCATTAATACCTTACCGGATAAATAATCTGTTCGCAGACTGTCAGTAAACTGGCCAGAAGCAAACAGAATGCTCTTCTCTGAGTGAAATTGTGTGTTCCTGCACACCTTTACTCTCTGCCGTCCAGTGGTGCCAAGCCTTTGAGCTGGGATGGCCCCGTAGCTGCCCTCAGCTGTAGAAGACAGCCCAGCATCACAGCTGGTCAAATGCCAGAACAGGACTGCGTGCGTTCCTTACAGTTAGCCTCTACATACACAAATGCAAACTGTGTTGCCCATTTATAGCAGGCCAGATGCTTCCTGGAGGCTTTATGTTCCTTATGCACAAATAAATACCTACAGTTTTACAAATTGCACGCAGGAAAGAACTGTGGGCAGAAAACTGTGCTGACAGCTCGTGTATGTAAGAGAAACACCAGTACTTTGGGGGAAAACATTCAGATTATTGCCCAGAGATCACAGTATTTTTTCCAAGATTTTTAAAATAGAGGAAGGCATCAAAAAATTTTGGGGTATAATTCATAAGCAAATATAAAAAAACCCTTGTATATTTCCAGCTAGGTTGTCCTTTGATCATCCTGAAATGTTTGAATGCGTTCACTCTTCATGAAACGAGTACCTAATTTTTCACCTACAAGTGAATGATTGGTAATCTTACAATAAAATAGTTTTCAAAAAAAGATTGTGGTTGTTAACAAAAAATTAAAGACCAGATATAATCCAGCACAATAAAAAGAGAACATATTACTTACACATTTTTTCAGTGGAGTGTAGATCTGGAAGGATAGTTTTTATTGACCTAGTCATTACAGTTAAATTTACACTTAAATGTTATATTTGTGTCTCCTGTAATATATTTGCTGTCTAAATGTCTTTGAAAAGGTTTAGTTGATATGCATTTTCCACGTGGGAAGTGAAAGAGGAGAAAGAATACCTTTTTCATCTTTCAGCATTTATTCTTGACATGCTTACTTTTTAAAGCATGAACAGAGCCTGCAGCAATGCAGAGAGGCCCACGATTCCGTATATACATATTTACTGGGAAAAATGTAATGACTAGAGAAACATCTAACCCTACTATAGAGAAGAGAAATAACCTGAAGGTGGTGACTCACATGTTGTTTACTATTTGCAATTTATCAGGTTGTGAAAACTACCCAAATTGATTTTGAGAAAGCAGCCCCTAATAGATTTTCTCTGTTTATAGAAACAGCTGATTTTGTGGGTTTATGGATTTAAAATGCCTGTTGTGTGTTGGATCTCCTTGACAGTTAAAATCTTTCCAGTGTTGATTGACATTTAAGAATGCCTTGCTAATGCATTTTGAGTTGCAGGGCTGAGAAAGATTTTATAGAATTAAAATGCTCAGCAACGTCAAGCTATTGAACACCAGTATAATTCAGAGAGTTCTTTTATTAATACCTCTGAACACTGGCAGTCTGAAGCAGCATCAGTTGAAGTAATGGGCTTAACATTCAGAATGGATTTGTGGGCACAGACAAGATGCTAGGGCTGTCAGTAATATGCAAGTTCACTGAGCGTGGCCTTATTTGTATTGTTTAATGAGGTCTGACAGAAGTAGTTGGGGGGGGAGGGACTGTGTGTTTGTTTAATCAGGTACTGCTGTATGAAATATGAGGGTGTTGGAAGGCTGCTACCACTTTCGCTGCTGAAAAAGATGAAATGCTTGTGAAGATGGGGCAAAGGGAAGTCGTAGCAGTGCTGTGTAGCTGGTGACTGTGGGAAATTAGAGCAGACAGAAGGAAAAAAAGGCGAGGATTGCACCTGAGGTGTTACGGACAGCTCTGAGAAGGAATGTATCCTGCAAAGTTTTCCGGTTTTAACCTGAAAAAAATCTTTTCTCTTTTTGTCATTAAAGAAACAGACTTACTTTATGCAGCAAAAGTATATCGAGATGATCGTCTCCGAAAGAAAGCAGACTCCATGCCCATGGACAACTGCAAAGAACTAGAACGGCTGACCAGCCTCTATCGAGGAGGATGAACTACAATTATACGCGTACATCTTTACGTATGCCGTTATCTCTCTTGTAAATTAAGAGATTTAGTTTCACCATGAATGCTGGAAGAGAGGGGTGGATGTAAAACTCTACTGTGTAGCTGTTTCCAGAAACCTTATGCTGAAATATCATTTAATGGCTTCTTTACCTACTGTGAAATATAGGTAACTTTAATTGTCTAGATTTTACTTCAAAGCTTCTGTGAATTCTTTCAGCAGAGAGAATAGCTCAGAAAGGATGCTATACTTGTAGAGACTTAGTCATAGTGGTTCTCCTCTAACATATTTGCCATGTAAATATCTGTGGAAAGAACACTTTGTGTATATACGAGTTAAATGACTTTCTATTTAAAATCTCAGAAATTTAGTTCCATACAACATTTTGTCTCACTGATGGAATAAATAGTATGATTACATCACTCCTATTCAGATGTCAAGTGTGTGGAGTTGAAACAAGAATTTTTAATATTTTATCTCTAACTCTATGTAAAATCTTCTAGGTTTACCAGCTTAGAGGAACTTGGTATTTTTAAATATAATGGCATATATTCCTAAATATCTGTCGGGGTATATTGATCTGGTGAAAAGTAGCAGTTAGCTGTTGTAGTTTTTTAGCATTTCTAAGCAATGCTGAGAAAACAAAGAACTACACTAATCTCTTTTCAAAGTAAATATTTGCAAATGCTGTACAGACCATTATAGGCATTGCTTTTAGTACTTGCAACAGTTTACAGCAGCTCTGCCATTTGGTATTCCAGTAGTGGTAAGTCCATACGTATGGTTAACATGCATCCATAGCTTCCTTAATTTCCCCTGGAAAGGTAGAGGAAAACATGCAATAGTAAAATCTTAAAGCTCAAAAGAAAAAAAAAAAAAGGGCAACCTAATTTTTTTTTTTCCTGGGAGGCTTCCATTTTCTTACTATTTTTTTATTTCAGGCTAGGTCCCAACACTAATTCCTGAGTGGGCACCACAAGCGGAACAGGGAAACATTGCTAAGGAGAAGCTATGTGCCTTTCAACACTTTTGCCAACTATTTAAACGCTTTGCTAATTTGCAGTGTGCTCCTGTGGTCAGAGCCGTATCGCTTGTCCCGGGGTGGAAGAGGTAGGGTTTGCGTTTCTCTGGCCCAGAACGTTGCTGCACCGACTTCCCAGAGAGGAACGCGCGTTCCCTTCGGCTCCTGCGTAGGAGATGGTGTAACTCCTGGAAGCTGGGTGTAGCCACACCTGCTGGTGCAAAGAGGTGTTTGGAAGCAGCTAAGTACAATGTACTTGAAGTTTATTGAAAGTGGGCTGACGATGTTTTTAGGTTCAGTGGCTGATGTTTATACGTTTTAACAGTGCTATGCAGCAGAATGTTTCTTGTATTTGAGAAAGCCGGGTGGCTCGTCATACGGGCAGTATTTTTTGTTTGAGAAAGCTGCTATCTTTGAACAACGCTATCAGTTTGTGTGGAGCCAAATTCTCCTCCTAAATTGAAAGTTTAAATACTTGACTGACTTCATTGGAATTCCTTCTGATCTAGAGTGGGATTTGACTTTAGATAAAGACACTAAACGGTATTGCTCTAAGCGACCCAGAAATCATTTTGCATATATACCTTTTCTAAAGTGTCCCGCTGGAAATGTCCTCTATTGAATCGGTGTAACATGAGAGGGAGTAGCTGCGGGCTTTTAACTCAGCAGCTAAACCAGCATTCAAGGTGGACATCAAAGCCTGAGGCACAAAGCAGAACTAAAAGTTGCTGACACACACACAGAAAGAAAAAAAAAAAGAGAAAAGAAAAAGGGTTGCTGTACTGGATGTCCTTACCGAGATCACAGGAAAAGTCTGCAGAAGTACTGGAAAGGCACCCAAATGTTTGAAGTTTGCAATAGAAATTTATGGAGAAAACGTGATTCCACGGATTTTGTAACTGTCCAGAATGTATTGTAATTATACTAATGAAAACAAACTATCAAAGTACATATTGGTACTCCTGTGTCTTCTTAACAGAAGAAAATTGTTCCAAAGGCTTTAACGAGTGCTCAGGCCTTCCCGTTCACGCGTGAGTCTGAGCTGGCAGGTGGTCTTTTAGTGAAGAGGAAAAGGGATACGTAACGCGTGTGTCAAATACCGGCGCAGAGAGATGGTTTTAGCAAAGCTGCTTGTAACAGCGGGGTGGGCTGTGTCTGCCCTGCAGCTGCTTCTGCTGCCGGGTGAACGGGTGGATGCGGGGCCATCTCAGGTCGGTTAGATTGCTATCAGCATCTCCGCAAACTGGAATAAGGCAGTGGCCATGTCCTATGGCAACGCAGACGTCCCAGCAGCTTAAAAAAAAAAAAGGAAGAGAGACCTAGGCTGCTGCGTTGCATTGGATTATCTTTTTTAATTGCCATTTTCAAAGAAGGGAACAAATGATATCTTTATACTGGTGGAAAAACGCTACTTAGCATTTAACAGATTAAATAGTTGCACACTTTGAAATACACAGCAGTGTGCAGAAGGGTGCTGATATTTCCTGCAGCATAAAGAGTAACCTGCTCTAAATATGGCCTGCAAACATTCTTTTAATATTCCAAGTGGGTGTTTCTCTCCTCGTGGTTGTTACTTTTTTCTCAAGTCTGAAGGCTTTTTCTTCAGAAATGTCATTCCTTCCACAAAACCAGATAATCTGCTGGGAAATTCAGAACGAATTTTCTTAGGGGCAAGATGCTAATTGAAGAGGGTGGACTACTTGAATCTTTTCAGATGACCTTTCTTCAGAAGGTGAAGTTCTCATTAAAATAAGATATTGGAAAGAAAAGAGAAAAACAAAACTGCTTTTGAACAGCCTGGCTAAAAATCCCTCAGCTTTTCTAGCTACCTAGAATTAACTCCTTGCTCTTTTTATTTAATTCTAGATTAAATACAGGTCATAACTGAAGGTAACACAAGCATGGGTTCTTGATTTCTCCTTTAAAAGAGCAAGCAGGAAAGTCCTGCAAAAACTGAAAATTCTTGGTGTGACACTTTGACAGAGCATAATGAAAAAACGAGATGATTTGCATCTGCTGAAATACAACATCAGTATGTGTTCTATTTATGGAGCATTCTGAGTCACAAGCGAGTTCAGTGTTCACATCTGATGAACGTTTCCTTACAAGTTCTCTAACTGTTTAGGAAAAAGAAGATTAAAGTTGAATTTCTGACTTTTTTTTAAGGTAGTCTTGACTTTTTCACACGTTACCAAGAAAAGGTAGAAGATTATAGTCATTAAAATGTAACAGATGGATTTAAATAGGCATCAGAGACAACTTGAAATCATATACATTTTTAATATAATTTTGTAACGAGTGCTGTAAAAGAATTAAAATGAAAGAGCAAGAATATGTTTTTCAAGGTGGTTTCTTCCATAAATTTAATTCATCCCTTAAACAGTTGTTATTCTTTCTCCTTGTAGATCTGTCAAAGACAGCAGAATGAAAATGTAATAGTAAGAGTGAACATTTTGGTTTTTTTTAAAAAAAAAAAAATCAGTTAATACACAAATTCCTGAAGCTGTAACTTGAAAAAGTACTAGCTTCCTAGTTGTCTAAATCTGGTTGATGGAGCGCAGCCCGTTGTACCAGAGGAAGCTTGGTTGTAACGACTCCCGGCGACCGGCAGTCAGAAGCCCCCGGTGCTGTATCCCCCATCTCCTAAGGACTCACTGGAGCCGTGCAAGCGCCACTGACCTCTGTGTGCTGCTTTCCCCCTGCTCCTTTGTAATCCACCAGGTAGAGCCTGGAGAAAAAGGTACCGTGGAAACAAATGTAAAATTTTTGTGCCGTATTTGGCATACGATCGAGGTACCCTGGGGAGCAAACAGTACAAATGTAATAAATACAGGAAAGAAATGCGCCATTATAAACCTTCCTCCCCATAGAATCATAGAATCATTTCAGTTGGAAAAAGACCCTTGGGATCATTGAATCCAACCATCAGCCCTACTCTACAAAGTTCTCCCCTACACCATATCCCCCAACACCACATCTAAACGGCTCTTAAACACGTCCAGGGAT
>JAOXNO010000033.1:27580291-27622028 GCA_028565335.1 Limnodromus scolopaceus
CCCTTTGAAATGTTATTCTGGAAACTCAATGCAAGTTGGCTTGAACTGAATGAAAACTGATGGAAGGTGCCATAAATGCTTAACCGTTTATAAATGGCAGTGTTTGGAGAGGAGGGCAGTTGTGTGTGGTGTTGTGTTAAAACTTTTTAGATGCTTGAAATAGGGCTTGGAAGGGGTGAAGAGGTAAACAGTTCTGCTGTCTTTATGGAGGAACTCGAACTAGAGGTATTGCAAAGGTAGAGAAACTCTAAATGTATTTCTTATTTTGCAACAGCACCTGTAAGGACAAATTGTTTTTCCCAGATGCAGCAGGTTAATCTATGGCAGAGTGTGAGGAAGGAAGGCGTTTTTCAGTGAAGTGTTCTCTATGTGTACTGTGCGACCACTTGAAATAGAAAAATGGAATTGAGGAATGCAAAATATGCTACTAGTATTTGCAGAAATATTTCAATAGCACTGCTGTCTGTTAGGTTTTGTGTCAAAGCTACCAATAAAAGCTGTGTTGTGCTGGTAGCTTGAAATCCAAACAATGTATGGTAAACAACAACGCTGTCTAGCAGGCAAGATTGAGAGAGCACAGTAAATGTCTTCCAGCTGTAAAACTTACTAACTTCCTCTTGTTGAAGTCATCAGCAAAACTCTAGCTTTATTTGAAAGGTCTGACCCCTCTGACAGTTTGGGAAGCTTTGGCTTGGGAAGCTGTGATACAGATGCGAGAAGCCAGAGAGATGAGGAGGTTGCAGCTGCTTCTGTAGAGGTTTAAAGAGTGGAGCTGGTGTTTGCTACTTACTGTCTGGTCTTTGAAATACTTAAGTTCATTCCTATGCAGTGTAAACCACCTTGTCTTCCAATTCTGAAAGATCGAGAACGAATGGTAATTGTCTTGTAAGAGTTTAGTGTAATGCTTCTCCAGAAACAAAAACGTTTAAAGCTGTTGACTTGCTCTGGTTTACAGTCATGCTTTGTCATTGTTGCTAAAAACACAAATTGTTCCTCTCTGGAAGGGAATGCAGGTGGAGCTATTTTGGCTGTGCATTGCCTCTAGCTTCTGCAGGTGACTGCAGTGTGGAAGCAAGGATTAAGAGTTTTCCTTACCTTGACTATTTTGCCTTGTTTTATCAAATATCCTTCTTTTGTACCAAGCTGTGAAGTAACAAGGAAAGGGATCGGGGTTAGTGACTGAGCTCTGCTTCTATTTCCCACATCTTTGCCTGCACCCATAAGATGAAAGAGCAGCCTGTTCTTGGGGAACCTTCCCATAGCTGCACGCCTTGTCCTCACGTGGCTGGATCCACCACACATAGACCTGTGCTAGGGCTCAAGGCGATCTCTTAGACCGTGCCTCCCTCAGCAAGCTTCTGGCCTGCATCTTCTCAACCAAACACGGCGAAATACTTGCAGTTACAGTTTATTTAGCAAACAGTAAAGTTAGTTGGTTATGCATGTTGTAAGCAGAAGCACCTGGGGTTTACTGGACAGGGGCATTATCCACAGAAATCACTCTTGAAACGCAAGGGGAACACTGTTTTACTTAGGCATTCTCTTCTCTCAAACAGCCATATGTTCAAGAGGAAAAACGTGTTACATCCAAGATGCTTACTGAGAAAGTGTTTGTTGAACTGCTTCTCTGCCACTATGAGTGACACTGGGACCTTGTGATTTCTCAGGTACTCACTGAAACTCTGTGGCAGAGCCCCAACTGTGAGACTGCTGATCTCTGAAAACCAGATTCTTACTATGTTAATTACTACTTCCTCCTGAAAAAATACTGCTTTTTTTATTGGTTGTATGTGGAAGTCAAGTTCCTTTGGAGGCTAAAGTGGAACTCAGCCATGAAAGGTTGGTTGTGAGAGACATCAGAAGTAGTTCTTTTATCAACTCTATTAACCCATGTTAATTAACTCTTCATCTTTTTCTCAAAAAATATAGTATGTCGTTAAAAACTTTCCTCTCTGTTCTGAGCAACACTGCTCTGGACAAACCACCTGTCTTGCTTAGATATGAGTCATTAGGGATTTAAAGTCTCTAATTACTGTCCAAGTGAGTCACAGATGTCACAGCAGGTGGTCCAAATGGACATGGAGATGTTCTCTTGTTTCTCATACCAGTAAGGTGTAGCTTTTAACATGACACAGCTTTTTACTGTGCTCAAAATTACTAGGGCTGAAAGGGTGGGGGGCTCTTCTGTCGTACTGCTCTATTTTGGGTTTAAGACTTTGTCAGAATACAGCAAACCATCTTCCTCCTTTAAGACAAGGCAATTCTAAAATAATAAAATCCAAGTATGAAAATGCCAGAAAACCCTTTTGAGTAGTGTGCCTATCGGGATACAGATATTAACAACTTGGTTGTACCACGCTTCCTTTCCAAATGTGTCCCTGCCTGTCTTGCATATCTTTGAATATTTTTTTCAAAAGGTCACTTTCTAACTCACTTAGATAGAAAGTCACAGATGTTCTTTCCTTCCTCCCAGTTATGAAGGAGGCTGTATATTGCTAACTGGGCAAAATAATTCTAACAAGATGACTGCAAAAATTAATGAGTTTCTGTCTGTCAGGAGGACTGCTTCCTGTCATCTAATCCTCATAATCACTGAGCGAGACAAAATGTGCTATATCCTGTAGCTTTTACTCTTTAGTGTATTCCTCCCCTCACCTGTGTGGGGGGAGAGAGGCTGGCTGTAAAGGATGTTTGGCAAAACAAGGGCTTACAGTGCAACCTGACATACATATTGTTGCATACAGCCTGATGAGTGCTGTCAGAAAGATGGGAGAATTTTGCTTGTTTTATGTGGTGTGTTTGTTTTTTTCAAATTTCTGATAATGTTAATGCTAAGATGGCACTCTAAAAGGAAGAGAACAGAAGAGTGACAACCTTTTATATATTCTTTGTTTGGATGGTGAGGCTTACCTAGGTTAGCTGCAGACAATGTTTTCCCAGTGACAGTATTGAAGGTCTCAGTGACAACAATTGTGAAAGGCTTTATTTGTCATGGGACTGTAGCTAGCAAGTCCGTGTTTGCTTTGCCCTGCTCAGGAAAGACTTCCTGCATTTACGAACCCATAAAAGGGTGAATTATTGGTGTTATTCCATAGTTCGCTCCAACAGTCATACTAAACTCAAATCAGGAGAAGCACGCCTTGTACCAGAACACAACTTACTGAGGGAGCATTTGGAACAAGATCACTTTCTGTCCTTCCTGTCTGCATCGCTGTGTGAACTCGGACAGACTCATAAATGGAAGGTTCTTCCACTTCCCGTGGGTAGGGGTGCTTCAATACGATTAAGGTTCCTGGAAAGAAAAAGAGGAGTAACTCATCTGGCAAGACAGTCTTAGAAAATAAATGGCCGAAGTTGCCTGTTTGTAGCATGATTAACTTTAGCTCTTACATCTTTTTAATTTTAGGACACGGTAATAACTTCCCCAAGATCTCTGTGATGCTCCCTGTAAGGGGTTTTCCTTGGAAGGAGGCAGGGCTCAGGCCATGTTTATGCCAGAAAACAATCAGATGCTATAAATTACTCTTCCATACTGATAAAACTATACAAACATCAAACATCACCTTTGCGAGGGGTATTTTCTATAAAAATCCAGCTCTGAAAACTACAAAGGGGCACTTGGTGTTGCATTTGTTTGCCCAGTCTCATTTCCTTGGCTCTATTGTCTTGCTGAGAGCCCTCAATACTTTGGGCACTGGGATCTTGCCTAATTCCATTCCCCCCTCTCCGTATGGTGGGAGTCAATTTGTTCTTACATCTCTGAAACAAGACTGAAAACCCTCTTTGCTTCTTCTTAGCAGTAGGTAATTAAACTCTTTCTGAAATGCATGGTAAGTGGCAAAAAAAAACAAGACAACAACAGAACAGGACTATTGGACAACCCTCAACGGCAGCTGTTTCCTATCCTGCCTGAACCTGCTTTCCAGTCAGGGAGTAACTGGAAACACAGACTTCATAGTCACCAAACGCTTACAGCTGAAATGCTGACCTACGTGTGATCAGGGTTTGACTTGTGACTTTCTACCATGTCAGGCAGAAAGTTAGGGGCATCTTTCTGATTGCATTCATGAAGACGTGACTACAAACATTACCATGCCTGTTTATATGCAACTGCGAAAACTGTAAATATATACGGTGCCTTTTTAAAACCTTAAACTTACTAGTGCTTGCAGGGAATCAATCCCTTGACACATTAAATGCCCTCCCTGTACAGGAGGCTGGCTGGGTGGGTAGGCAGGATGCTAGACTAGATATGAGGCCCTAACAGTCATCCTGCTTTTGCCGACAACCCACTGCTTGCTGCGTAAATTACTTAATCTGTCAGAATTTAGGATACAGCCTTCCCAACAGTAAGCCCACATCACAGTTGCCTTTAACTGTTTTGCCATAGTTCTTTCCAGTTAGCAACATTTTGATTATAGCTGTACTTTGTTTTCCAAAGAAGGTCATGTTCATTGCATGTTTTCTACAAAAAGCTGCATTCTGGATAGTGAATCTATTACACTATTCACAGTAGTGAAAAGCCTCCTTATCATAGTAACTGCTACACCATCTAATCTCATTCTTTAAAAATAATGTCACAGCAATACCAAGTACTGCTCCGTTTGCATTTGATGCTGATTATTGTCAGCCCTTAAAGAGGATGCTAGAATTGATAAGAACTTGAACCCTACAGGTGATTGAGTAATTTAAAAGTGAAGTAAAGTTTAAAGTACGTTTTGTAATGGGAAGGGCTGCAAAAGGAAGTGGAAAAATTGTATTTGAAGTAACCAACTGAAATCTGTTTGCAGGCACAGAGGGTGTATGCAAATGTGATATATTCAACGTGCAATACACGAATAGTCAAAATCAGTTTAATTCACTCTACAGAAAATGCTTCGCTATTTAAAATGAAATTGAGAACGCCCTTATCACCAGTCTAGAGAAACTACTCTTAAGCTGTTGCACAGAACTGCTGTACACCACAGATAAAGAGCCCTCTTGCAGAACTGGGAGGACTAGTTTAATGTCTTATACAATATTTGTTTTCTAGTAAGTCCTCTATGTTTCTTCTCCACAGAAGATAGTTGTACACAATTATCTGGTAACTGTACAAAAGAGCTAGTAAAAGCTGCACTGAAGCAAGAGTTGTCTTGGATTTGTGGAAGAATGAAAATTAGTCCCATTGTTGGAAATGTTAGCTTCAAGTGACTGGCTCTTTTACCTGGGTAATGACTTAAAAGTTTTTGTTTTCCATATAATTTCAGTGAAAACTGATAAATAAAGCAAACACATAAGAATATGATGTTGACCTTGTCACTCTGAATAAAGACAGAAATATAGAAATATGATGGTATATTGCTTTATATTGTTACTGAACAGATTCAGCCTGCCTGTTCAATAAAGCATTACATAGAACACAGTAGCCCCGGTTTCAATCGCCTGTAGTTCAGAAGGAAGTGTACACATTACGCTGCAGAAAAATAGACGTGAGTCCATGCAGCGATTTGGAGTGGCAAAGCCGCAGTGAGACAAGGTTTGTTGGGCTTGAAGCACAAACCCGCAGCTGTCCCAGTATGAAAGAACCACTGTGCTCCATAGGCCTGTGTGTTCAAGTACTGATCAGAGTCTGGTGTGCCTCTTCAAACTAGCTCCAGTGAGACAAAATTTACATGGAAGATAGTGGAAAACATTACATGTTCTATTTGTGGGTGTCTCTCTTATAAAATCCTGTCCATAAGCAAGGAGGAGATGAAAAATGCTATCCTGCTGTCTTGCTCTCTTACTCCTGACCTCACAGCGTTTCTATAAAAAAACTGTAAGTATAACAAGGAATGAGAAAAACTGGTCCAACTACTTTCTACTAATGCCCAAGCCAAAGGTCGCTTACCGCTTTTCACTGAAAGGAAGCGAGGCCTAAGAAATCAGACTGTTGCTGGCCCTTCTGTCAACCTGCTGTGTGACCCTGTGTTGGGGCAATCTTTCTGCAACACTGACACTTGGCTTAGAGTTGGCTCTGATGAGCCTCTACCCCCTTTTTGGTATAAATTGGTTACCACCCAGGAAACCTTTGACACCTCTATCTGAAGGGCCATTCCCTGAGTACTGTCTCTTCCACTCTACTGCTGTTCACGATAAGTTAAGGTAGAAGGTTTCTTGATATGATGTTTAAATGGCTTTTCTTATTCTGTAGCACATCCAACTTAAAGAGGTTTCACAGAGCCAGCAGAATCTGATTAGGGAGCTTTAAGGCGACAAGTGAGCCCATCATTCAGCGGTGTTGATCCTGTCCACAGAGATCACATAACACCAATGCCTCCATTACTAATGTCTGTAATACATGCAGTGAAGGAATGGGGAAATACAAGCTTTATATGCCAACTAAAATCTTTACACCGTTAGGCCTGTGGGTGCATGTCTGATTTGGCAGGAAAAATAGCTTCCTGGCACAAAAGATACACATATAGACTCTGTGTTCAAAATGTTCTTTAAAGCAACATAAAAAGATAATGCTTTGAACGATAGAAGTGCCATATTAATTGTACCACTGCATTTTTCTTGGGGGGAAAAAAATTGCAAAGCCACCCTTGAATTTAATGCTTGTGTTACAAAAGCATTTAGTGTGTGACATATTACAGTTATTGCATATGCCAACTATTTAACTGGTCTCTTGCATATATTATTAGTACTACTCTATGTGTTATTTGCATATACTTTCTACACAGGATGCTGAAGCTTCTGGCACTAACTTGTACTGACATATCTTCAACTGTTACATTTGAAATTAAACCTAAAACTGGCATTATCATGATAATACACATCTGTTTCTCCAGTGATTCTGGCCTGGTGGTGTTCAACTCACTTGTAGGAATCAAATTTAATCTTTTGACTCTTAATTCAGGTAGCATGTTGGCTGCTAAAGAAGCCTGTATGTTTCTCTTTCTTTTTCTTAAAATTAAGACAAATCAATGTGATAGCAGATGGCATCAGGAAGCTGATCCACTGTAGACAGAAAGGGTGATGTAATACAGGACACACTCCCTACAGAAAAGAAAAACATATCACTCTAGACTTCTTCCTTGGATGAAGAATAGTGGAGCTAAAGAATTTCAAGTCCCTCTTCCATTTATTTTAATTGAGGGATTTCAACTTCACAGATGAACATGTATTTCATCACTAAACACCCTGCTTTGGTTTTGCCCTTTTTGAGAAATTCTGCTCCTCCTAATACATGTGTATTTTGAAATGATTCCTTCTCGGAGAATACAAAAGGAGCTCATGCCCTCAGTTAGCAAAAACCCAGTAAGCTTACATGTAGTTTGTCTTTGGAGTACTTGAAAGAGTTTTTGAAAAGGAACATCTTAGATACCTGAGGTTAATACAAATGTGAATTTCTGAAGAGGAACACTTCAGCAATAGACCTACCTGATAACACACTGAAATCTCCTTTTACTCAGATCTCTGCGAAGCGTGACTACAATCGTGTTCACATAAACATACGGCTCTCCTTACCTGTTTCGCTTCCAATTAAAGGCTGATTTGCAAAATGCATGACTAATTCCTTCAAGCTAGAAAATTCATTAAATCCAAATTTGAATGAAGTTCCTGTATGTTCAATGTGGAAGTGTTTCACAGAATCTTTTCCCCTAAAACAAAAAAGGAATATTTGTCAAGGCATAAATGCCAAAGGCGATTGGCATGCACAACCCTTAAATAGCAGCTTCCACTACAGGAAAACTGCCCGGATCACAGGCTGCCAATCACTGCCCTAGCAGAAATACTACTGCCATTACCATCCCTCACTAATACTCAACACATCTGAGACTCAGATTTATTAAGAAAAATCTAACTGCTGCTTTACAGATAGGAGATAATGAAAGCTTAGAAAGGTCAAGTAAGTTAAATTAACTCTTGCAGCAATCAACAAAATATTCACAAACGAGGTTTCCAGCCTTCTGTCTAAGCAGGATGATATCCCTTCTCTTACCAGGCTTTTGTCTTCATGGTGTACCTATATTACTCGGTATATGTCTGTCTTTTCAGGTAACATCATGATCTCATTGAAAATATCTTGTTTCTCTTTCAAAAACAGGCTGGCTCCCTCACCCAAGCAGGGATTTAAAAACCTAACTTTAGATACCTAAGGCTTAAGAAAGTGTGTGCTTTGCCTCTGTACTAAGACGAATGGTTCCTCTATGGTGGGCAGTGTCAAACATGAACCAGGGTCCTTTGTCAGGGAAGTAACAGCATTTGTTTATGAAAGCTGATGGTATTTAGAGAAGTGTGCAAGGCCCCACTTCCTGGATGGGCACGTATTTTGACTTCAGAAGACTCTGAAGCACTTATTGCAAGTATCTCTCTTGTGAAAAAGTTACTTCTGTTAATAGCATCCAAAATAGTCCAGGCAAAACTTTCTCGGGAAAAATGTGTATAGCAAATACACTGAAAATATGGCAAAGAAAGGGATTTATAGCATCTTCTCCATTGTTTATTGCCACTACCATGGGAGATTATAATTTCAAACAGGAATTTAAACAAATATTTATCTTTCAACAGTACTTGTGACATTGCAGAACGTGCCTCTATTGACCTCCTGTGTGGTTTGTGCTACAGTCAGCTGAGACACACCACCAGCAAGCCAAGTGCAGATGCCTTGCAACAGCAAACAGCTGCTGTAACACGCTCCCAGCAACAACAGGGTTTTCATCTGTTTATTTAATTTAACAAGAAATACAACGTTGCAATGAGAGCAACTTGTACTCTGTTTCCTTTTAAAGTTGGCTAATTCAGCTGGGGATCAGATTTCAGGCAATAGGTGATCTCTCTTCTTGCAGCTCCCAATAGAAACTTCAAGGCACGTCTAAGCATTGTTTCCTTTTAAAACAAACTATAATAGTGACTGAAGTTCCTTGTGAAGCAGAGCCAGAAATTAAAACCTACAGAAGACATTTTAGAAGAGAAAGAAAATGACAGCTAGAATTTCTAAAGTTATCCTTTCTACAAAAATGTATCAGAACAAAATTGAATTACTTATTCTAAAATTAAGTTTTAATATTAGTCAAAAAATGGAAAGGAAAAATTAAACAAAAAGTATAAAATTATTAAAGCATTTTAAAATCAAAACCAGTACTTCAAAGGAGCTGTACCACCAAAAAACTAATGTAACAGAATAAAAGATCAAACTCCTGAATAGAATATTCAACTCATAAGGTAACACAGTAAATAACTCTTGTTCCTACACGGAGCGCTAAACAAGAGATTAGAATTGGCCTGAAGAAGACTTTTCTGGGTCTTCTAAGGCTAGAATTTGTTAAAGCAGCAAGTTTATTTTCTCTAGCTAACAATTAAACTAACACTTTAGTTTTCATTTCCTATTAATAGAACATCTATTTAAATTTTATTTTATTACAGTAAGTTGTTTCATGAATCCCTTTTAAAAGTACCTTCCAGACATTTTTTTTTTTCAATTGTCTGAGGTAGAGTACCTCAAATAATTTTTTTACTTTAAAATATAACTAAATATATTAACCAGCAAGACAATGATTTATTTAAAATTACTTTTTTTTCAAGGAAAGCTATTACTTAATAAATACCACTAGTTTTTTTCCCCAGACTTGCAGTCAATTCAGTCATTGCTACTCTGAATACCCGTTTTGTAACATCAGCTTCAGATCTGCTGGGCACTGCCCCCAGCTCCTGGTATAAATGGCTGTCTACAGTGGTAGTAATTTCAGCAGCGTTATGTATATAGGCACACCTGCTCCCAGGTCTTCTGTCAGAGACGAGTGAAGCAATTCATGTTTGCCTTTTACACCCCTGGGGAACAGGGTACGTGTAAATTCTGTTTTTCTCAGTTTCCAAGCGACTACGCTTCCAAATTGTAACAGCTCCTGGGACTAAATCTGCATAAAGTCACAATTTCAAGGGCATGTGCTGTGTTCCTGTCTGTTAGGGTTGTGAATGACTAGCATTGTTATACTGATCAAAGTGACTTTAGCTTAAAAAGTTACAGCAGTTCAGCTGAGCTGTGGTCACTAATTGTTCAGAGGCTTGGTCTGAGGCAGAAATTAGCCTGAATGCACTAGTTTAAAATCTCACTGTAGAGGCTTAATATATCATACAGTTTCCAGAGGCTAAGAACAAGGTTAGTTACCTTCACTCAGCTGGCACGCAGGGACTACCTTGTGTGTGTCATGCATACGTCTTTCATGTCCCCTCTCTGAAACACTGGGGCTTCTCCCCTTCTTGGGAGATTGTTTAAATGTGATTCAGTGGTGAAGTACCCAGGCCAGGCCACCTGTGCTCTGTATGGGCTGTGTCCTGAACTGCTGTAAATTGCTGTTACTGACTTCAAGGGCCCGATACGTCACTTGCAAAATACTGTTCAAATCAGTCACGTGTTACTGGCTAAGACTGAGTTTTAGCCCAGAATGGAGGAGTAAAACCATCCAGTCAAACATTAGATCATCCCTCAGAGATGGTTCCTGTTCAGTGATCCAGACATTGGTGAAGGTAGCGCGCCTATTAACTGGTACATTTACTACGATTCTCACCATAAAACTCTTCTACTCCCATCAGCTGTTCCTTAAAGTCTACTACCTGCCATATAGAATTTTATCATGTAGACTTAAAATATGCAGCCAATCCATGGAATGATGTTTTTCCCCATAAGATTAATTCATAGTTTGAAAAAATGAGAGCACTTTTCAAATCCAATCGAAAATATATTGCTTTTCTTCTAACAAAATGTCATGCAGCATAATTACACTCAGATTAATATTTATCCTAGTATATTGGAGTTAAAATAGTTCAAGCCCTAAGAAAAAATCTGCAGGTCGTCTCAATGCACGAGACACAAAAACAAACATGAGAGTGAGTGAAGACTGTAAAACCGCTAGCTATGCGGCACGAGATAAATTCACTTCTGTCATACTCTACCTTACAGAGAGGGAGTACAAATCTTCCCTTTCATGGCTCTTCCTCAAGAGATAGCTTCCATCCTGCCCGTTGGAAAGCAGCAGCGCTTCTGCCGCGTGTCGGGTAAGATTGTCATGATACCACCTGGGAAGACACAAGGAATTAAAGCATCATTCGCTCAGCTCTTAACTGACAGCTTCTGCGTGCATCATGGAGCCCAGTTAGAGAAAGAGGAAGGACTGCAACTAACTCTGCTACAATTTGGAGTTACCGTCCTTCTCACAGGCACACACAGGTTACACACAACTCTGCCCCTTTCCGCAGCCCCCTTTCCACACGCATGGAAAAACTATTTATTTTTGTTAACTACAAGGTTGTGTACAAACAGCTGACGGTTTGCCACATCTACAAAAACCCTGCAAATTCTACTTGCATATGCAACAAATTACCCAGGTCCGTGCTCATAAGGTGAAAGCAATTTTGGGGGGTATACAGGATCCTTTGTCTATTTTCAGAATCTGAACTTCCTGACGTATCTACATGCTTTGGTACGCTTCCTCTTTTGGGGCAAACTCCTCCCAAGCTCTGTATTTCCCGTAACTCAGTTCACCATCTGCACTGCTAAGATCTGCAATTAAACGTGTTTGCCTAAGCTTAAAATTTTCACTTAAAGAATAACCTTTTTGAAAGGAGGAACAGAGAAAGGGACCAAAATTAGCTGACAGAATTTGAAGTGAAAATTTAGGAAATTTCACCATTGTTACTGCTCAGCCATCCATGGTCCAAGCAATACAGAAAAACATTAAAATGGCTGCTTCGTTTAACTTCAGTTAAAACTAACTTCATTAATTCTTTTTTATATGAAAAATGTCACAAAGAATCCACAGAAAAAACATCCTGAAAAAAAAAATCATGAAATACTGTTTACGGCTTCATTTCCATCCAGAATGATTCACAATAGAAACACCTGATTTCTTTCAATGGAAAAGGGTCTCATTAGAAATGAGCCTGAAACTGAACACAAGATAGAGCCGCAGCTATAAAAGCCTGGAACGCCGATCCTGCAAGAGATGCCATGTGCAAATATTAATGATTATACACACACACACACACACCAGAACCTCTGCTGCAGAAGGAGGCAGGGACACTGTACCCGGGGCACAGCTCTGCAGGGAGCAAGCTTCTCCCCTTGTCTCTATGTGGAACGGGGCTGAGACTCTTCCCACTCCCTTTGAACTGTCTGTGCCTGTAGCATTGGGGGTCAAAGTCTATTACTGTTTCAGCTGGAGAAATACGGTTTGACTGAAAGCAGAAGTGTGATCACAGCACTTCCCGGCATTTGAATTGTGGCAGTCTTCAAATTGAAATGAGGTGTAATTGTATACTCTTTCTCCTTATCTGTTCATTGCAGGTTGCCACTTGGCATCTGACACGAAGTTTTATCTCTGTATTTAGATGGCTGCCTACTTAAAAGGCCAGCTAGCTGACAAATTGCTTTATAAGAGGCTCCAGACTGTTAACCCTGTGGAAGACAAGATCCACGTGAAACTCAAGACAGGCAGGGTATTGCTGCTTTGGCTCTAGAATGTGCTCTGTGGACCATCTACACAGTAGAATAAAATAATGAATATTTAAAGATCAAAGTGTCATCCTCTGAAACACCTGTTAGCCAAAATCCGCTTTGGGATTAACTGCCCAAGTACCAGTCAAAGGTCAGATCTGTCCTGATGCAATGAGGATCATATCAGCACACACGCTTAGCCGGACCTACAGCTGAGAAGGTAACATTGTGTTTTGGGTAGAACTTCGTAACACTATTTCTCTCACTTCTATGCGAAAGAAACATATATTGAGAAAAATCTGTAAGCAGTCATTTTCATAAAGTAGGGACATTCAGTTTGTGGTTGCTCATAAGTGTTCTGTAACCTTATTTCAAAAAAGCCTTTAATTAAGATTTTCAAATAGAAGTCACAAGTATAAAAGATACTGTGTTTAAATTTACTCTCCCTTTATACATAAAAGGCCAGTGACTAATGAAATTTTACCAATATGCAAAAAAAACCCCAAACCATCCAACCATAAACCAACAACAAAAAAAGACCTGCTTCATTGGGAAAATAATGTTGTTTTTAAGAGCAGTTTTAAGTCTTTGCTGACAAGGGTGCACCCCTCTTCTTGTCTAAATATGCTGTCTCAGACAAAAATCCCTCAAATGTTACCGTGTTCCTCTTGCTCAGCTTAAAAAATAGAAGTAGATGTGAGACAATGATACAGATTGTAGTGCTAAAGTGACTGTGTTATACATAGATTTTTTTTTTTTTTCTTCCTCCCCCTGACTGTCACAGATGGTTCAAGCAGTAATAACTGCCAAGTTACCTCGATATTCCGCTCTGAAAATGGTCACTCAAAATTTATTCCAATTGCATGAACATAGGTAAAATTTCAAAATGCTGTGAAAAATTTAGCATTTGCACACAGACCACCAGGAAGGTAAATAAATACACACCTATGCAAATAGTCTACTATCCCAATCTGATGACACAAATACAAATAAACAGGACTAAAAAGAAATCCAAACCCTAACAGTGGTTAGACACTACTAGATAACTAGATAGACTTCAGTTGAATTTAAGTACTTGTTAGAGGGGGAATGCTTCTATTTATCTTATATAGAAAAAACCTTTTAGGCAGTTCTTTTGAAATTTGCGGGTAAATCAACATGAGAGACATGGCTCATTCAGCAAGGCACAGTAAAGAACAGTCATCTTTAGCTTAAGTTTCAGTTGTTTTCTGAGTGGTACCTGGGAGAGGAAACTGTTGATAGAAAATATAATACTATATCTATCTTTTTGCCCCCTTAAAACAAAAAATTAATGAACTCAAAAGGCTTTCCAAACACCCATCTGTTTGAAGCCCCTAGCAAGTCCTTCAAAAAGCTGAATTGTCTTGTCTTAAACCTCTTCATTTTGAACTATGCACATTGCACATTGGCCTGTTTCTGAAGGTCTTTCCAAAAGTCATCTTTACTTGACCCAAATTATAGAGTCTTGTATTCACTACAAAAGAATCTAGAAATATGTTCTGTACTTTGACACTTGTCAGACTGATGATCAGCAATAGTGCAGAAACTGCCTAGGGATCCTATTTCTCTGAAAAAACACAAGAAAAAAATCCTTCCCCTGCTTCAGAGCCACTTCTGCTGGCTGCCCTTGGCCTTGCATGCCTTCCTGTCTCAAATGCATACACACCTCAAGGAGGTTTTTCTTTCCTAATTATTTAATTTCTCCTGTAAAAAAAAGTCCTGCATGCTTCCCTTTTTCAGTTTCCTTATCACCAAATTGACTAGTGATCTCAGTTTCAGAGTTCATAATTGCCATCATTTATCCATTCTTGTTACTTTAACTTTGTCCTAAATTACATTAAATCTCTTTATCCCATACATGCAAGCGTGTTTGTGTTGTCAGTGCGCGTTGTAGAAGGACCACGCTATTCTTCCTGCTCTTTGGAGTGCAAGAGTCTGCTGGTGAAAGCATGTGTTAAAGATGGGCACGCAGCCCTAGTGAGATTACCTTTCCCTTTGGAAAATAAAGCATTTTCAGAAATCAGTCTACTCTTTAGACCAGATTGCATCAATGACAGTGTAAGAAGGGCTATACTGATACTGCTGTTAAGAGGAGGAGAAAGAAATGAGACAAATGGTGCCCCAGAGAACCAAAACTCATCAGGGCACGCAGCCTTCCCCTAAGGATCTGCCCACCCAGTCACTAGTGGGGTTCCCCTGTGGGGTGAGCTGGTGACTGCCCCAGTACAAACCATGTCTATGCTGGCCAGCTGTACCACTGCAGCTACACTAATCATCACAACTCCAGAACATGACACACTCACGTTAAAATACCTTCTTTCATTAAGATCTCTGTGTAGTTAATGCAGTGACCAGACCTCCCTACACAGTGGTGATGATCAGGAGTATGTTACAGCTATGTCTGGGTTAGGAAACTCCCTCTTCGTGTAAGAAAATCACCCTCAAAATGTTCATTTGTTCCTTTCTTTAACAACCCAGGATGTTTCAAAGAAAAACATTAATGAAACTTCAATTCTATATCCCTTGAAGATGAGACAGCCATTAGATATGGCATCTGTCACTTCTGATAATGCTGTTGACAAAGAAACCATATGGATATTTTGCAAAATGTTTCTGCCTGTGTAAACAGGGGCTGGTGAACAAACCTGTCAGTGGCATCAGGTAGACTAACTTTTTAACAATACCAGAATACACAAGGAACACAAGGATGAATGTTTAGTGACTTGTCTCAGCCATTTCTATGTGCAATCTGTATAACAGCAGAAACACTTGCTTTTCTTCCTCGTAAAACTGAAAGACGGCTAGCGCCAGAAGAGAGGACAGCCAGAAGTTCTGACTGGCATTTTAGTGTCTGGAATGACAACTCTGAGGTACGCCCAACTATGACATAAAGCAGCGGGCAGAGGTCAGGCTTATTTTTTGTGTCCTTACCAGGCTATGTTCTCAGATGGCTACAGCCTGCATAGAGTTAGGAGCTGTGCACACATTTGGCTGGCTTTTGTAAAGAGTCGGGCAATCCAAAGTTCCTTCTCTGCAGCAGGAAGGGGATTCTCAGTATTCAGCTGGATGATCTTTCTGCTCCCTTCCCAGAAGCTCCCTCCCCTACTCCAGAAGGTGCAATACCGTTTGTGCTCCTTAGTGTGTGACTGTCCCTGTGGAAGTGGACCTGCTTTGGCAGGGGGTTTGGACTAGATGATCTCCAGAGGTCCCTTCCAACCCTGTATCATTCTGTGAAAGCCCCTCGGCTGCCTGAGCACAGGGAACAGAGATCTGCATTAGGGAGAGATGGTCCAGATGTGCTCTCAGTAGGACTTCAGTATTTTTCAGAGCAGTTATTTACTCTGAGCGTGGTTTTGGTGGTTGGTTGGTTGGTTTGGGTTTTTTTGTAGTGGTAGATGCTGGCAGGTTTTGCACCTTTTTTCATATTAAAAAAAAAAAATCTTCTACCACAATGAGTTGAATTTTCTTACACTTTGAAAGTATATACTAGCCTCAAAGACGCATTCCCATTCTTAGTTTAAAGGAGTAGTACGCTGTAATGCTTGATGGGAGTGAGTGGGAAAGCACTGACTTATCTCCTTTGGCTGGACACAATGCTCTTCACGTGCCTGTAGTCCAAAAATTACAGTACAAAACAGTCTCACTACTTCTCCGTTCTCTGCATGTTGGATTTCAGATCAGCTCTGTCAAGGTTTGTTTGTTTGGCTTTTTTATTTTGTTTTAACTTTTTTCCTAGTATCAAACCTTAGGAGCACTACCTACCATCATAAAGCCACAAAGGGCTCTCTGTTTTAACAGCACATGACATGACAGAGCTCTAGAGAACCTACAAAAGGGTGAGAATGCTATGACAGATGTTACAGGTGGCATACAACCAAAATTGCTATTTATTAGACATCCTTTCAATGTGTCACACTGAAACATTTAACCGCAAACCTATGCAAGTAATTCATTGGAATACAAGGTTGCCATTGCATATAAAAAATAATTTAAAAATAGAAATATGAGGAAGTAACATCACTGTATCCAGCATTAAAGTTCATGTCTTCTAACTGTAGGCTTTCACTAGTTCAGCTTCTGCTTTTCGCTTCCATTTTCCCACCCCCTTCTCTCAACTGCCTTTGTTCTGATTTTCACCCAGTTCTTTTGCCCACTTTCTAGGTGTTGGAATTTTGCCCTTGTTTACATTAGAAATATAGATGAAGGAAAAAAATTCTTATGACCATTTGCCCCATCCCAGTCATATGAGTTCCTCAATTCTCCAATTTTATCACCATCTGATCTAGGCCTGTGGTCTAATTTCTCTTCTCTTAATAAAACTAAGCATGAAGTGTATCACTTAGTCTTACTAAATACCACCTGTCATGGTTTTGTCAAACCTGGAGCTGGAGAAACATAAAAGCTGTGCTGCAAGGGATGATAAAGAATGCTCAGATTGCAAAAGGCAAAAAGTTACAAAAACCTTTTCCTCTTGCTTTCACCTCCCTTTCACCTCCAAAAGGCAAAGCTATGTTATGCTGGGATCAAAGCTGAGTTACCAGACCAGGCTGTAAGTACTCGGATGACGAGATATTCCACATTCTCATCTCTTGCGCAAATAAAGTGAACTGCAATGTGGAATTCCCCACACTCGCATCATACGTGATCAGCTACAGGAGTTTCACACTGCAGTGCGCAGGCTGTCCTTTTGGCAGTAACAGCAATAAATGCAATTGGAAAAAGGCCTGACTCCAGAAATAGCCAAAGAGACCTTCAAAGCAGAATCACAATGTCAATTTCTTTTTCCATTAAGCCAAGATGCTTATGTCTCTTTTGACAAACTTCAGTGCTCCCTTTTAAATATTTTGGTAGATTTAGGGAAGAAGTTAATGAATGAGGTAACATGTTTTTAACATCATGTTGATTTTGATCTACGTTTTCACTAGGCATTAGTTCCACCTATTGGATCATTGACAATGAAGCTGACAGTAATCTGAATTTTCATTTTGAACTCTTGATTGTTTGATCACCCAAACTCTCCAAACAAATATAAGCCATCTTAGACTGAATGATATAGTTTTTAAAAAGTTAAATAATAATAATAATAATTTTTAAAAAACAGGCAGCTAAACCCATCCCTCTTGCTTTCTTTTGTTGTGAGGTCAGAAAGTTCATCTTTACACATACTGAGGCTCTGAAGAAAAACAATCCAATCTGATAAACAGCTGTACGTATGTCTAGATCTTTCAGTGATTGCCCCTGATGATAAATGGGTTTCTTAAATCTTATTTCTTGATCTTTTTTTTTAGTGACAGATGGGATATCTCTAAAGCAGGGGTATAATAAAAGTAGGGTTTGAACATACGTTTGGTTTGTTTTTTTTTCTTCTCCCTCCCACCTCTTGCTCTCACCAGCTCTTGATACTCTCAGTGTAATTAGAGGAGCATTAATCTAGGACAGCCCAGTGAATACCAGGTCCTCCAAACCTAGCAGAGAGTTAGACAGGTTTTACACTGTACACCCATCTACATTACTGTCAACTTTCTATTTTAACGACCAGTTGACCTGGTAAACTACAAGGATATCCTGGTACCCAATCTCCTTTCTCTTAAAAGTAAAGTGCTTCTCGTTTCACACTTCTTCAAAGCTTTAACTTCTTTGAATTTTGCACAGTAAAGCAGAAGCTCTAAAATAACCTGCTTAAAATTCCCCCCAAAGATATGTGAATGTCAAAGTTGCTCCTCATTTGAATGACCCTTGTCTCCCTTTACTACTCCCTCACCAGAATCAGGTCTCAGTTGTGCTAGATATTGTGTTGGGTGTAAGGGGAACTCAGCACTGTGATAGCACCAGGGACTAAGTTTAGGGGTTTGGTGGCTGAGAATTTAGTGTTATGGTCTAGAGAGTGACACACCTACTTCTCACAGCTGAAAAAGTATTTACATTAACAGATCTTTTAGACTATGCTACTAAAATGTTTGGTCTATGAGGACTTCTTTTTCCTCTTCAGAAAAAAGCATAAACAAAGTGGCTTTAGTACTAGATGAAAAAAGAGCTTTGCTTAATGATTTTAAGGGAATCTTTTCTTGCCATTGCTTATTCACCTTTAGTACATTTAATTCAACACATTGCCCTGAAGGAGATGCTTTAGTATTTTGTGGCAGGGTGAAGAGTTTAGGTTTTCCACTGTGAAATGGAAATAAAATAGAGAAGCTACAGATTTAAAAGCGCGTATTTGTTGCCTTCTCATTTGTAGTCTTTTCTTCTCACTGCTACCACATCAAGTACCACATCAGCTACCACATCAAGCTAAAGTCCTACAAGATCCTTTATGAGGACGAACTCCTTGCCAAGCACCAAAGCTGCTTATAAGCCCAGGTTGCTGGCATAAATCAACTCAGGCCATATAGTCTAAATGCATAAAAGTCTCGCAATTGGGAATCATGCTTCCTACAGTAGCTACAGCTCTTTTTTGTTTGATTGTTTGCTTGTTTTTTCCCTGTAGATACTTTTGTAGGATGAGCATAATCTTACATAAAGGAAGATGTTAAGGATGTAAAGGAAAAGTATATAATGGCCACTCTTGGTACCATTGCAAAGCGACTTTACTTTGTTTCTTATTTGTTAGACGCTTCAGTAACAGGCACTTTACGGGTTCTTCTAAATTTGCGAAAATATCAGCAGTGTGGGGATACTAATTCCAAGTTCCTTTGTTACATTCCAATTTCTTCATTAAGTGAATTAATCACAAGAAAACCCCCATGATTTGGTCCTTATCCTTAAGAACCAGGAAGCAAAAAACCTCTACTTTTTTCTACTTTTCCTTCTGAATGCAGACATCAGAGCCTTTTTGCTTTTTCGGTCTCTTCACCGGCCTTTCTTCTGCTTTGTCTCCCCTTCACTTTGCTGCCGCTGACCCTTCCCACCCTGCCCTCCCCGTGCCCACCTCTGCCGTTCCTCCAGCCCGTGTTTCTCCTCAGCCACGGCCATGCCGCCCGTGGAAGAAGCGGCCTAAGCCTTCCTCTGGCAAAACCCAGAACTAACTGGCAGACAAAAACGGGCGAGTCACACTGGATGGGGGAGCAAGGTCTGTTGCAATCTTTGGCCTTCCTTTTCACTCCTTGGGTTTTGCTTCTGAGCGAGGGTGACATCTTCGTAACTGCCGGCACCCGTCCCACCGCTTTCGCCCCCGACGCCTGAGGCGGCTTGGAGAAGCCTGCTGCCTCCCAGGGCCCAGCGAGGAGTGGCCGCCATGGGGGCCCTCTGGGCCAGGGGCCCAGGACAAGTTACGAGATGGCCAAGGGTAAAGGCAAAGCTCTGCAGCCGGGGAGGACTGGTAGCTCTGAGGGCAAGCTCTGGGCCCGGTGCTCCCTTCAGACACAGGTACGACCCGGGGCTCTTCCTGAGGGAGGTGGCGTCAACATCGCAGGGCTTCTCTGTGGGAAGCTGTAGCCCTTTGCCTCTAACTCTGCACCGAATTTGAAACGCCTGCCTACACTCTAATTTTTCTGTTACTTATTTCTCCCTCCCACCTGCGGCAGGCACTGGAATAGGCTGCCCAGGGAGGTGGTTGAGTCACCATCCCTGAATGTGTTTAAGAGTTGTTTAGATGTGGTGTTGGGGGATATGGTGTAGGGGAGAACTTTGTAGAGTAGGGCTGATGGTTGGGCTCGATGATCACAAGGGTCTTTTCCAACCTGAACGATTCTATGATTCTATACACGGGAGTCTGCCGCCCTCTCAAACCCGCCTCAGGGACCCAGGTGCTAGGCTTTTCTGAGGGGATGCACACTGTGCGTTAAGCCCTTTGGAGGGCTCGTGAAAAAAAACAACCTAGTTTATCTTATTCCTCACTTCATTACCGAATCCAGTAGCAAGAACCAGCAGCTCCCACCCTGTCAGATCCCCTGGGGATGCCGGCACCACCCGAGGGCCGCCATTTCTCTCGAGGACGCCCCCCCCCCGCCCCTCAGCCGCCCCCAGGGTTGGGTGGGGGCCGCCATTTCGCGGCCCCTCCTGCCCCACGACAGCTGCTCACCCGAGCGCCTCCAGCTCCTCGTCCAGCGGCGCGGTGGGACGCGGCTCCCGGCGTTGGGTCATCGTCCCGCCGGGGGACGAGGGCTGCCGGCGGCCGCCTCGGCGGGCCGCTGAGGAAGTGGGCGGGCGGGGCGGCACCTCCCCGGGCGTTGTCGTCCTTCTTGGCCGCCGCGGAGTTCCCCGGCCCGGGGGAGGCCCGCCCCGGCCGCGACGGCGGGGAAGCGACCCCTTCCCCGAGGCTTTTCGGGGCCCCTCCGGTCCTGTCAGCGGGACCTGGCCCCTCAGAAGGGGCGGCCTGACCCCCCCAGTTCGGGTGGCCAGCTGTGTCCGGTGTGCTCTATGCCCCCTTCCATGCGGGAAATATTCCCAGAATAATCTGTACGTTCCAGAAGTTCATGTTCTGAAGTGTTTCATGCGGGTTCATTTTTCTCTTGCAGTGGGTGCCCCTTGCCTCTGCTGTGTCCACCAGAGAAATTGGTGGAGATTTCTAGGTGTTGCCCGGTGCTGGTCCTTCCAAAGGCTCAAACAATCTGCTGCGTCCTAGAGGGGTTTTGGGTTCCCCGATACTTCATGGGCAGTAATTCAGTAATTAGTATAGGTCTAAGTATAAGTATAGGTTGAAGTATTGGTATAGGTCAGAGTATAGGTCTGGCAAATTCTTTACCAAACTTCTTTGACAAAAAGGTAGGACTCTAATGTAAAAAGGAAACAAATGGCAGAATGGTGTTTTCCAGTCACACGCACTGAAGTTTTCACCTGGTATCCAGCACTGGAAATGAGTTGTTTCCAGAAGAACTGATATTTAAAGAGGCCAGAACAGCTATTATTTTCTCATAAGCAATCATAATGAACAGCACGCTCAGTGTGGAGCTAAGACTCATTTGGCACAGGCTCATTAAAAGCCTGCTGCTCCTGATGGTTTTGGGGAATCAATTTTGGAAGAGCTTTTCTAGCCTTCCGAATGGGAAGAGATTCGCAGGGTTTCCATATGCCATATCAGACCGTCCTGCTGTTTGAGCTTCTAATTGTGCTTTCCCTGCCTGCAAGGTGCTCTGTTCCTGTACGCGACTGTTCATCTTCGCAGCCAAGCATTCAGATACAGATTTCACAAATAAGCTGTTCGGTTTTTTCCTTATTAGTAAAAACTATTTGTTTTATTTTATTTTTTATTAGAAAGAGTTCTTTCTGAGTTTGTCCCTTCCTCTGCTGCTTGTTGAAAGTTTGTGATCTGATGCTGTCTTTGGTAACCTGATCTTGAAATCCACAACCTTTGGTTAAATAGCTGCTTTTGACATCTCCACGGTTTACTTGTAGGTTTGCTGGATAGGTTTATTTATTACTGTTCTCCTGTTCCACAAGCTGCTTTGTTTGTTTTCAGCAGTGCTGAACCCAAGTTATCTTGTTTATCTGTGTTATGGCAAGACACAGAAAAGCAGTTATGAAAATTTCTGGGTTACAGAGGAAAAATCAGTGAAAGAAAAATTAAGTAAGTTCCAAACAACAAAGAGACAGAACTAAATTTTAGTGGATTCTAATTATATCACAAGTTGTCTTAAAAGTTCAGCATTGCAGGCTCAAAGGTGATTTCCAGTCCTTCTGTACCACCAGTGTGTTGCGGTGGGAGAGGGTTCCCATCTGGGAGCAGATGCTTCCTCTTACTCTGCACCTGAGAGCGCCACGTTTCCTTTTTGTTTGCAGAAAAAAAAAATAAAAGCAGCAATTGTACTCTCGTGCAGCACAGATCAACCTTCCTCAGATGAAGTCCACTTGATTTTGGTTTTTTAAACATATGTTGGCCACAGGACTGAAAGGCTACAGATTGCCAGCTTGCATTTCCCAAAAGCCAACATGCTTTGTCAGGGTTTCGGTCTTTTTCCCAAGCGTGAGCATCCCTGTTGCAGGACTTGGTTTCGTGTCCGGTTTGAGCACTGCACGGAGCAGACCTGTAGATAGCAGCAGTGCTCTAGTGCTTGCTGCTCAGGCCAGAGCACTGCTGAGCACAAACCACCCTGAAACAAATAGCAGAATAAGGTGACTTTTTGAAAATCAGTGGGTAGTTTGGTTTTCTTCTCATCTCCTTGCATCTGTCAGTCACCACAAAGCAAATTTAATTTAAAAAAAAACCAAACCAAAACTTGAAATCTTGCTTGAATAACTGCCTCATCTCATTTAAAAACAAAACAAAAACAAACAAACCAAGCCAAAACCAACAAAAACCCCACCAAAACCCAGACACCAAACTCTATTGTTTTAACTTCAAATCATGATTAAACAGAAGGAAAACTATGGCCATCAAAATGGGAAAGTGAAGGCCAATAATTATGTAATTATCCCTTGTCTTTTGTGTCACACTAGGTTATTACAGAATCCCACAATTACCAGCAGAATTTAAATTCTAATAAACGCTTTACATTGCAACAACGGGGCTCTCAGACTAAGAGGTGCTCTCTTTTAGTACGGTGCATTTGGAGGTGATGTGCCTGTGTACAGAAACTGTGGAATCGCTAGGTGAAGGTATGTCATGTGTGTCCTACAAGCAGTCAGGACCCAGTATCATAGAATCATGTTACGGTTTGGGTTGGAAGGGACTGTAAAGACCATCTAGTTCCAACCCCCCGTCATTGGCAGGGACACTTCCCACTAGACCAGGTTGCTCAAAGCCCTGTTCCAGTACCTCACCACCCTTACGGTAAAGAATTTCTTCCTGATATCTAGTCTAAATCTCGCCTCTTTCAGTTTAAAATTGTTACCCCTTGTCCTATCACTACATGCCCTTGTAAAAAGTCCCTCTCCAGCTTTCTTACAGGCCCCCTTCAGGTACTGGAAGGCTGCTGTATGGTCTCCTGGAGCCTTCTCTTCTCCAGGCTGAACAACCCCAACTCTTTCAGCCTGTCTTCATAGGAGAGGTGTTCCAGCCCTCTGATAATCCTCATGGCCCACCTCTGTGCCTGTTCCAACAGGTTTATGTCCTTCTTTTGCTGAGGACTCCAGAGCTGGACGCAGTACTCCAGGTGGGGTCTCACCAGAGCTGAGTAGAGGGGCAGAATCACCTACCTTGACCTGCTGGCCACACTTCCTTTCATGCAGCCCAGGATGCAGCTGGCTTTCTAGGCTGCCAGTGCACGTTGCCGACTCATGTTGAGCTTCTCATCCGCCAAAAGGATCACCATAGTTCTTCCAGGCTTTCAGGTTTTTACAGAGCAGTTGCTTAAAACCTTTTGAAAGAGTTTTCATTTTTTCAGATAGGTGTAATTTTGTACTTGGGTTTCACGATATATTAATGTAATAAAGGAGAATTTGGCTTAAGTACCCATGCAACTAATGAAGCTGGTAAAGAGACATGATTGCTGTAGAAGTGTAATTAGGTAACTCCAGTCACTTGACAGAACTTGGCAGGAAAAAAATTGAAACTTAAATTTCTTTCCTTTTACCATTTCACCTCGCCTTTTAATAATCTGAATAGATTACAGATAGCTGTTAACCACCCAAACAAACCCTAAAGGGAGTGGTTTCATCCGAATGAACTTGAAAGGAGTGGAAGTATCACGAAGCCATTGTTAACACTGTTGGGATGGGAGCTGCAGCTCGTTGCGGGTTTGGAGCTGCGGGATGGGGTTTGTCACAGTGGGTGTGAGGTGACTGCAGGCGTGCTGTGATGAAAAGCCTTCCCTCGGCAGCTCCTGCAGCTTCACTCTGCAGTGAGCAGGAAAGGTCTGTCTCCCCCAGAGCTAAGTGGTCACCTGCAGAGCGCAGGGTTCCTGTACAACACAGAGCTGCCATTAAGTTAATTGCATCTGACAATTTTGCAGGGTCCAAGACATCTAATCCCTATTGCATTTGGGTGTGATCCCAGGGGGTACCGTGAAACCCATTACAGAAATCCTTCCACTGTGTTCACACACAGTATATGTGCTAATATCAACTTCTGCAATTAACCTGATTCTGCCCTCCTGAATGTGTCACAGATTGTCTTGAACTGTTTATTGAGAACGACTTTTTGTTGGAAAACACTTGACATACTGGATATCAGCATAGTGATAAGTTTTCTTTCCAGATTCTGAGGTGCCTGAGGCATGTTTGTTTAATGTGTTCCAAATTTCCATGGTCAACACATTTTCAAAACATGCCATCTAACCCTGCATTGTCTGCAATCTATTCAGAAAGACTGACCAGACTTGGATTAGGACCATGTCTCCACCTAGCTATGGCAAGAGATGCAACAGCCATGTCCTGCCAAGCCTTTGTAGTTTTCAGCCAAGTAGGATGGGAACAGCCATGTCACGTGTGGATATGACTACCTATGGGATCCCAGAGATATTTATTTAATAATTCAGCTTTTTTAAGTCTCTTAACTCTGTCCTTAGTGAAAAAAACTCACATTCCTCATACTCTTAAAGATGTGACTTTTGGGACCAAATAGAGTTAGCGTTTCTAACCACATAACACTTTCTCCTCTTGTTTGTTCAGCTCTAGGAAATTCAGCTACCCCTTTAGGGGTAAGTAAAGGAGGATTTTTTTCCTGGTTGTGAATTTAAATAGGGACATGGAAATCGGTACAGGAAGCCTCCTTTGGTGCTTGTTATTTTTTTTCTAGTCCTTGCTTGCTTGCTGTGTACGTAACCAAGAGCTGGAGCATGTATATTTTGAGATGATAGTGGGAGATTAAATGCTTCTTGTTACAACAGCTGTGTTATTGCACATGGTTCCATTTTCACAGATTTAATAATACGGATAATGACATGAAGATTATGCGTTCCCAGTTTCAGTTCTACAAGGAAAACTTTCTAGGAACTTTCTCAATCAGCTGTTTAACACGTGTGTGCACTCGAGGCCTCCATCATGTTTTTCAGGTCTCCTCAGACACAGCCAAAGTCTCTTTAAAACTTCCCACCTTAGAGCAATGTCATACTCTCTAAATAGACGGGGTGTGTTGCAAATGCTTTATCTATCTAGCCTTTATCTATCTATCTATCTATCACCCCAAGATAATCTCAAGAAATAAACCTGAACATCTAGAAATTATCTTTAAATGAGAAAATGTGGGTTTCAGTGGCTGTTAGTGGCAGCACACACGGGGAGGTGGAGGAGAGCGGGTCTTGTTGCCAAAGGCCAGGGTGAGGGGTGTGGATGGAGCCAGGCAGCTCTTCATGTGGGCCATGTGGTGCCTTGAGCCAAGTGACCTCCTGGCAGCCAGGTCTCCGTCCAAGAGGCATCAGGCCTGGCTGGCAGGTCTGTACACTGTGACTACCCAGCAATTAAAGATGTAGAGAGGAGGAAGCCCTCTGGACTCCCTCAAATATGTATCTGTGCTGTAACAATGTCGGGTAGGGAGCAGTGTCAGAGTTGGAGGCATGAACGTCCTCACAGCTGGAGTCCCAGCAGGGATTCCCACTCCCCTGTCGCTTGCTTGTGAAGGCAATATATGGCTCTGTCCTGCAGCGGAACCCAGGGTCCCAGCTCCACATCTGTGATGAGTTGCGGCTCCCACCTGACCACAGCCTTGAGTTCAGATCACACCTGGGATTACAGTACCTGTCTGATGTGCTTAAACTAGGGACTGCTAATGCATCCATAGCGTAACTGAACAGATGCCAGTGTCCAATTATACACAACAACATTGATGGAGATACAGCATGTGCTTTTAGTCTTAGGTAAATGTGTCTCAAAATACAGAATGAAATCGTTTAAACTAGAAAGGAGGTTAGGAAAAAAAGCTGAGATTAGTTTTACTTGCTGTTTTGTGAAACTTGGTTTCTTGTGTGATCTTATTACAGCTCATTTACATACTTTTTTTTTCTTTTCTTTCTTTTTTTTTTTTTTTATTTTGAAATTTACCACTTTGGCTTTTTGCAGCTTCAAAGTCCAGGTTCAAATAACAAATGGAATGTGTGTGTGTACACTGTCAAACTTGATAGCCCTGTCACTTTATGCAACTATTTGTGGATACAGGGAAAAACTTTATAAGTAACACTGAGAGCTGAGTAGAAAGGAGCTAGGGAGAAAAATTATTTTACCCAAATAAAATTATGTCAGTAGGTCCGAAAACATTTAAATGTTATATCGTTTTGCATTTTATGCCACCTTTGCTGTATAAGCAGGATCCTGAGAGTCTGGGTCAAGAAGGGGATGTCAGTTACTTTCTGAGGACAATGATTGCAATTGTAGATCCTTTTCCTTGCTGGGGAAATGTGGGTTAATATGCTGCTCACATCTGTGTAATAGAAACCCAGAAGGCATCTTGCTGGAATTATGGATGCCAGACATTTTCCAGAGCTTTGTCAAAAGCTCAGTTCATTGCCAGTTGCTAATTTAAAGCTGCAAATGGCCTGTGACAAGACAATTTTTTTTAAAAAGGATAAGAACCTAACCTTAGAAAGAGCGCAGGTGCTTTATAGTTAATATTTCATGAACCCTACTCAATTTAATTGGTGTTCAATGTGCCGTGAATGCCCAGTATTGATGGCTTCTTCTCTTACCAGCACATGGCATGAATGACCATTTGCAAGCCAGCCACGGTTTCATCTTTCATTCTGCGTTGAGGCATCTCAGCGACTCTAAAAACCAATACTTTGTCACATTAACACCCAAGACCAGCCACCTATCGGGGTCTGGGTTATAAATAGAGATCCTCTCCAGAAGCCTGGTCTTACCTGAGACATCCATCTGCGAGTGCCACCAGGCGTGATCCTTGCATGCCCATTACTGGGCGGTTGCAGTGGATCTCTCCTGCAAAGAGGAGGGAGGAGAGGTTGCACATGGTACCGTGCACTCTCCCAGATCGAAGAGGTGAGAGCACGTGCTCTGATGGTTCTGCTGACTGGAAAGTTGTGCTTGGGTTATCTTTGGAGACAACTGTGTGAAAGGAGGACAGGGCAGAAGAGGCAAGCAACCACGGTATCTTCTCCAGAGCCTTCAAAATGCACCAGCATTGTTCCACCAGGACCATCACTTTTCTGCGTTTAAACACAGATATTGCCTGGTTTTTTGTTGGTTTTTTTGCAAGGCGAGTGCATTCGGCCAAGTAGCACAGTAGGTGGTATTAAAAAATCCTGCATGACCGCGCCGCTTCCCCATAGCTATTTATTGTACCATGGAGCACAACAGCTGCACTGGACTTCCACGTGACACATATGTCTGGTGTGTGCCAGCATATCAGTCAGCCCGTCAAGTCCTCTTATTTATATTGCAACTCTCATAGCAGCAATCTCACTCCGCTTCACATGTTATAATTAGACCTTGAAAACCAGTTCAGATAAACATAACTCAAATGTTAAAAATCTCCAAACTGGCTGACATAAACAAGTAAGGAAGTGAGGGGCTGGGTAGTTTGGTTTTGATCTGTCCTTGCCGGCATGACTTTGGGGTAGTGGTCCAGCTCTTTTGTGAACGAAATACAGCTTTCATGTAGTGGTTTCACTTTGCAGCAAAAAAAAAAATATGTTTTGCCCCATGGCTAAACTGAAGGCAATTAGATGTGCAAGAAAGGAACATCAGGTGGCATATTTGCAGAGCCGTCTTTGATTACATTACCTTATGGCAGAGCAGGGTCCGCTGGTGTTTATCGGTTGCAAAGTTGGTATAGCTCAGACCTTGTCAACGCTGTGGACGTGCTCCAAGTATAGTCACTGATCTAATTTCATTGCAGATAGGCAAAACTAATTAAAAGCCAGTTGTACCCCGCAATACAGGTGACTGAAATATAAGCCATAATTGAAGAAAGAGAGAATTTGCCTATGACCTGAGAATAAACCAGTGAGGATTTTTTCTGGGTAAAGCAGAAGAATTAAGGAAATTGAGATTTGAGGCACAGACCTGTTACTGTAAAGAAAATGGAGGAGACTCTTATAAACCTGAGGGTTGTATTGTATTGTTATTATGACCTGATTTGGTTTCAGTAAGTTAAGAATCTCCTGTTTGAACTCAGAAATTCAGTTTTCGCACGTATTCAGTCAGTGAATCTGCTTTCTCTCACAGTCCTGACAGACTCTAAGATGTAATACCTGGAATCGGAATTTGGGACCTCTTGTTTGCCACCTTTATTTCTTGGGATTTCTCCATTTTTACATTTAGTGCATGATATGGGTTGGAGGGGGAGTGGATTATGTGTGGACTCCCAGGAAATCTGAAGTTTGAGAGAAGAAGTTCATGAGGTGCTAGCTCTCAACATCATAATTTTTATGAACGTTAGACTTTAATTAACTTCTTCCTTGCCTTAAAAGCATTTGACAGTCCAGGAGTCTGTTTGCCAGAGGTAGAATAAAAACAAAAACCCATGGTCTGTAATCTATCAAGAAGTGTAATCATGCATAAAGGCAAAAAACCCCCACTTATATCCAAGAAATTATAGTTGTTTAAACTATAATAGTCTTGTCTATAATAACCCAGATCTTTGTAGCCTTAAAAAAGCATAAATCATCACTTCAGCCAGTGCTGGCCAAAGTAAATATGCTATACCCACAGAAAACATTTTACTAACTGGTGTAAAAATTATATATTGGATGGTTCTAAGTTACTACAAAAAGCACAAGACCTTCATATACTGAGCAGAAGACTTCCCTGCCATATTTCTGTAGGGACCACAGGATCGTGCCCATGGGAATCATCCTCACAGTCCTGAGAGCTAGATACAAGTCACGCTCTAATATAAGCAACACACACACACACAGAGGCAGAGGCTCATTCCAGAGCTGCAGGGGCTCATAGCACATCGCCACATAAATGGTGCTGTTTTATTTGATAGACCCAGAAACGTGCCGTCCGAAGGTTTCAGAGGATGTGCCAGTGCCAGACAGAGATCTGTGAGCTTTCATGCTTGTGGCACGGTTCAAAACTGCACACAAAATCACACCAAATATTGGAGATGCACAGAAGCCCGCATGACCTGTGTGGCTTGGTATGGCCAAGCAACCTGTACCACAGCCGGGAGCAGTAACAAGCTAATCCTTTTCTGAATCACTAATGAAAGTTCACAAATCACTGGCTTCTGGGAAGGAAATGGTATGGCGATGAAAAATATTAATGAGATTGAACCTATTTTTAAACTGCTAAAATCAAGCGCAGTTGGTTAGGAAATGCTGCTGAAATTCATAGTTGTTTTAGTGCGGGTTTAATAGCAGTTCTGAGGCTGAGAGAAATAAATTGAAGCTCTGTAAATGAAAAGTCCATTGAACAGAACCAATCTGAATAACAAAATGCAGAATTGATGCAGAGATCTCAGAACAGAGAAAAATGTTTATCTGCTTCAGGTAGCGAGAATTATTTTGACTTCTGTATTGGATGCAAGTTGTGTCAGAGTGTTTCTGGCAAAGCTGGAGGCAAAGAATTTATAGCAGTTCAATCTGTAACAAAACATATAGCTCCAAGAAGCTGGACAGCATTTAAGCTGTGGCATATTTTGCAAGTGATAAAAATCCATTTTAATAACAGATGCATGTTCATAATCACATTCGTCAAAGGAGAGCTGCACATCCAGCATACCTTGGAGATGTCTCACCAGTGCACAAATAGGGATCACACTCAGCATCTCCAGAAAAAAACCTGTGGAGTCAGATGCGGGGGCGGAGGTGGGGGCAGTTTAATTGATGCCAAGAAGGCAAATGTCACTTCGATTCTTTGTCTACTATCATGGTTCCAAGAAATAGCCTAGGCAGCAGCAGCTCCTGTTAGCACTTTGAAAAACAAGCTTGCTTGTTTGGGATTCAAGGTGAAAACTGCTTTTAGGGGTTATAAGTGATAGGTTCTGCTCACATTTTTGTGCTGCTTCACACTGTGGGGAGCAGGCTCAACTGGCTGCTCTGTGCTACTAGCATGTAGTTTAGATCCTAAAGAAGCTTTTAGTACTTAAGTACAGGGTGTGTAAACTATCCTCCTTGCAAATTAAATAGCCCGACACCAGAAAACACCTTATTTTTGTGTCCTGCTCTTAAATTTCATTTTTCTTTAATATTAGAAATGTATAGAAATACAAGACATTGAAGTAGAGCTGTCTCAGGGATGTTCAGGCATAAACACATATGCTGCCTGTGATTAACAACAGCAGGGGAGGAAAGAGGAAATCTTATCCAGGAGGGGCTGGCACCTTCCTGTCATGGTGGGTACTGTCAGGTCCTTCAGACCAATACAGAGCAGATCTTTATCTAAAGGAGTGTACACAAGGAAAATTGCAGGGAAAGTAAAGGTTGCATCAGATCTTTCATGATCAAAACCCATGGCTTCAGGGAGCCCTTCTATTGCTAGGCTGATAAATAGATTTTTCTTATTAGCATCCACAGTAAAGTTGCTGTGAAAATTTCCTTTGAAGCCTGATGCAAAAACGGGGAGAAGATGACTAGGACTGAGATATTTTGGAAAGATATCCTGTACTTGCAGAATAGAATTGAGTATGCATGGCGACCAAACCAAAACAAAGCAGGCTGGTGCTGTGGAAGTGGGCTAAGAAGGTATCCACTAGAGAACTCTTCTCAAAAGCTCTCCCACTGTTTGTATGCTGAGAAGCAGGGGCCTCACCTAATGCTGATTTTGCTAACCTTGGTGGTCTTCTACTAAAGAGCTTGGAGTGCCAAATGAGCAGGGAGAGAGAGTCCTTAGCTAGGTTGTTAAGTGAATCAAGCCAGGAGGCACAGCTTGAAAAATACTGTTCACAAGAAGTAGTGTCCATACACCCTTCTAAGTGAGTGGCTGTGCAAAGAGATGAGTAGTCATTATGATGCTTTCCAGCAATAACTGAGTTGGATGTTTCTTTCGTAAGAGCTGAAAGCCCTGAGGGAACTGGGGGATAAAGTTGCTAAGCCACTTTCTATTATATTTGAAAATCTATGGCAGTCTGCTGAAATTTCCCCTGGAAAAGGGGAAATGCAACTCCCATTTTCAAAACAAGCAGAAAAGGAAGACCTGGGGAACTACAGGCCAGTCAGTCTCACCCCTGTGCCCAACAAGATCATGGAGCAAATCCTCCTGGAAACTATGCTAAGGCACGTGGGAAATGAGAAGGTGATTGGTAACAGCCAGCATGGCTTCACGAAGGGCAAGTCACGCCTGACAAATTTGTTGACCTTCTATGTTGGGTTTACAGCATTGGTGGGTAAAGGGAGAGCAACTGACATTATCTATCTGGACATATGCAAAGTATTTGACACTGTCCTGCATGACATCCTTGTCTCTAAATTGGAGATACATGGTTTTGATGGATGGACCACTTGGTGGATAAGGAACTGGCTGGATGGTCGCACTCAAAGAGTTGCAGTCAGTAGCTCAATGTCCAAGCAGAAACTAGCACTGAGTAGCGTTCCTCAGGGGCTGGTACCAGGGCCTGTGCTGTTCAATGTCTTTGTTGGCGACATGGACGGTGGGATTGAGTGCAACCTCAGCAAGTTAGCTGATGACACTAAGGTGTGTGGCACAGTCAACATGCTGGAGGGAAGGGATGCCATCCAGAGGGATCTGACAGGCTTGAGATGTGGGCCTATGCCATCCTCACAAAGTTCAACAAGGTCCTGCATGTAGGTCGAGGCAATCCCAAGCACAAATACAGGCTGGGTGGAGAATGGGTTGAGAGCAGCCCTGCGGAGAAGGACTTGGGGGTGCTGGTTGATGCTCAACGTGAGACAGCAATGCATGCTCATGGCCCAGAAGGTTAACTGTATCCTGGGCCACATCAAAAGAAGTGTGGCCAGCAGGTTGAGGGAGGTGATTCTGCCCCTCTACTCAGCTCTGGTGATACTCCACCTGGAGTACTGTGTCCAGCTCTGGAGTCCTCAGCAAAAGGACATGGACCTGTTGGAGTGGGTCCAGAGGAGGACCACAAAGATGATCAGAAGGCTGGAGCATGTATCCTATGCACCTGTGAGGACAGGCTGACAGATTTGGGGTTGTTCAGCCTGGAGAAGAGAAGGCTCCAGGGAGACCTTATTGCAGCCTTTCAGTACCTGAAGGGGGCCTATAAGAAAGGTGAAGAGGGACTTTTTACAAGGGCATGTAGTGATAGGACGAGGGGTGATGGCTTCAAAGTGGAAGAGGGGAGATTTAGACTAGATATCAGGAAGAAAATTTTCACTATGAGGGTGGTGAGACACTGGAACAGGTTGCCCAGAGAAGCTGTGGATGCCCCATCCCTGGAGGTGTTCAAGGCCAGGCTGGATGGGGCTTTGAACAACCTGGTCTAGTGGGAAGTGTCCCTGCCCATGACAGGAGGGGTTGGAACTAGATGATCTTTAAGGTCCTTTCCAACCTAACCCATTCTGTGATTCTATGAAACAGCCCAAATCAGTCAAATGGTAGCAATTCCATAAACCATAGATAAGTTTTGCACTGTAAGTGCAGTCCCATGCACTCCTCGATTTCCACTGCTGTAGGTGAAAAGGGACTCCCAAATCTGATCTCACCCTCCCAAATCCAATCTTACCCCTGAGAACAGTTCACTCTAGCCTTTCTGGATATGCAAGGGGCTCTGAAGGCGTCACGAAAAGTAGTTGCAGAGTATTTAATCTGCGTGCTGGGGTGCTGCTGAGAAGTCCAGCTCCCTGCAGAGCTGTGGAGTCAGAAAAGAAACTCTTCTTGTGGGAATCGTAGCAAGTAGATAGGCTGCTGCATCCGTCACATTTCTTCAGAAAAAAATACAGTATCCTGAGTACAACAAAGTGCCTTTCCTTCTCTAGCAAGGAGGGGTACTCAAGCAATGCTAGACCAGATGGGAAGAAGTTCCCCTAAGCCAACTATGTGCTTGCAAAACCCCGTGGCAAATCTCATTTCTATGAGGGATTATTCCCTGCTTATATTTTATTTCAAAGGTTTCATTTGGGAATAGAGGACTGTATTTTATTTATAGAGAAGAAAGAAGTCAACATGCAAAGCTTGTATTTCAAATTCTCGCTGATCTCACTGCTGAAAGGCCCTGTTCAGAGTCAGCTGAAAATACTTGCCTTTAATGTGTTTTGTGAAGAAACTAAGCATATGAAACTAAGCATATCCAGAAAAACTACCATTTCCATTTCCCTCACATTTGAAGAGGAATATGTTTCAAGCTGCCATCTTAAAAGCCCTGTGGCTAGATTTTTGGGTGAGAACATGAACCTCTCCTCTACTTCTGGCACAGCCACAGGCCTGCTGAGACAAGGCAGTTTCCCTTTGCATAGATTTCCCCATCTGTAAGAGAGGGATTGACAACTCCAACCTCGTCTGCTGAGTGCTGCAGGTTGGTGGGCACTAGCCAAATCATCACTTTTAGCAGAAATAGTAATGTGTTTATTATATTTTATGTAATAACACGAAGTGCTGTGGTCAGATACTCAAACGAAGAACCTCGTAGACTCAAGTAAAGTGTGAGAAAGAGGCCATTAAGGGGTAGGGGGGGAAAGGAAAATCATTTATTTTAACCTTCCCGACCTCCACTCTGTGGCAACCCGCTGCTGAGGACAGCTGAAGGAGATGCACTGAATCAGCACGTCTCTCAGCTGCTTTGGCCACTTGCCCTCCTCGCCCACTCTTTGGGCTTCCCTGGCTATCGCTCGGTCTGTATTTATACCACACTCCCCAGATACTGCAGTGGTCGCTGTGGTATAAATACTGCTAGACAGCTATAAATCACTCTTGTCACTGAGAGGTCTGAGTATGGAATAAATATGATTTAGCAGTGGGTCTCCATGGTAGAAGGGGGGATTTGGGGCTGATTTCTGACACCATGACTTCTTCCATCACTAAACACTTGCCTTGGGACTTTGTGCCTCCATGTAGGTTGAGAGAATTTGGTATAAGCTTGAAGCAAACCTCTTTTCCTTAACTACAGCGTGATTTTGAGCTGTGCCATGGTAGACACAAACTGTAAGGCTTGTTGCTCCTATATCATCTTTGCATTGCGGGAGACCACAGGGCTTCACAGGCCTGATAACGTAGCTATTTAGTTTTTGGGCCAAAACCAGCTCCCTCCCAGGTGGTGCAGAGGGCAGGCTTGAGGCAGTACTGCTTCATCCCCCTCCGCTTCTGCAAGCACATGCCAGGGGCTGAGCAGGGAAACTGGTTGCAGTCAGCTCCGGAGGGAGGTCGTGGGCTGCTAGAGGGGGCGATGGTGGTGGTCATGGTCAGAGTGGGAGAGCTTAAGCAGAGGGTACTCTACTTTTGGCCACATGGATACTGGTTCTCATGCTTGGCAAGTTCAGGATATGGAGGGATTGGTAGCATAGGAAAGTTTAAACAAGTAAGGTGTGTGGTTCACATGTGCTGAGCTTCTCATCTTATTTTGTTTCATTTTCCAGAAAAAAAATTCCAGCATCTTTTTCCATTATGATATATGTGAGGGATTTGGAGTAGCTTTTTTGAAATGCTTGTACTACTTTGGGAGTCTCTACATAGGAAAACATGTAAAACTTATAACAGAGTTAGAGGAGAAGAAATAATACAAGGTTGTGCTTAAAATCTCCAGAAGTGTCCCAGAGGGAAGTGAGTATAAAATGCTGTGGTTTTATTTTGGAGATAAGTGTCAATATCAGAACTGTCAAACATGGAAATTCAGGAGACTGGTTCTTCTTTTATCAACTAGAACTCTGACGCACTCCCCTCCAACATCACTAAACTTGTTTCTTTGTTTTTTTCTGTTAATTTAGTTGAGCAACTACACAGTGCAAGAAAGGAACAGAGGCTATTTTTAAAGAAGTTAATCATTTCTTGAAAAAACTAAAATTCCTTCCGCTCCTTCAATTATGAAGCCAAATCCAGAATTTCAGGAGTCAGTCATACATTTGTTTTTGCGCTGCGATGTCTGCAGAGGAAGTTGGAGAATGGTTTTTTAATTCCTGCTCTCTGAGCTCCTTTTTTGGGGGCAGGTTAATGAGAAGGGAAAATAGCATATGCAAAAATGAAGGCACTTACTGCTTTGTGAGTAACCCTGAATGTAATTTAAATATAGTTACATGGAATAAAATAAGTCTAAAGAGAGTGGACAGAGAGTAGAGGTAGCAGTGACAGTTTTGTAATTTCTATGGAGACTATGAAAAAAGTCCTGAAACTCTTCCACGTGATACCTAAAGGCTCATCTTTTAAGCAATTGCTTCGAACCCCCTCCCTTCCACTTGGGATAGCCTTGCAGCTGTCCAGATGAGCCAAGAAGGTGGCCTGTCACCTAAATTTAAAGACCAGATGTAAATTTCTACAACTGGGGTTGGCACATGATATCTGAAGGAGTGGAAAAATGGAATTGTCCTTCTTGGCAGGTCTGTTGGATAAATCCAACAGCCAAAGAGTTGCCCAGTTTTTATCATCACCTAGTCTGGATTTTTTTTTTGTTTGTTTGTTTTATTTTTTAATGATGAGAGAAACATAGATGGGATTTCAGCTAGCAGTTGTGCTCTTTGTGCAGTTGTCATGTTGCAGCATCCTCGCCTCATCCCGGCATCTTTCCATCCAGTCCTTCGAGCTACCTTACTTCGGGCTGTGGGTGATGAACAGGAAGAATGAGAGATTCAGAGAGTCACATCCATGACTTGGGGATTAGCCAGGGACTTCTGGTTTGCCATTTTAATGAAGGGTGAGCAGCCCTGTTTGTACCAAGCTGCGCCCCTACACTGTCTTTGAAGGCAGGATAAAGTGCACCTTTCAGGTCAATCCACCATAAGTTATTGAGCAAAAAACGGCACAAATACCATCTTTGCCGAGGAGGGGGAAATGCATTACTCTCTTGCTCTTGTACATAAATTTTCTTAGAAGAAACTACCTGACAGGCGTTTCAAGAGTGTGTCCAGGAAAGAGCAGCGAGCGGGTGCCAGCACAGGATTCTCCACATTGCTTCTCACCGGTCAGCGGGGCTCGCGGGTGCCTCTCTCTTTCCCTTGCTCCCCGGTAAAGGTTGCACGGGCTGGCATCTACAGAGAGAGCCCAGGAGTTTTGCCTCCTGCAGCCCTGCAGAGTCGAGTTGGCTGACGGGGCATGTGTTTCGAGAGAAAAAAAGCAGGGGGAACTGGAATCAAAAAGACTTTTCAGCTCAGTTGCAGCGTTACAGTAAAATACATCTTTTGATTTTAAAACAAGGTGGTAACACCTTTACCCCTTCGACCTTCTAATTTTAGCTTTAAAAATCAGTCTTTTCCCCTAGCTGAAAAACACAGACATGTTTTTTTCGCATTGCAATACTTTCTTCCAAGTGTCTTCTGACTGGTTTTGTCGTTTGCCCTACAGGCTCACAATTCATCAAGATCCTGCAAACATCTGCAGCTTCTTGGACTTGCAGATGGTGCCACTACCTTAAAAACCAACCATGTTTTGAACTGGTATCAGAGTCCAGGCCTTTTGAAACTGAGAGTAAGGTGTTCTCCTTGGCTTGTGTGGATACACAGCATAAAACAACAAAACCAAAGCCTTTGGGTGTTTCTGAGGCACTAAGAAAATAATAGTAGCATGGGAGGAAGTGAGGCCAGAAAAAGCTTTTCCAAACACACTCCTTTTTTATCTTTACTTTTTTAACTTCCTGGCCAACTCTTTTACTGTGGTCTAAATTCTTTTACCACTTCCACTTGAAGCAGTAGCGCCGGAAAAAAATTGTTACTGAAAGAAAAGTGCAGGCAATGGCATATTTTTTTTTAAACTAAGCATCAGAAAAGTATTTTGTTTCTTGTTACTTTAGAATAGATAAAATATATCTAATTCTGAAACTGTTGGGTAGAAATATTCTGTGTGATTCATTTGTGCTTTGAGATACCACTGGGGAAAAAAGCCTTTGAGATATCACATGGGGAAAGAGCCTTTAAGTCACTGAGGCTTTCTGAGGTGAGGGGCAGAAATGATGCTCTGGAAATGTGTTTCCCTAATACCAGCAGGGCAAAGATGGATGAGAGCAACCCCAGGCACTGAAGCAACGCACCAGCTTGGTCAGGGGGCTCGGGTTCTGGAAGCAGGTTATGAGCTGGGGGATCAGGTAAGGGCAAGGGAAGGCTTGGATGTTTTCTTTCAGCATAGGACATGCACCGTCAAACTTGCAAGGAAACGGGCAGGAGCCAGACAAACTAGCAAAAGAGCAATTAACAGGATAGCTAGGAACTAAAAGTACTGAAGAAGGAATGATGGAAGGGAAAAAAAAAAACCTGGAGCAGAGAGGTGAGAGACAGATAACAAAAAAAGAAAGCCCAGAGCCTAGTTGTAGTCCTAGCAAGTACTTTGTCCGGACTATATTTAAATAGCTTCCAGTATCTGTGGGTCATGGTATAAACAGCTGCTCCTCCTCAAGGCTAATGTCATTGAGGAGAAAAACAAAATGGGAATTTGTAAACATGTGTCAATCCGGGAGTTCCTAATGCTACCTATATGGTAAGAATATCATATGGATTTGCTTCTGATTTTGAGTAGAGATTAGTATTATCATTTCCAGAATGGCAGTAGGGAATATATATTTTTATCAGAATGAGAATAAAAATCTTAATTTTAAGCTTAATTAAAATGATATAGCTCTTTAATCTTAACACTAAGCGTCTCTGGAGCAGTGTACAATTTGTGGTAGAGAAGCTGGGTCTCCACTGCTAATGACGTTGTATAACAAAAAAGTCCCCATGTGGGTGCATACATGTACGTGTATCCGAGAGGAGGAAAACACCAGTAGGCAGGGGCCATGGGAAGCTGTTTGAGGTAGGTACAGGCATACCGGTCTGCTGCAAGGTGCTGCCCAGGTGCTGCCCAGGTTGTAAGCTGGTGGATATTTGGAACGTGAGAATTTGCTGTTTTTAGAGTTCACATCTCCAAAGTGGACTGTGCCTTGGAAAACACGGGGACTACACAAAGCTTTATTGCTTGCACGGTTGGGAAGCAGGACAGGGATGGTGTTAGCTTAACACGACGTGAAAACGGTGCCCGTCATTCTCCGTGTCACGCTGCAGTAGGGCCGATCTTGCAGAACAGTCACTTTCAACAGATGGAAGCGATCCTCTTACTTTTCTCAATAGCCGGAATGCGAATGGCTTATCTTCATTGCCTTATGGGCCGGAGCAAAAGGGTGAAGGATTTCAGAAACCTGAGAGGGCCAGAGGTACCCAGGCTCTATCAGAAGCATGGTCCAGAGGCCACCGACAGCCATAGCGTGGGAAAGGCAAAGAGTGAACTCAAGAGGTGTAGGATGGCAGGGAGCAAAGCAAGCTGGTGAGACCTTGCTTGGAGCTAGTTACTCCAAGCATCCACCCATGCTGGAGAATTTCTTCGCCAGTGGGTGTGACGATGCACAGCAGTACCTCGAACTGAGGTCCTTGCCCTGCAAGGAGAAAGCAAGGCTCGGCATTTGGAGGAACTGTCTCTCTCCGTGGGTCATTTCAACCCAATAGCTGCCAGGTCTGTGCGTCCATCCTCCCAGATGCCACCGCCGCTGAGCTCCCCGAGGACGGGGCTCGTGTGATATTTAGAGAACAGGGTATCGCCTTTCCTCGGAGCTCAGTCTGGCAAGGCACAGGAGGTGATCTAGCAGAGGAATTTCAGCCTCCAAGGCCTGTCTGCCCTGTGGGGGTATTTCTGTTTGGATGAACTGGCGTGCAGAAGGGTAATATTAAGTGTTGGCATATAAGCGCACATGTTAAAACGTTGTAGGAAAATTAAGGTCGGAAGGGGCCTCTGGAGTTGATCTAGTCCAACCTCCATCCGTAAGGCTGTTGCCCACCATCTGTGCTGCTGTCAAGGGCTCTTGTATGAGTTTTTCAAAGCAGTTTTTGTCAGTGCAGTAATTGCACCATAATTATCTTATTATGTAGCCATGAAAAGTAAGGATGATGATAGAAATTGGGAGAAATGAGAAGACAAAATGACACTAGGGGCCTTAACTCTTAATACCCAGCAACATTTGAGTTTAACCAGAACTTTGAATCCCTAATGTTACCGACTGATATGTGCGGGTTTGCATCTAATCTTTTGGTTAAGTATTCAATATGTGTTATGCGTTCAGAATGAGTTATGTAGTCAGAAAGCATACTGCCTTAATGAATTAAATAATGTTTGTTGACACTGGATTTGCAGACCTTATTTTCCAAATAGTGAAGAGGTGGAAAAATTCTGGGTTTTTTTGTGAGAATAGTGAAAGCGTTAACTGTAGAACTTTGCACCATGAATAATACAATTATTTTTGGAAAGAACTGAGGGTCAAACAGCCTTTTAGGACAGGAAATGTGAGACAATAGATAACCAGGACTGTCCATAGCATATGACACAAGAACAACAAGAGAATACTGTTAAGGAAGATATACAGAAACTTCTTTCTTTCAGCGTAACCCTTCTCTGTTTGTATACATGTATATTCACACATCATTTTCTAAGGTTAACGGGAGCTGCCTGCTCGCCTGCCTTGAACTACCGTAACTGCTGCAGCAGCATGGAGCATCCATCCACCTAAATCCCTCATACGACCCCCGCATTACATGCTTTGATAGCTCTGAGGCCAGTACATCAAGTCCCTTCCCTTCTGCACTGCACTATTCACCCAACAGGAGAAATGGTAAAAAAAGAAAAAAGAAAAGAAATAATCACACTCTAGCAGGGACCACAAAGTACTCCCCAGGGAGCTGAAAGTGTGGAATAGAAATGTGCTGAAGAAGAGAGAGCTGCATAATCCCTTCCCTGCCAAACAATCTTCATCCCAGTGAGTATTTTGCTCCTTGAGAAAGCAAGTAGTTTGACATGTAAATTAAAGTTTGGGTACCTAATAGCGCATCATAGCTCGCCATGTGTCAAGGAAAAACGTAGCCTTGGATTTGGGTAGCTAGCCATTTTAAAAAGCACTGTAGTAAGCTCTGTGATGGTATCAGCAGGTAGCTCTGATTTATGCGTGACATAACTGGTTGTGGTTTCTTCCCGGAGGGATATCTGTGTCTAAAAATAAACGTGGCACAGTTTGTGTTTTTGGCAAGATGGCACAAATACTTTTCAAATTACTCTGTTCACTAGAAAACAATTGTGCTTCATCCTCTGATGAGCGCCAGCACCTGCTGCCTTCTGAAGTTTATTTGCAGCGTGAATCATCAGTGGGGCCTTGAAGTGCCATCAGCCCATGTTAGGCTCTAGAGACCTGGAACACATGAAGACCTGGCCTTTTATGGGCTCCACCTGGAAACCCATCTTCTTTGTTTTGTTCCTTGCCCTACATCCCTCCCATGGGAAGGGAATATAACCTGCATATCCAGCCGATGGAGTGCATGCTGCTGTGGTTGTGGTTTCTGTTCAGGGGCGGTGGGCGCTTCATAGGGCTCTACCCATCTCTGTGCTGAGGACCTAGCTTTCCAGCTTGTCATCTCGCTGTACAGACGCCAAGCACCAAGCAGTCTTTGCCACCCTGTGGTCTGTAAAGGAAATGAATGAAACATGATCACATCCATGATCTAAAAGAGCAGTGAAAGGATATTTCTGTACAAAGACATACAAGTTTTCTCATCAAAATCATGGCAAAAGCTGGTCTGTCCTGTTACTTTCAGTGGACTTGCATGTGTTACATTATTCCCCAAACTGCCGCTGGCTTTGCAGCCATAATCTGGTCTTCAATTCTTTCTGCATGCATTTCACCATATTCAAAAAATATTTACTACATAGAGCTATCGGGATCATAAATGTCTCTACCTCAGAGCTGCAGAAACTCAATACTTCTAAATGCTGTACAGTAGGCACCAAGTGTTATTACAGTGGCATTTACTCTGGCAGGCGGGCCTGTTGAACAACAAAGGGCGTGTTAAGAAATATATTGGTAGTATGAGTTCCTTAGGAAAGGGAGTGGAAGGCAAGTCACGATGTGGCACATTTTCCCAGGCTGTAGGGAGAAAAGCTGCATAAGCTCCACGTGTTTGTGTGCCTGCCTGTGGCTGTTTGCATTGGCAGCAAATTCAGGGTTTCCTGTGAGTGAAGAGCACACGTGCAAAGGTGTCAAGATACTAAAGTTAACAGCAGAGGAGCTAGCTCTGGAGATGGAAGCGGTGTAGCCAGCGCACCGAAGGACTGCCTCGGCTGAGGTGCACGTGGTTACAGATACGCTGTACAGCAGCAGAGATATGGTCTGTGCTGCTGTACAGCAAGGTCGTGAGGTGCAGGTATCTGTATGAATCAGGAGGGGGGGTCTCATGCTGCACCGCCTTGCACAGAGTGGGGATGTTCTGGGTGTCCTTGTGTACCTCTCGTTATGCACGCCGAGCCCGTGTCCAAAGCCAGAGCCTCTCAAATAGCTCCCTGAGAGCTGTACATGCACCCTGCGCTCCTCTGCTGAGACCAGACAGCTGCAGCTCGTCTCCCTTCCCCTTTGCCACCTACGGC
>JAOXNO010000033.1:27622128-27654766 GCA_028565335.1 Limnodromus scolopaceus
ACGGCTGGCGAGGGTTTAGCTCTCCTTTAAATTCCAAAATGTCTTCTGCCTTGAATGAACGTGACCCATCTAGACCTTGATTAGATGTCTACCGCCCCCAGTCCTCTTGTGCAGAGCATTTCAATATGATTGACTTAAACCCTGAGGGCTTCAAACCTGCTCTTCCTGACATGGATTAGTGCTGCTAAAATATGGGAGCAACAGATGTCTCTTCTGTCCCACAGGTGCCAATCTGCCCCTTAGGTGCCCCTAAGTGCATCTCCCTTGTTGCCATTTAGCAAGGGACTCTGCAAGGTCCCTGCAGACACTGACCCTGTCTCAGAGAACTACTAAAACTCTGCAATTAAGCATTAGCTCATTTAAAATATGGTTACAGTATGCAGTATTGCAAGAACTTGCCTATAAAGGGCAAACACCTAAACTGAACATAAGCCATAAGTTAGAGCTGGGAGACAGGAAGGTGTTGGAGAAATCTGCAACAACCTGCATTTCTCTGGGAGTTCCCATGGGGCTGTCAGACCAGTCTGAAAAAGTTCAAATAAAGCAAGTTGCCATCCTTACCCAGCAAAAGAAAAATGAGGCTTTGCCTCATTGTAGGCAAAAGTAGCCAAGCATTTGAGCAGAGGTCACTTCTAATCCCTCAGAAACGGTGCTGTCTGTCTCTTTGTACTGTATGGAAATCTTTAAAGCAACCGAGCAAAGGACTCTTATTTAGGACCAGCACACCAGAAGGACAGTGACCATTTGATGAAAGCTACTGAAGCCTCACTGGGACCTTCTAGCTAGAAATGCTTCATCTGCCCCTCCTCTGTGCCACTGCATGAGCAGACCACACAAAGGACCCAAGCACAGCCTGACCATGTTCAGGTGAGAGAACAAGACCAGCCACGCTCAGAGTCTTCATTGAAAGCCAGAACCAGGGATAACTGTGCTAATTGCCCCACTGCCGGGGGTACACAAGCAACTTCCCTGCTCTCGTGCCTGCCAGTGTTCATACTGGAACTGGTCTTGCTGCTATGGAGACGGATGGTTTTTCTGGATGAAATTCTTAATCATGGAAATGGGCAGGAAGCTTCAGGATCTGGGAATATTGTATTTTGCCTGAACACAACATCCACTATTGTGGTCTGCTGCTCAAACCAGCAGAAAAGGCTTCAAGTGGTTTAAACAAAGCTGTGTTTCTTTTTTTCTTATAAGCTTAATTGAAAATTACAAAGGGAGGAACTGGGTCAGTAGATTAAGGCCAAATTTAAAATGAAACGTCCTCAGAGCTGCTTGTTTGATGCCTTCAGTCTAGCAGGACGTGTGCTGGGTTTACTCCAATCCCTTCACTTTCTCTCCTTTCTGCCTCTGTTTTGGCCCTTAAAAGCTTTTGCTGGAGCTCTTCTCTGAGGTTTGGACTCTGCTTTTACAGCATCTAGCCCAGCTGGGACCCTGTCCCGAACGGAGCCTTTGGCAGGGACCACAGTATGGGCAAGGACAACTACAGCTGGGCACCTATTCTGCTTAAAACAATTAAGACGCGTAATTTCGGGTGTTTCCTAACTTGCCAATTGCTCATCTGATGTGCAGAGATACTACATGAGTTTGATGCACCGCCGTGCAGGTCAATAACCTATAGTAGGTGTTGACAAAAAGGAACAGAAAATCCTGTGTGGTGTTTTGCAAAATGCCAAGTCTGCATTTCGGGTATCACAAAACTCGGAGCTATTTGGAGCCAGGATTTTATTTGGGTGCCTTTAGTTTGGCAGTAAAACTCTTCTCAAATTCCACTCCTGACTTGGGTCCGAGGAGGTGTTTCTAATTAAATCTTTAAATTCTGAAATCGGGTATCTTGTTCTAGGCTGCCTTCAAATGCAGGAGGTGACTTTTATCAGGATGCTTGGGAAGTTAGCTGTTTCTAGCTCAGGGATCTGTGGATATCTAATGAAGGTCAGAATATTCTCCCTGATGGTTATCCATGCTGCTTGTCAGATGTAATCAGAGATTAGGGAAAGCCCAGCCTCTGTTCTGTTCCCCGTGCTAAACTGAGAGCAGGGAAGGTATTGTACCAGACATTTCCCCCCATCTGACAGCTCTGAGAGCACGCTCTCTGTGGAGAGCTCGCTTTCCATATAGGTCACATGAACTTCACACTTCCTAGATTCTATTAGCCAATTTTTGACATCCTTCCTGATGGCTCTACCACATGGCTAGCTTGAGCTCTTCATCCTTCGTTAGCAGTGATAATGATGTTCATTTTCACTCTTTGCTCCCAATTGCCACGAAAAAGCCCTGACCCTGTAGATGCCTGATGCTCAGCCTGCACTCCTTATGCTTTCATGCAAACATGGTGCATATACTTATCCTGCAGATTAAAGCACCCTGGAATAATTTACTGCTTAGAGAGTTCACCTTGAGAATAAGGCAAATGTCTTTAGCACCTGTAAGTACTAAAGAGGACTGGATAAAATAAACCCAACTTCAAAGGTAAAACCAGCAATTATGCTTTTATACTGACTTGGCTGAAACTAGCCTTGGTAGTATTTTTGCAGTCAGACTCTCATCAAAATCTGCCTTATTTTGAAAGGGATAGTTTGTATTTGTACTTATTGTGCTTTTTAGCAAAACCCCAGAGTTGCATTGTAACTTTGCCGTGACAGTGGTAGAACTGGTGGTGTGTTTTGATATATGGACTATTTTTCAGTGTCAGCTTTTATTAAAAAATTACCTGTGATTTAATAGTGGAATTTGAGATTGACCAATGGAGGCTCCCAACTAGTATATCTATCTACACTGTTTTAAAAAATCTGATTAATTTTGAATTTCCAGTGTTTGGAATTGGCAATATGACTAACTTTTAATCTAGTGCTGAAAATTCAACATGTACCTTGTCTGAGGTGTTGCTGTGAATTATTGACAGCATCAGTACTTTTGACTTTCTTTTTCCACACTTCCATGTTTTAAACCATTAATTGATCAAAGACATAAGCAGCCCACAACAGCTGAACTATTACAGCAATTACCCTTACAACTGGTGGATCCTCCAGAAAACCTTAACAAGTCAGGGCTTTTATTTTTTAGTTTGTGTGTTCTAGTTTTTTCTAATGTTCTGACTTCTCTAAAGGAAATTTTTGCAAGTAACCATTTTGAAGTACACGGCTCTTCTGAAAACATCTGTTGATCTTTATACAGTGCCTCTATAAATAGCCAGTGCAGCTATTGCATCCTCATCTTAACATTTATGTCAGCATTGATGTGACAAAAAATAAAGGGTCTGTGGAAGATAGCAGGTTCTTAAGGCAAAAAATTTTGGGTATCTCACTTCACCTTCCTGTCTTCTCCTGAGAAGTATTTCAGACCTGTCCAGCTGACAAGGGATGATGAAGATTATTGCTATGGTACACTGCACTTAAAATTAGGCTGAGGAAATCAAGCTAAAATGCTGCATGATCAATATAAATCCAGCCTGTTACGTTGCCATGCTCTTTTGCTTAGAAACTTGAAATCCTTTTCTGCTTTTGGGAGGTCAGGTAATGTCCAGCTGGGAGGAATTCTTTATCTCATGGCTGGTGAAAATGCTGGAGCAGTGCTGCAGGTTGTTCAGCAGATGGAGTGAGCCTTTGACTCTGCTTTCATGGTCATGTAAATTTGGAGATGGGCTGTAAAGTCCACAGGACAGCCACTCCTCTGGTCAAACTGTGAGAAGGTTCACCTTGTACTGGTGTCAGGGGCACCCAATCGATGGGAAATGAATGGTTTTATTTCTCTGGTTTTGCAAATGAAAAAACAAACTTTTTGTTAAAAGGAAGTTGCCTTCTCTATGTTTTAAATAAAAAGGTATACTTTGGATTTCTGCATATGCAAACAATTGTCTGTCATTTTAAAGGTTGTTCATTTTTATTAACAGGTCTGCTCTTTTGTTGTGCCTCGCTGACCAGCCGCTACAGCCATAGAGTACTGACAACCACTTTGCACTGAGGAAGACCAGATAATCCATATTCTGGTAGGTCAGATGATCAGTCAGGAAATTATAGCCTTATTCTGTCTTATATCCAGGGAAACACTCTGCACAGAACAGCAGCAAGGTTATAGAATTGCAGAAAACTTTGTAATGCATTATCAGGAATACTAATAGCTCGGCTGACTTTTCTTATTGCTAATGGGGGCTGAGGGTGAGGTGTCCCCCTAAAACAAAGCTACAGTATTCGACTTCAGTCATATGCTGTATCTTCCTCTGATAAGCACAAAATATAAAGCTGTTTCTTGAATTTTCAGTGTTTTCTTTTTTGAGATGTTCTTTTAACACGAGTGCATTTTTAATATGTTCTTCCTAAGTATTTCTTCACTACTTCCAGTACTTTAATTTATAAATGTGATATCTGAAAATAAAACCTGTGCAGAATGTAGTAGAGGACAAACATGTCTTTACCTCTTGCAGCAGCGTACTGTGACAGTATTGAATTTTCAGCTACCCAGTCACTTCCTGACTAACAAAGCTTGGGAACCAAATTAATTTGTTAAAAAGGAGAATGTAATGAACTTCCTCTACGCTCGTACCCAGAGACCTCTCTGTGAAAGTCCAGTGTGACTTGTCTTCAGAGGGCATTAATGCATATGGGAGTGAGAAGGTTTTTGTACGTGTATCTATGTCTTGTCTGTTTGGCTTTTGTGCCAACTTCAAAGCCATCTGCTCTGGGGTAGAAAAGCCTGCCTAACAGACGAAGGCAGCTGCCATGAAAGTTTTTGCGTGCTGATCTCTCAGCTACTTCTCCTGTAACCTTGGATGACCACCTTTTCTAGGTAAAGAGAGAGAACATGAACCTCTGGGGTAGGATCTGATAAATCGTGCCTTTCCCCTAAACATATGTGATTAGTTATATCGCTCCTGATAAGCTACGGACTAAATCGCGTAACTTGAGAGCCTGGCTGCGTACGTTAGGGATCAGCATTGGTCTGGTCAGCTCAATCTATGGGGCTATACTCTCTCTGTCACCTCACAGCTCTTCTCGGGTTGCCATCACATCCCCGTAACTGCTTTTTGCTGTATCTGATCACTAAAAACAACTGTACAGCCCAAACAGGATATGTGTTAACTAGGGCTTTATCGACAAGTGGTGCTTGACTTTAGCTCAGATCACTTTAAGTGTCCAACCTCTTCAGCATATTCACAGGAGGAGGTATGAAGGTTTCAGCTGAGCACGGTGATTTGTCCAAAAAGATCAGTGTATGCTCCCTTTTATCAGCCAGCAACAGAAAATCATTACTCTGTGTTCTCTGCCTGCTTTATATTCACTTCATATGACTTACTGCATGGAAAGTCAATTGGCTTGGGCTACTGGTGTGCCAGAATAAGACCTTTGTGGACTCATCTTTTTCCAGCACGGAGGTGAACATGCAGTAGTGGAACACATTTGAACCAGGGCTCGGGAGTTCATTCAAGCTAAATATATCATTGGAGTGCTGTTTGAGGTGTCAGGCACTAAGCTTGTATCTGACTACTTTTTTTCCATACAAACCCACTTGAACATTTGCATCAGGCTTGCCACCATTCACAAAGCCAGCCCAAAGCACAAACTGGTTTAATTTGCTTTCCTTTTAACTACATAGGCTCAGCAAGACCACTGATCCCAGTCCAGACGGAGCTACCCATCTGGCAGATCTTTTTACTAAAACCCAGCAGTGGGTTTCTGGTATATTATGTACCTCTCTGAGTCCCTAAAAAAGACTCGGAGCAGCATTCCCTCTGGAAACCCCATTTGCTTTTCCTTGTCAATGTGAAGCAAGACAGCTATGTTATGGCCAGACGGGGAAGTTTGTGCTACTAGCCTTTATGCACCAAAGTGGCTCGCCTGACGTAAGAAGCTAATTACTGTAGGCTAATGACAGAGCTCCTGGAACTTTAGGTGGGTTGAATTCCCCCTTTGCTGGCTACACAAGGAGCCTGCACTCCCAGTTTGAGCAGCTCGACTGAGTTCCTGGCACAAAGTGGAATGAATTATACATCAGTGAACCTCAACATTTGGCCAGACAGGCATTAAAGTGGAGGAGTCTTCCTGGAGTCTTTTCAGTCTTAAAAATTAGGCGGAGAGGTTTCTAAGGGCATGATACCTGTTTGTTTTGAATTGGGTGATTTTGAATTTAGGGTGTTGGAGAGCTTGTTCGTTGTTTTCCGTTCTTTAAGGTTTGGGGAAGAGTCTTATTCTAGAAGCATTTTCTCTCATCTGTGCTTAGACCTGGTGGGGTCAGGAAACAGGAATGAAAATACATAAAGTAATTGTAAAGGGATAAAACTTGAAGTTTCAGTTTTCCAGTCTTCTAAAACTGAGCAGCAGGTGAGAAACAGCTTTTGTGAAAAAAAAAAGTCTAAGTGCTTTTGTTGTTGTTCATGTCACAAATGCTATAACAAATACAGAAAATCCCTCTGACAAGGAACATGTTCTTGGGTTTGGCCCTTGAGGGTCTTTGCTGTTGCAGAGGGGACTGACGTGGCGATGAGATGAAAAAGCTCACACAAGGGTACCTAAAGGTGCGATGTCCCAGCCCGACTTAACCTCTCAGATTTTGCAGAGGGATGAATGGCCAGCATCCCAGCTAGCCAATTTAAAGTTAGCTCAAGTATCTCTGCACTACGTGCTACTCTGCAGCCACATGCTAATATAGTTGTTACTTGTGTCACTGCGTAGCAATCTTTTGTGTCATCTAGGCTTGTATGAATAGTATTGGAAAGAAAAGAATATAGAGTGTGGCCAAATAAAATTTCCAGCTGGTTGCTTGTTTACTGAACACTTCAGACCTATTTATTAATTTGGGTTAAATTCAGCAAATAGTTTAAGTTGGAAAAAGAGGAGGATAAAAAGTGGTTAGTATTTAAATTTTCCAAAACAGAGGGGGGGTTTGGTTTTGGTTTCGCAGTCTTGATTCACAGGAAGGCTTGGAAACCACTCACAGACAGGAGGGGGAAGTCTTTCCCTCTGATTTCTCTCAACTTAAAGACTTACCCAAAGCAGAAGACGATCCATGCTCAGTTGCGTGATTCCCTGGCTGTGGTGTGCCAGTATGGGTGGAGAGGTAGGAAGCCACCTGGCAGGAGCCTCTGTGCAGAAGAGGCTTGTTTGGAGGAAGAGCATTGCCCCGTAGGGTCAGTTTGGCCCAGGTTTGCATGCCAGCCCTCTTCCCTGAGGAGCTACCTGCAAACATCCTCCCAGAAAGCGGACAAATACATGAGCGTTTTGGCAGAGCGGTCTCCACAGCAGCCAGTGTTTGTCCCAAATTCACCCTGCCTCATTACCAGGATGAGCAATTTAATAATTGAGAACCTCCAACGCTGGAGGAGGAGGAGGTTGGCGCGTGCTGAGGAGGGGAGGATTCCCAGGAGAGTGTTGGTGGAGATGGGGTCAGTGTCTGCCTGGCCCGGGGAACCGAATCGCAGGGATTTCAGAGAGCTCATCGCTTCCCGGGAAGCGCTCAACACCCTGCAGGATCAGGCCTGCGTGCTCGGTGCAGAAAGCCCCACTAAACCCCAGTGCCCGGGTGCTGAAACACCACCTGCCTTTTCAAGATACTGCTGTAAAGGGAAATAGTAGACCTGGTCAGAGAACCTTGGACTGCTGGAGAAAAGAGAATAGACAATTTTTATGTTAAAATATTCCTATTTTCTTTAAATCACTGTTGATTAAAGGAACTGTGGGACATGCAGAACTATAGAAGCAAAAACCTAGCATAGCTGTAGGTAGATATTGTATGTTTTACATAGCTATGGATAGACATTATGATATAGCATATCTATAGCTATGTCTTACATAGCTATAGGTAGATACTGTATGTTTTGAGGCTGAAGGTTAAAATTGCAAGTTAATGAAAATTGCATTATGCTTCAGCATGACAAGAACTGCCCGGTTGATGATGAATGTGTCCAGGGGATTCTTACAGTCTTTTAGGGGCTGAATTAACTCTTTGTACGAGTATTAGGACATAGTTATTAAAAAAAAAAGACTGAATGTTGATGCTGCTTTTTGAAGAAACAGCATTAAGATGAGAGAGATTTTTACATCGCAAATGAAAAAGTACTTTTGCTCTGGGTAGATACACAAGTGCCTGTTCTCAGGGTGCAGAGCTGAGGCTGTGCAGGCTATGCTTGTATGCATCTCTGCTAAAAGTGTACCATTGGACAGGTTGTCCTCCTGTACTACAACAGAGAAATGCAGCTTCTCTGAGTTAGAACTGTGTCGAAGTTGGTGTTTCTGTATTGTATTTCTGTTTCTGAGGCTAGCTGTTAAGAGACGGTATTTTATAAATATTTTTGCAAATTATAGACATTAAAATTCGTGTAACTTTCAATTATATACACTGCAGAAAAGTATGTAAACTTTTGGAAGAAAAGATTACAGAATAATGTCTCACATAAATAATGTTTTCTTATCTCAGTTGTTCAGCTGGGCGTGGGGGGGTACTTACACAAGTAAGGATTTCTCATCTCAGTGAGATTTGGCAGGATCAAGGACAAAATTCAAAATAAAAAAGTGGTCCAATTTAAATAAATCCCTTGCTCTAGTATTACTCAGCTTCAGCCAAGCTATCATTTTCCAGCCTCATAAAACTGTCATGTCATTAGCGTTTTGGGATAGTCTCCTTATAAACCTGACCTTTACAATGGATTTTACACCTGGGTTTAAAAATCTTATTCTTACTTCCCCCTGCAGTTGCCTGGTGTTACTGACTAAAGGGGTTTGTTGGATGGGAGCTGGTTGGATTTATAAATCCTCGTTATGTAGCCAGCTTCTCACCTGTAATTCTTCAATTTGTAAGCTAAGCGAGCCGGTGGAGAAACATATACAAAAGTATGTATGTGACCTTAATTCTGGGCAGGCAGATCGCACGCGGGTCATAATGGTGTTTATTGAGGTCCCCTATATATAGCAACTCCAGCCTGAGAGAGGCTTCACTCCGAGGGCTGCTTGATCCTCCTTTTCATCGCCATGCGGTGGGAGGCACTTTAGCTGGCTTTTACTGTAAGCCCAGAGAGAAATACCCCCAAGACATTTGCTGCACGAACTTCAGCTCGGTGACCAAACATAGGCCCCCTGGCAGGGAGGTGTGCATAATGAACGGGGATCGCTTTTCACGTGGCCCTCCGAACATTATTTATTGAACGCTGCGAGCAAATTAATCCCAATCCAAGGCTGGCTGCTCTCCAAAGCATGGCAATTTCATGTTACAGTCCCACGATAACAGATTTGCAATTTACTGCTTGGGTGCGCATTCGTCGGTAGAAGCTCTTCTGTGTCAACAAATTGTTGCCAGAATTCAAAACCCCTCTGCAAAGCAATCCATTGCATACAGAGATGGTATTATCCAGTATAAAATCCAGCCTGGCTCTTTGTGTTTCTAATTCTAAACTAAGTGAAAAGCAATAGTACTCCTTAATGTTTTCATGTGATGGCCCCTGGCCAGTTAAAAATAGATTTCTTTAAAAATAGATTAAAACAATAAAAATATATTTCATAAAATCTATAAATAAAAATAGTAAAGTAACGAATGAATAAACTATGAGAAAATTATAGAACTTATTAAATAGAAACAATAAAATATATTTTAAAATACAATAAAAAAAAAACCCAAAGTGTAATCCAGTTATATTCACATTGCTTCAAGAAATCACTCCTTGTTTTCCCATGTCCAAACACTATGAAGAAGATGGGTTTTGAGCCTGAACCTTTCAGCTTAAGCCTACCTCTATAAATAATCAGTTTCGCGTAATTTTAATGAATGGTCATAAATCAGCTCTCTTGTCCCCCCACCAGCTTGGTGATAACACCTCAAGGAAAGGTCATGGTTTCGGGTTTTGTGGCAATCGCCTCCACAGTTCCAATAATCACACACATCTGCAGTGCTCGGGTTACCCAATAATACTGTACAAAGAATAGGGCCAGTCCAGAAAGTTAATTTCTAAAGGCAGGCCCATGATGGGAACCGGAGTGGTCCAGCGACCTGGAAGAGGTGATCCTGTAGAAAAGGGACCTTGAGAGACACGGGGGAAGGAGCAGAGAAGTTGAAATCAGGTGGTGTAACTTCAGTTCCTGGAAAAATACTGGTATAAACGTGCAATCTGTAGGCCCTTAAAAGACAGCAGATAAATAACAGCCAATGTGAGTTTGATAGGGTTTGTTCTTGATGAGTCCCTCTGACTTCCTTCTAAAATAGGGCCATGGGCTTTGCAGAGGGCACAGAAATGGCGTTTGGCTTTGGTACGGCATGATACTCTTCTTTGAGCCATCTGGCTCAAAGTTTTACTGTGCAGGTGAAATTATGAGGTTAGAAATGACTGCAAGGTCAGTTATAAGTACTGCATCATTTGTATTAGTAGTGAACTTACAGGGGTCAGCACGGTTGCGTTTGTTGAGTATTTTCATTAGTAACTGGAGGATGAATGGAAAATGTGCTGACAGTAGGGCCTGAGCTGAAGGACGTGGTCATGCCAGCATGAAAACACCAGATTAGTTATTCAGTGGTGTATAAGCAGAACACAAAGTGATCCCCCTCCTCTTCTCACCAGGGGTGAGGCTCCACCTGGCATCTTGTGACCACTTATTTGCACCACACATACAGATTTGCTAAAGAAAGTCTGAAGAGCATTGATGGGAGCATGTGTCCCACGCATAAAGGTTAAGTGCATTAGGGCTGTCAACGCCTGGGTGAGCAAGGGAAACACACAAGTCACCCTTAGATATGCAAAAACTTGCAGCATGGAGAGTGGGAATCATGTCTTCTTCCAGCTGTGGCAGAAATAATGGCTTTACAGCAAGGAGGACTCGGATAGACCTACGGACCATTTTTCATGGATAATCAGGTACTGGGAAAGATGGCCTGGGGAAACTGTGAAGCCTCTGCAAGCAGAAATTTGTCAGGACACGCTGGACAGGCATCTGTCAGGATGTTGGTGAAGGCAATAAAGTGTTTATAAATAGTCTTATTCAACAAGTTCCTGCACTTTGCATGTGCTATTGCTGTCTACGTGTAATAGCCACCAGAATATTCTCTTGTATCAATGACATAGTAGACGCCATTTAACCTGACATATGCAAAATTCAGCAAGTATTTAATTTATTTCGTCTGAGTAGCAGACTCACCATATAAATACATGAACTCATATTTAGACTGTATTTGCAGCACGACTGAAAAGTACCAGAGAAATCTAAGCTTGTTCTGGGATTACGTTCCTGCCTGTTTGTTTTGGCATGAGATTTTGGGGTCTGGAAGAGAAGGATGGGTAGCGAGGGGGAGGATCTGTTTTAAAAATATATGCATCTTCTGCAGCCCTTGTAAGGCATCCAGCGAGAGCTGCTTAGAGCAGAGGGAGCCACAGGCTGGGGTTTTTTGTCATTTCACAAGCACTTCAGCCACCGATTCTCGCAGGGGCTCAGTTACATGGGAGCACACTGCGGAGCCGAAGGCAATGGCCAGAAAACGATCCCATCTCATCCTGGAAGGAAAAGTGGCCTCCCATTCGGAGGGCCACGCCAAGGCCTTGGAATCCTGTAAGCTCAAACGCCCAGGTCAGGGTCTTGAAATCCACCCAGCTCCACGTTTTTTTTCCTCGGAAGAGGGTCTGACTTTCACTAAAACGGAGAGGTCTGCCAGGAAGGAGACCACATATGGTTTAAATTTGCAGGTTGAGCATTCAGAAGAGCCCCTCAATCTCTCCAGCAGGCTCGGGATGGAAAAGAAACAATTCCCTCGGCTGGTCTAGTCTTCTGCATGCAAGAAGGGATAGACCTGTCCAGGTGTTGGTTTTCACTTAAGACTCAGTACTTTGTCAGCCAGGCCCTCGCTAAATCCCAGAAGAGACGCTCATTTAGTGCAAGCTCCGAAAACCTCATTTTATTTCCACTTGGGTTTGTTAAAAAGTTTCCATACCAAAGTGCATGTGTGGGTATTTTATTTTCTTTCGATATATCTGGTAGCACTTAAGAGATTTATAATGTGTGCTGGACCTTGCTGTTTATTGCTAAACCACAAGTCCCATTCTCCTTCCCAAAGCGGCTTCTTCTCCCTCTTTCTCAAGCACTATTCCTGAGGGCAAGTCAGGGTGCAGGTTTCAATCTTCCTTTCTCCTTAACACACATATCTAAACTCTAGCCAAGTATTTATATGCTTTGATTTCAAAGATGAGAAAGATGATGTCTGCCACCAAGCTCACTTTGACAATGCACAGTGTTACCAAAAAAACTACTGGGACAGAAATGAAGTCCAGCAGTATTCCAGTATTGTTCAGAAGACACTAATCAGCCAAAAATTAGAGCTTCTTCCTATGACTGAATCATTCTTCATGTCTCTCAGAACCTATAGCAAAACGAAGTCTTTTGCTGTGTGCACTGAATGCAGCAGAATCCTTCTGCTGTTTCCCTATTTTCCACAGAAGCCATCATTTCTTTCCATGCAAGTAGTGTAACCTCTCCTGCAAGCCATCTTAGTGACTGGAATCGCATGTGTCTTCTCTGTGCAAATATTGGTTTTATTTCCTTTGGGATTGGCATGATTTTAATAATGTCTTTGTGATTTTTTATTCCTACTTCAGTTTTTAAAAACTGTGACTCAACACTGGAAGAACTAAAATGTGTAACATGGTATTAACATTTCTTAATGGTATTTAACAAATTACTATTTTCCCTTTTCCTAGTCAAAGAAAGCTCAACTAAACCCTTCCCCTCCCGCTGTTCCTCCAGCAGTTGCTCATTTTTCAGTCCATGTCTCAGTTAAAGGAAAAAAAAAACCATGCCGCCTTCTGCATCCTCTCCAGTGCAGAGTATAGTTACCCTCTCCCTAAGCTCATGCTTAACGTCTTTATTCTGTTCTTAAGTGCCTCTTCTTAAATCCTTTGTGAATCCCACTTCCCTGCTGCTTCCTTAAGTGTTGTATTTTAAGGCGCACAGACAATTCAGCCTATCTGAATTTTTCCCATCACTTTTACCTGTCTGATCTAACCTTATATTAGCGAAGGGCAGGATGTGGTTGAACAGTGTGTGTTGTCATTTTTAATGGTAACAGCTTAAATGTAGCTATTCCGTTATGAAAGGCATTCACATACAGGTTTGGTGGGGTTGTCAGGACGGCATCAGTAACACTTCGGAGCAGATCTGGATGCAGAAATCTTGGACATCATTACCTGTAGTGAGTGAGAGAGATTTAAAGGTGGAAAACCCAAAAAAGTAGTCGGTGTTAATAACGAACACTTCAACTGAGCGTTACTAGGATCATTAGGATGACGTGCATTAGTTACCGATACCCAACATTTTTAAGTAAAATCATGCTGATCTCATTATTAATCAGCTGAGATGTCTTGCCCCAGAGTAGAGTGAGAAATTGCTATCTGCAAGAAGGCGTCATGGGGCCACAGTTTTCCTGCGTACTTTTAGTTGGGAGCAAACAGGTCTATCACTTTACTTTTGCTTGGTGTAGGGTTTGACAGTGGTAATAGATACAGAAAAACTTTTTTAAAAAGAGGAAAAATCCACATCTTTGCAAAGCTGTTGAAGAACTTTGGTCCTTTCTAGGCAGCCGTACAGGGGAGCAGTCCCGGGGAGTCAGTCCCTAGGTTCAAGCTGTGCGCTCAAGCTTCAAATACAATGTATGGGGCTTATTAGGCACCTCTGAAACAGGCTCTAGAAAAGCTGACACTGAGGTAGCTAAGAGGAAAGGCCGAGGAGAAGGAATTAAGCCTAAACCCCTGTGGAATTTTACGCTTTGCTCTGAGCCAGACTCGCAGCAATGCATCTCTGAGGGGCTGGCACCGCATCAGGGCAGAAATTTCTGATACCAAAAAAAAAAGAGAAAAAAAAAAAAAGAGGAGGAAATCCTTCTCCTTTTTTTCCCCTCCTCCAGTATGCATATAGTGATTACTACAGCACTGAAGCTGGGTGTTACAGTTTCCCTTTTTTTCAACAGGCATTAGGGTTGGGGTGGCTCTGTACACCGTAACAACATCCCAGTGCCTTGGGAAATACACTGATCTGACTGCCTAAGGCACACAGGCCCCCAGGGCTGGCTGTAACTGAAAGTGGGGAAGAACAGGTGTGGATTTTATGTATGTATTTTTGTCATCGGAGGCATAAATTCCCTGTGGTGGAGACATAGACATGTTATAAACATACATGTATGGGTGCTCCGTTACGGTCTGAGCCTCAGTTGTGAGAATCATCGCCTGGTGTTCTAAGATTGAGCAGATTCGGTTCAAGGTATCACCAAAGGAAAACGGCAGAAAAGCTAACGCTGGACCATAGCTGGAAACTAGACCATGGAAATAGATAAATGAAGAGTCAAGTTTCAGTGCTTGTTTTGGTGGGGAACTTGTCTGGGGATCTTGGCAGGAGCATACGAACAACTGTTACAACTTAAGAACAAAAAAACCCACTTTTAATTGTGCAGGTTTCACAAGCAAAAATCTGATTTTTTTGCACATTCTTAATGCAGGAAAACCAAATACTAGAGAGGAGAGTTAGGTATGAGAGACTGACACGCGAGACCTGGTTTGGGGGATCAGAGGGTGGGGGCAGTGAGAACATGGGGGACAGATCTTGTTGGAGAGGAGGCATCTGATAGAAGAGGGGCAGAGCAGGAGGCAGGGATACTGCTGCTGCCAGCCCTCTACCTAAGTACAATGAATGATCAGGGTTTAAAACCTAATATCCCTCTGCATCCCAAGCGTTTGGAAAGGACTGTATTTGAGGATCTAGTCTTGTCCCACTGCCAGCTGAAACCAAGATCTCTCTTTAATAAGGTGCTAAAAATATGGTCTTTCTCTAGTAATGTCATGTTTTTGTTGTGGATGCTTGGCGGAGGGGGGAGGAACAAGTCGAAAATGGGAGGGGTCAGGGTACACAAAACCTGGTGAAGTTTTCTTTAGGGAATGCTGATGCCATCTACCATAGCTTCACGGAGGACTGCAAAGTCATTTCATGAACAAGAGGAGTTGAAGCTACATGAACCTGGACTAAGGAAAGATTAAGGCTGGGTAGGCCAAGTACAGCTGAGAGCTGGTGCCCAGCCCCTCATTAAAAGCACGCTGGAGGTAGGACAGCCTCAAGTGGGATGGGAACCACCCAGTTATCCCTGCCGCATGGGGAGAGCCTCACCATACCTCACCTGACTCCTGCCAAACCCTCCAAGTTTTGGAGGATGTTTCTTTCTGTTAAAATATCACCTGGTGCTTTAGCAACAGTTTTCACACTGTCACTCTGCAGCCAAAAAAAAAACACCAAACTACTGCATGAGTATGTAGGGTATAAGAGCTGGAGCTACCTCACTTGTTCTCCTCCAGGGAGAAAATAAATTCTTAGCTGAAGCGGGATACGAAACCTGCTGTTGCTGCAGGGACCCTCACAAGCCACTGTTTGGGCTCAGTAAGGGAAGGAGGTCACTTTCCCCAGAGGCAGTGGGAACACCACAACCTTGTGGGGCAGATGGCAGCAGAGCTATGGGGTAGGGTGAGGAGCTGGGGCCACCCCGGAGCTGGGAGCACTGAGAAATGCTTTTTGTAACGTGGAGAGTGCCAGAGAGAGGTCTGGGATGGGCTCTGCTTCACCTCTTTGTCCCTGCATCCCTGTGGCATCCCTGGGAGGGCTGCACACCATGTCCCCCACGCCAGTGCCCACAGCTGAAGGGGCGTGGATCCTGCTACTTGATTTGGGGTTTTCCACAACCCTTCCATGCCTAATGTGCCGTGTTACCAGCCCAACACCGGCTTGCTTGCCCAAGTGTGTGGGGGCTTATTTGGTTTTTAAGCTGTAAATTTAGGCTGTTAGCTGCATTGTATACCTGAGGGCTGCTTCTCGGCGTTGCTCGCGTTCCCCCGTTTCTCTTCCCCAGCCTTTAACAGCGCGCCTTTTCCTTCCACAACTCTGGAGCGACTTTTGGTTGGGGACCGCTCAGTAGAGCCCTCAGCCACCAAAGGTCAGGCATGCCACAGAAATGCCTGTTAATAGATCTAAGGTGCTGGTTATGTCCAAAACGGCTTTTCCTGGAAAAGGGCAACTCGCGTCCCCTGGCCGGCAGCTCTCCGGGCCGCTGTGAAGGCACAGGGCCAGGCCGGCAACCGCAGTGCGCCCCTCTGCCCCGCACCTCCTGCGGGTGGGGAGGGGGATGCGAGGTGCGGCGGGTAATTAAAGGAAGAAAGAAGCTGTTTAGCCAGTGCTGCTTGTGGGACGAGGGTGCGCTGGGGGTATAGGCAAGCCTGCCTGCCCGGCCCGGGGAGCCGGGCAGCAGCAGCAGCATCTTCGGGGGCAGGGGCGGCTCTCCCCCTCCGCGGGGCGGTTGAGCGCCTTTATTCCGGCAAACACAAGACGTTTAAAATAGGATTTTGTTCAACCGGCGTAAGTGACGCCGGCTCTATGTATAGTCCCCGCCTGGGACCGGCCAAGTGACGCCCATCTCGGAAAAAAACGGAATTACCCGGACCCGTCCCGAGACCCCTCCGCGGGGCTACCTTCTCTACCCCCCCTCTCCCCCGGGCGACCGAGCGGGCCTCCGCTCTCCCTTGGCTGGCTACTGCGCGGGAGGGGGGGGGGAGAGCACCCGAGCCCGGCCCGACCCCTCCGCCCCCCGGCCGTGATGCCCTCCTCCGCGGAGGAGGGGAGGGAAGAGGAGGGGAGGGCAGGGGGTGGGGGTCGGGCAGGGAGGTATCAGCTCCAGGAAATGTGCCTTGGCAGCAGCAGTCGGACGGGCGCTTCCCCGCAGGTTGGTGCGCTCTGCTCCGGAGCCGTCCAGGGCGCCGCGGCTCCGTCCCCACCCCGGGCAGCTCCGGCGGCGGGGCGGCCGGGGGAGGCCAGCCCGGGGAGGCGGGAGACGCCGCAGGACCCCCCCGGAGCGGTGGCCGCGGACACCTTTCCCGCCGGCTATCCGCAGGAAGGCACCGCCCGGGCCGCCCCAGGTAAGCGGCCGAGTCCCGCCGACGGCGGCCCCGTCTCCTCCCGTCCCGCTGCCGCGGGGCGCCCCGAGGCTGCCTGCCCCCCACGTCGGGGCTGGTGAGACGGTGCGAGCCCGCCCGGGGCAGCGGTTGCGAAGCCGGAGCAGGGGGTCCGCGGGGGGTTTCACCCGCTGGGCGGCAGGGAGGGAGGGAGGGAAGAAGGGAGGAGAGGATCGGGGTGCCCCGGGAGCGGGCGGGCAGCCGGGGCGGGGAAGCCCTGGCCGGGGGCGGCGGCGGCCGGGGCTGAGCGCGGCGCGTTCGGGCTGTGTTGGCAGGCGGGCGGCGCGGACCCCTCGCCCTGGCCGGTTCCCCACCATGCTGGACGGGCTGAAGATGGAGGAGAGTTTGCAGAGCGCCCTGGACCCCTCGGCCCCCTTCTCCTCCCTGCTGGGTAAGTCGGGGCACCCCGCTTGTCCTCCCGGGGACCCCCTCGAGGGTGAGCACGACCGGGTGGGCCCCGAGCGATGGGCCCGGGGAGGGTCGGGGGGCTCGGGGGCAGCTTCCCCCGGCTCGGTCCTGGCCGCAGCTCTGCCCGGCGCCGCTCCCTTCGCCCGGGGAGTGCCCGCGGCGCCCGCCTTTCCCGCTCCCGTTTCGTTCTGCGATTGCATTAAATTATGTGTGCCCCCCCCTCCCCAGTGCAACGGAGGCCTTTCCTTCGTATCGAACAATAAATAATTTATTTTATTTTCTTTCTTCGTTTTAATATCGGTTTTGAACAATCGCCTGCCCTCCGAGCTGCGGCTCTGCCGCCGCCTTTCCAAGAGGAACGAAATTGGGGGCGGTGTTCCCCCCCTGGGACTCCCCTAAGGCACAGGTCCCCCCTGGATCCCGGAGCAGCGCCCCGCACGCCCCCGGCACCCCCCGACCCACCAGCTTGCGCAGGGAAAGCGGGAGCAGCAGGGTCCTGCATCCATCCCTTGCCCCGTCTGTCTCCCTGTCCGCCTCTCCCTCCACCCACTCTGGCCCCCGGGTCCTTCCCCGCAGGCAGAGCCGCAACCCCCAAGTCGGTGTGCGAAGGGTGCCAGCGAGTCATTTCGGACCGGTTCCTGCTGCGCCTGAACGACAGCCTGTGGCACGAGCAGTGTGTCCAGTGCGTGTCCTGCAAGGAGCCCCTGCAGACCACCTGCTTCTATCGCGACAAGAAGCTCTACTGCAAGCTGGACTATGAGAAGTAAGTGCGCTCCCGGTGAGCCCCCCTCACCTCGCTCCGCTCCCACCACCTGCAAAGCCCCTGCCGAAAACGTGGAAGGCTGAGGGTCTTGGCGTCCCCCTGCAGCTCCCCGCTTCCCCTGCCCGGTGTGTCCCGAGAGGTGTCAGCCTTACGGTGCCGCGTGGCGAGCTGTGCTTCTCCCCGGCAGCCTCCTTGCACCCACGGTTCGCTCTTTTTTTTCAGGGTGTTTCGTTGTGCTTGCTTTGTGCCTTGGGAGTTTAGGAGCCGTGGGAATTTAGGAGCCTTTTGTTAGGAGCCTGTGAGACCCCCGGTAAGCCCAGGGCTGTGGAGGGATGGGGCAAAGCGTTTTCCCGTCTCCTCTGTCTTTATTTTCCTCCTGAGTGTCTGCAGGAGGAACGTTACATCCTCCCTGACCCGGTCCTGGATGGGACTATTTTCCTAATATCCTCACAGACAGTGCGATGCTCTTGCTCCCCCATGGGCAGGTGGGGAAACTGAGGCACTCGGCGGGGACCAGGGAAGGCCCCGCTGAATTCAGAGTGTTTGCTGTCACATACTGGAGGCTTTGCCCACGTCTGGGGCTGTGATGGAGCAGGAAATTGGACGTAGGAGGTTAAAGCTTCCAGCCTCAACACTTCCCCTTTGGCAAGTGTGGGGCTGGGGGGGGGAAAAGACGATGAGAAAATTATTTTTCTTTTTTTTTTTTTTTTTAAGTGAAAAACTTTTCCATTGGGAATGGGGAGAAGGCTGTTGAGTCTTTCATCTCCTGCAGCTGCTTTCGTTTTTTCCTGCTCATCTCGCTCTTGCCGTCACTGCCGAACGCCGTTCCCTGGCCGGGTTTCGGAGCCGTTAAATTAGTGTTGCCTCTGGGCTGGTTGTTTCTTGAGGAGGGTGTAGATGGGGGGGGCTGGATCCCTCGCTATGGCGATAGCACGGATGCTGGAGCCCTGGGATTTAATTCCCAGGTTGCTGTTTTATGAGAAAAGTGTCGTCGGCAGCGTTCTCATCCCTGGCCTTTGGCGCGTCGGCGAGCGTGCCGGGGGCTAGCTCTGCTCCAGGCCTTTTAAAAGTTTTTTTTCCTTTAAGTCCCGTATTGTGGGTCTGAGTTTAATCACTATGGATACAAGGCAAATTGAAAGCAGAATTTGTGCGCGTGACCTTGTTTTCAAATGTTTACGAAAGAGCGGAAGAATTAGCTGCTGCGAGAGTGGAGAGAGCCGCGTTATGGGATATTTTTTAGGGAAAAATTTGCTGAAATTGGGTGCGCTGCTTGTTTGTCTGTAGAAATTTCGCTGCTGGTTCCCATACATTTCCAAAACAATTTGATTCGCGTTTCCTGCTTTATCAGCGTCTTCGCTTGGAGCATTAAGGGGAAATTTGGGTGATTATTACTGCAGAAATGCCTTTCCAGCTCGTAGCACACGTGGGTTTTACTCTCTGCGTGTTCAGCTGCAGCTTCTGAGTGCTGGAAGCCGGCTCCAACCTGAAACCTTCCTCCTATGTCTCTTGGCCGTGAAAGAAATCGGTGCCGCAGTTGGCTCCTTGCCGTGCCCATCTCGCTGTCGGCATGGACAAGGATGATTGTGAAGAAAAAAATAATAATGCCACAAATATTTCCTAGGCTCCAGTGGTGGCAGCGTTTATCCTGGTTATTTCCCGGCCGCGTTTGGGTCGGTAACTTTTACTTGAGCCGGGGAGCGGGCTCTGCGGGAGGCGGTTTCCCGGAGGTGGGATGGTTTTAGCCTTGAACCGCTGCTGGCCTCTTCCCCTCCTGCACCCATCTTCCCCTTGCTCTCATGTTGTTGTCCCCTTGAATTTATTTATTTATTTACCTTTTTTTTTGTGGGTTTTTTTTTTTTTTTTGGCACGGGGTTGTGGGTCCATGTCCCCACTCCCTCCGTCCCCCCGGCGGGGCTCTCTGTGTGACTCCGTACCTGGGGACAGCAAGGACGTGAGGCAGAATCCCGAAGAGCCGTTTGCGTGGCTCCATGGAGCTTTACGTATGACTCTGTATTTAACAAAAAAACCCTCTTTCTTTGCCCAAACTACCCGTCCCGTCTTTGGGCTGAGCCCTTTCCCCAGGCCCAAGCGCAGGAGAACTGTGCCTGCCTCCACCACGGTGCCGACGCCGGGGCTTTCGGCGCAACACACGCAGGGAAAGAGCCGCTGCTCTTGTAACGAGCTAATTACAACGAGCCGAGAGCCGGTTGATTATCGCGGGCAACTGACACTCCTTTGCGCAGGGCGATGGTGCGAATCCCCGCGGCACCGACGGTCACGCCAGCGGAGCCGGGCTCCGGGGGGCTGCTCCGTCGGCACGGGGTGGGAGGGCTGGGAGCTCCGCGTGTGAAACGCTGGTGCTGGGGGTGTTGGGGAAGCGGTTCTGGATCCTACCTGCCAGTTGTGGTGTCGTGGGGTTGGTGGTTTTGGTTGCTGTTTTCCTTTTATTTTTTTCTCCTTTTTTTTTTTTTTTTTTTTTTTTTTTTTAAATCAAAAGAAGGGATTTCTCTTCTCGACGGTGACTGCTGGGATGTTTTACCAGAGATGAGTAGGTGCAGTATTTTCTGACGCGTGTCTTCGCTCTGGTTATAACAAGGCTGTCGAGGGTTAATGGCAGAGTGTGAGACGGCAGAGTTATGCCTTTAGTTATAAAATACACCCGTGGAAACTGTTACGTACGGTTTTAAACGAGCATCTGACTTGCCGGGCTCTAGAAATTGAGGAATCGTTTATTAAAACAGATGTTTTACATTTCTTTGTCTTTCGTAAAGAGGAAGACCTTGGGAGAGGACCTGGAGAGGGATGCAGTAAAGACCGGGGATGTCGGGCCGGGTCGCGGCATCTCTTTGGGGTGCTCGGGACCCACGGGCGGTTCGGACAGCGATGCCGGCCGGGGGTCACTATTGGGCTGGTTTTCCCCACGCTGGCGGGGAGGGCTCCTGGGGAGGGACCGCTCGAGCCTGTGCCCCTGGGACGGCGTCTATTTGGGGCAGAGGACGTTCGTTACAGAACATCCTGAATCCCGCGGCAGCCCCCGGCGCTTGTCCAAACCTGATAAGTCTCAACTATGACAAGGTTCAGGCTTCGCTCTGGCCGGCTCCCCGACTGAAGGGACGCGCCCCGGCTGTGGGGCCCCTGCGTTGGCGACCAAGGGGATGGGCTTTTGTGTTGGCAGATTTGGGGGGTGCGGAGGGCAATGTCAAACCTGGCCATAGACGGGGAAGGGTGCTGGAAGCGATGGGAAGAGCGGGGCTTTGCGAAGGGGGCTGCCCAGGGGGCAGAAAATCCCCGTGAGGATGGGAATGGCTGAGCCCCGCTTGCCCAGAGGTGTGTCATGGTGGGCTTGCACGGGGCAAGCGGAACCAGCCGCCGTAGGGAGAACCTGGACGCCGGGGGGACGTCGCACCCGAAAGCCCCATCGCGGGTGACGCTGGTGGCGTGCGGCAACCCCACCGAGCTGGTTCTGGGGGCCGGGAGCGCCGACAGCGGTGCGGTCGTGACGGGGGGCGCAGCTGGGGAGCGTGGCGACGGCGGGACGGCTTGGCACGTCCCCAGCCCCGGCGCAGAGCCCCGGCCCCAGCCCCAGCCCCGGCTGGCAGGAGCAGATGGCCAGCACATCTCGGAGCAGGCCTGGCATGTGGGCGCCGGCAGCGGAGGGGCAGCCGCAGCCCCCGAGCCACCGCCACCGTGCCGGGCTCCCCGGCCGAGGGAGGCAGTTGTGTGATGCTCGTCCTGTCTTCGCACGGCTTGACGGCTCTGTGCTGGTGCCAGCTTTTGCACCGTCGTTGCAAAGCTCTTCTGCTTGGCTCTGAAATCCCCTGCTCCCGGAGTCATGGGGTTGTGTGGGTGCCTCCAACCTCCTCCTCCTCCGTGAATTAAAACAAGGAGGCTCATCTGGCTGCAAAGGGGGAGAAAAAAATAATATATCCTTGCAAGCTCTGAACACACACAAAAGAAAACACGTGTGAAGAAACCCATCGGTGTTGGGTTTTAAAATCACACCCAGCATCTCTGTATAAGGGATGAGCCTGAATCCCCAGCAGTGTGGTCCCAGCAGACCACGGCTGGCTCTGCCCATGGGGAAGGTGGGATCTGCCCAGCTTCGGGCAGCGCAGCCTCCTCTCGCCTGCTGGAGGCTCGTCTGGCAGCTGCTGCCGCCGTAGATGAGAGACGGGCAGAGGTTTGAAGCATGGTGGCTGTTCGTCTTGCTTAACGTGGGTAATTGTGTGATTGTGTGATTAGCTGCAAACCGCGGCACTGCTTCCCCAGCCCGGGAGGGTTGCAAGGGGCATAATCCCAAATGGGTTGAATGAATAAGGTGATGCTGATGCTGAATGCTTTAGGGCAGCCTGGTTGCACCAGCCGGAGACTTCCTATGGTCTGGGGAGTTTATGCTGGCCTTTGTCTTCTCTCGCGTGGTGAAAGGGGACTTTTTGCTCCTCTTGTGGCTGGTGGGAGAGAATGGCACCTCCAGAGATCCATGGGTGAGCCTAGCTACAGTGCAACATGTCCTCTGGAGGTCGTTTTCCTTTCTTGTAGGGGGTCCTACAGAGAAGACAGTGCTAGCTTATATTTCTCCAACTGGCCAGGTACTGGGGACAGTTGGGCTGGCCTGGATGAAGTAGCAGAGTATGTGGCAGCTGGCCCCTCTTGCTGGTCTCTCTTTTCCCATCTCTCAACCTTTTCTTCTAGCACTTCCCATCCTTCTTGCCTGCTCTCCATCCCCACCTAGCACCTCATCTCCTGTAGCAAAGCCCACTGTCATCATCCCCCTTTCCCACAGCTCTTGGAGGAAACGTGCTGACTCCTTGCGGGATGGGAGAAGTGCAGCTCTGGGGCTGCTGAATTTCAGCTTGGGAGGGAGGCAGCTGAATATACTCATCATCTGTCCCTCTATGGTGGGGACAGGGGTGGCTTTGGGATCACCTTTTCTCCTGCTCATTGGCAATGGGACACTGGAGGCCAGGACCTGAGCATCCTTGGGACTCTCCATGGTTTCTGCCATCTTATTTCAGACCTACAGTGATTTTTTTTTTTATTTTTTTTCCCTTTTTCTTTCTTTCTTTCTCCCCCCATGGCACAGCGCTCCCGGATCAGCCCCTGACAGGGTGCTTGGAGCTGGGGGAACCACTTCGGATCTTTGCAATCCCAATAAAGGCGCTAAAAAGGAATCGACTGGGAGAAGAAAGGGGGGTTTGTTTCGGTTTGATGAGAATTTTGTCTCCACCAGCTGGAGAGACAGCTGGGGTCCTCTCCTGCCCCGGCTCGCCAGCCCTCGCCTCGCCGGTTCTTCACCTGCTCGCAGCCGCCAGGCGCGGGGAGGGATTTGCCGAGCCGTGGATTTAAGAGAGCCCACAGTTTGGTTTCTTGCTTGGTCCTTCCTCGGGGAGCTTTCCGGCAGGGTCTAAACCCCGTGCTGCGGTCATCCCCAGCCGGTTTCACAGAGGCTGGTGGTCACACTGAAGGCTGGCCGGTGTGCGGGCAGGATTTGCCTGCAGCCAGGCGGGCAGGATTTGCTTTGCCAGCTGCCCCCATCCCTGCTGGCAGCAGTGGGGTGGCCTCGACATACCCAAACCCACAGCCATTTCTGTCTCTGCTCCTGCACGCTCACCCCAGGGTGCGGCCAGGGGGACTTCAAAGCACCCTCTGCCTTGGAGAGGGAGAAGGGGGACTTTGGAGGGGGGTGAGGATTGGTCTCATCTTCTGCTCACAAGGGTGCAAGTCCTGCTTCTGGCTGAGGAGGGGGCAAAACCCAACGGTTTAAATCAGGTTTGGGTCTGGATTCATGGTTCCCCAATTTTGGTGAACCCTGTGGTGTGCAGCCAAGGAGGGGTTCTCAATACATCCCATGTCCCCGGTATTTTTTTCTTCTCAATATGCTCTTTCTTTGTCCCTTTATGCTCCATTTTGTCGTTGGCTTGTGCCCTCTGCAAACATGGGGTGCGGACACTGGCACCAGTATGGGAACAGGGGGCCGGGGCTGAGGGGCTGCGCTTCTGCCTGTGATTTAATAAAGCATCTCTTCTGTAATAGGAGTAAAGAACAGCTTTAAAGCAGGGAGGAAATATTTGGATTTTATTAGGGTGAGGTACTGGGGTTGACCCAAAATAGTATTTTTTTCCATGAATGTGTTTTCATGAGAAATTTGAATTTCTGTATGTTTGTAAGAGATTTCAGAAGGTAGAGGAAGGGGGGACTAATGGTTGCCCCCTGACATGGCAAACACTGAGCAGACGTGTGTGAAAGCCTATGGCCACAGTATGCTAGCCTGTAACTTCAATTTTATTCCTCAATACTTTTAACCTGAAAGGAATCCTGCCCGGGCAGAAGGAAGCCACCTGGTCCCTGGTTATCTTCTCCTGGTGCTGTTGGTCCTCAGGGGCAATGGATGCACCCGGATTGTCTCGCGTGTCTCTGTGAAACCGACAGGCATCTCATTGCAACTCTTTTTGAAGTTTGGTTTGGTTTTTGTTTGGTGGGTTTGTTTGGGTTTTTTTGTTTGTTTTTTTTTTCGTTTGTTTGGGTTTTTGTGGGTTTTGTGTTTTTGTTTTTTTTTGTTTGTTTGGTTGGTTTTTTGTGGGGTTTGGGTTTTTTTTCCTTGTTTTTAAGATCATCAAACCTTGGTTGCCCAGGAGAGGAGTTCTGTAATCCCTGGCTTCCCACCCTAAATATTTACAGACAGCCAGATCCCAAAGCTTTTGCGGGAGGCGTGGGGCAGGCGGAGCGGTGCCGTGCCAGGGCTGTGCTGGCAGCAGGGGCACAGCGTCGGGCTGGTGGCACCAATCTCTGTTTATTTGGGGGGCTTCGTATCTTCTTGCTTATCTGTTTTGCTGGGAGCTTATTAATGAAAGACCAATTTCTTCAGCTTATCATGGATAATGTAAGTTGCTCCATGTTTTGTAGGCTGGCTATCTGAAAATGGTGTTTTCTCCCACAAAGGTTGGATTTTTCGGGAGGGTGGCATGTGCGTTTCTCAATACAGGGCTGAAATCATGTTGTGTTCATTGCAAACTATTTATTTTCTCATATTGCACTGTGTGCTTGCATGCACCTACCTGCTTTCAGTAGAGGCTGAGCATTTCCCACACTCGCAGATACAATCCTGAGGTTGGATTCAGGTCTCCTGCAGTTAGTGCCTGGTTTAACTATGATGGGCTACAGTTGCACGCAGGGAAAAGACCTGAGACTTGGCTCCTTCACCCATGAAATACAGCTGGAAATGTGAATATAGCTAAAAAAGGCTTCATTCATCATTGCAAGTGCTTTGAGCATCTTCCTGGGGTAGTTTAAAGTCTGGGCATGAATTTTCAGTCTCTCTCCAGATTTGCTTAATTTTTGTCCTGCTTGCCGTTGTGTTTTCCACCTCAGGCTACCTTTGACAAAAGGTGACCGGGAGGTTGTGCTGCAGAGATACCAGCTTCTCCCAGGCGTTGTTTAAGGAGAATGACTCTCCTCTGTATCCGAGCACATCCTGGCAGGCAGCGATGCTTCCCCTCATCTGACAGCGGCCAGGGCTCCGTGGCCACAGACGAAAGGTTCTCCCTGCACCGAGGCATCCTGCTCTTCCTTGGGGCAAATGCCTCGAAGGGCAGAGCACGCTGGAGGAGGCTTCCTCAGCTGGTACTCATGCTTTGCAAGCCCATCAGGGCTCAGCATTGATCCTTTCCAGCTATCCCCCTATCACCATCCTCCGTATATTGTCTCTCGCCGCTTCCTACCCCTCTCCTTCCCTTGTAGCCTTCATTTCCTAACGCTGCTCTTGGGGAGAGCTTTCTGTCCTTGACAGCGGAACAAATCCCTTTTCACGCGACCATCACTCCTCGGCCCATTGTCCTCCGCCCCTGCCGCCACCGTGCAAAATCTCCCCCCCGGTACGTCTGTTCCTCTGGAATGATAACCACCGTCGCGGTGGGGCGGCGAGCCCCCGAAATCCCTCTGGGCAAGGTCCCCTGCCCTGCAAGGGAGCGAAGTGGGATCTTAAATGCACAAAGAGAAGCAAGGACGATTCTCAGAGAAAAGGTTTGTTTAGGACCATTTGGATGTGTTTCATCTCTTTGGGGCGTGCATCCTCTCCTCTGGCTTTGTGCTGCAGAGCTCCTTGGATGGACCTGGAGTCTGTGTGTACCGAGGGGTCTTTCTTCCCTGCCTAGGGCCAAAGGAACCACATTATAAGTTGATTTTTCACTGCATAGCATCACCCAAAGCGGCTAAGCAGGAAGAGGGAGGCGGGTACTTTCTCTTTGCTATTGAAAGCTCAGGGAAGCATTTGGCAGGAAAAAATTTGGAAAGGGGAGAGAAATAGGTTAAGGGACCTGAAGACAGTTCTCAGCTGCAGCAATTTTTTATTTGAAAGAGTCAGTATTGTCATTTTTTCCCTCCAGTCCCTACCATCGTAAAAACATAGGGATACTTTGGTTGTCAAAATTTCTGGCATTTGCCAGCTCTAAGTCTTTATTCCTGGAAAACAGTGTTTTATTTATGCAAAATGTTGCTAACCTCTGCATTAATGTGTCTAAACAGGAGGAGAGAAAAGCAACATGGCAAATGTTCATAATTACCTCCATAGGGATGATTTTGATGCTGTTGAATGAATAAATTCACGGGTGCTGATAGTGGAGATGGACATTTGTCTCAGCACAACCCTAAAACTCTCACCCAGTAACTTCTGTGTGAAGCCCAGATTGGGGCTACAATGCACTTCTGGGGCATCTTTTCCATTGTTGATCATAGAGGGGACCCTCCAGGCAACAGGAGAGGAGGGAATGGCAGCTGTGCTGCATGTGTGTTGGGTGTGCAGGACCCCAGCTTTGTGCTGGGTGTTGAGGACGGGCCAGCAGTCTCCTCTCTGCTTGAAGACCACATTCTGTAGGCTCCTGCAAGGGTTGAAGAGGAGGAAGAGGCTACTCTGGAGCATACGGTTCAGGCAAGCCAAGATCTGAATTGCACAATGGAGATGCTGAACTCCAGGTTCTTGGCTGTAGGGAAAGCTGAGAGCGCCTTGCTCACCTGAACTGAGTCTGTGAGCCCTCTTGGCTTGGGCACCTGTGGTCTCCAGTGCAGTGGGATGGCTCAGGGTCATGTGTTTGAGCCTCACTTGTGCCAAATGGGTGGCGAGTTGGGTTAGTGATGGAGAACTGAAATACTGAATTATGTATATCTCAGCACCTCCACTGCTGGGTAGAGACCTGGAGTGGTATTGAGCAGATCCTTTTAAACAGCAATGTGGACGTGGGAGCTTGGTTAGGAAAGCCATTAAGTATTTGAATCTTCTTGATGCCTGCCCAGGTGAATGTTGCTCCTTCCTTCTGCATCCATAATTACGAAAGGCTGAAAGAGCAACCTCAACAGACTGGCTTAAAAGTTTAATGAAGCTTAAAGTCTTATAGGTTGAGCTTTTGAGTGCAAGCTTGTTTCAGCTCTGGCCCTAGGAAGGAGGGTTGACCAGAAAGGAGGAGAGGCTTCCTGCATGCATTACCTCGAGGTCATTAAAATGTTGATGGGAGGACATATTGATGGGAGGTTCTGTTATGGAGATGAATTAGGAGAAAGTAATGGGTGAAGACATCTGAAATGGGTGAAGGGCCCTGCACAGGGAAAGCAGGTCCAAGAGAGGTGTGTATCCTTGGCAGGGGGAAAGCCAAGGACAAGTCCCTTGTCCCTTGGCAGGGACGAGATTTTCTGGCCCTGCTGTGCAAGATGCGTGTATGACGGACACCCTCTGCTCTGCAGCTCTGAACCTGGGCAGCGCTGACGGACGGGTGCCAGGGTGCAGCAGGATCTGGGGGGCTCACCTGCTCTGTCTGGTATAACACGCGTCTCGCAGCGCCCGCCAGAGATGCTCCAGGCTGGGGAAGGTCGCTGGCCTGCCCACACTGGCAGTCTTTGACTTAGGTCCTAGCAAGAACCAAAGTGTCTGTGCCCTTGGTAGGGTCTTTACAGGACTTTCCCCCACAGCACTAAGCTAATCTTTGCACCTTTTTTTGGTGGGCTGAGACATGGAGCCGAGACCCCAAGAAGATGGAAGAAACGTGGTCAACGCTTTGACGCTGAGGTACATAACGGTGTCACAGCTGGCTTCACAGGGCCATTTCTTCATGTCCAAACAAGCAGTGGTGGGGCTGGGGAAGAAATGCTCTCTCCCCAGATATGCTGCATTGTGGATCTCTGCTGGATCCTGTTTTTAGTTTCCTGGTAAGGGTTTGCAGTGGGAACTACCTCTGGCAGAGTATGCTGGGCTCCTACCTGCTCTCAGTGCCTTGTCTTTCTCCTCCTTTCACCTCATGGTGAAACTCCAGCTCTTTTGTGGCTGGAGTGAAGATGGAAGAAACGTGTGCAATGCTTTGATGCTGAGGTACATAACGGTGACGCAGCTGGCTTCATGGGACCCTTTCTTCATGTCCAACCAAGTTCAGAGGCGCTGATGCCACCCATTCTTATCCAGGCAGGGTGACATGAAGTGATGGATCTGGCTGCTAAACCAGAGCACTCAAATCCACTCTGCTCTGCTGGGATGGCTCATCTCCACCCTCCAGAAAAAGTGCAGTTTCCCTGCCAATAATGTCTTTATGCTATTTCAAACTGCATAACAAAAATCCCAGGAACTCCCTGAATCCTTGGCTTTTAAAGTACATATACCCCCACCATGAACTGATTTATTTCTCCCATTTCAGGCACTTCTGCCTCCAAACGTCAGCCTTGGTCCTTCCCTCCCCAGCCTGATGCCTGCAGAGCACCGTTCTCACACAGGGCAGTCACTGGCCTCACCTCGGGGCGATGCTTTGCAGGTTTCCTTGGTCGGCCAGGGAAACTCATTGGGCTCATCATGGGCAAAAGGTGCTAATGAAATGAAAACCAAATCTTCGTCTTCCCCTTTAGTGCTTTTACACTGGAAAAGTGCAGCAAAACTCAACCAACAACGTATCCTGCCGAAGCTGCATTTTTTTTTCCATAAGGATTAGTGGTTCAAGAGTGGGGATTTTCAAACTGACAAGCCCTTGGCAGAGAAATAATTATAGGCTTTTTATGCTTTGTGTTTCCTAAGTAGTTCTAAATGACTTTTTCCCTTGGGGCATTTTTTTTTTTTAAGTCCACAAAAAGGGGAGAAAAAAATGCGTATTTCCTCAGTGTCCTTGAAAATATGCAAGATGTTTGTGGACCCCATTCAAGTTTCAGCTATAAGATTTTTTTGTGTGTGTTTGTTTGCTTTAATCACATCCAATCAACCGAAGTTTCTTGGCTGGTGATGCTTCAGAAATGGATCTTAGAAATGAGAGATGGAGGGAGATAGATGTGATCACTTCTCAGCCATCTCAGGAATGCGGGTTTTGCCTCTGCACTATATTCCCTGGGGGTTTTACCCCGCTCCTTGCTGTAAGAGAAGATTTCTGGGGCTAGCAGAGCTGGTTTTCCCCGTCAATATCCATTATTTGCTTGTGCTGGGTTGCTGCGCATCCTGCCGGGAAACCTTGCCCCTGCCCCTTTTGTCAGCATCCCACTGCAACTCCGGGGGGCTGCGGAGCCCAGTGGGGCTCGCCCAGCTCTGTCATTCGCTGGGTCCTTTCCTCACCTGCACCTCCATCCTAACAGCTTTGGCCAGCCTTTTTAATTTTAAAAAAGGCAGCGTGATGTGAAAAAACCCACCCGGGGGTGGTTGGGGTCGGCTCCAAGGTGCCTTTCGTCCTCAGCAAAATTCACCCCCTGTTCCTGTGCAAGACCTTAACACGGTACCCTAATTTTCTGAGCACACCTGCCATCTCCCTGTTGCAGCATGTTTTGCCGTGGCTTCATCCCAGCCTGGAGCTGTTTCCTCCATACTTTTTTCGTGCCCCCTGGAGGATGCTGTCCTGAATCCAAGCTAGCCTGTGACTGATTGAGGGAGTATCCATCCCTCCATCCCTCCCTGATACTAAATGCTGCTTGTGATGTAAGGGGGGACTTGGGGGGAGGGCCCTGCTGGCATTTACACTCACTGCAATATAAAAGGGCAGCGCTGGGGCCTGGAGGGGCCACTTTATTGCATCCGCTGTCAGGGCAGCGCTGGGGTGCTCCCCTGGGATTGCCAGTGCAATATTCCCGCTGTTGGCAAGGAGAGGGGGCCAGGCTGCTGTTAATAACGGCATTGCTCTACCTTGCCTTTATTAAGTGAGGAAAGCCTCTGTTCCTTGTGCCCCAGGCATGTCGGGGTCCAGGCTTCGCAGTGAGAGAGAAAGGGGTGGGAGCATAGAGGGGGAGTGCTGGGGAGATAGTGTTTGAAGTAATTAGAGCTGCTCAGTGGAGAGGGGGAAATTGCCAAGAGGGGTGGCAGTGGTATCTCGATGGGGTATCCTGCCCTGACGTGCTGTAGAACCCTCCTGCAGGCTCTGCCCACCCCACCCCACTCCTCTTGGCCCTTCATCTCCCTGGGGGCTGTGATGATTAGTAAGCAGGGTGGTGAAAGCCTCACTTTCCCTATTCCCCCCCATTCTGAAGACCCTCTTAGGTTAGCTAAAGTCTGGCTTGTGGAGAGACCATACTATAGTCCCAAAGCTTGCAAGGTCACTTGTGTCCTGCAGATGTAGAGGGTGACCCTGCAGAGGGACACAGTGCCAGGAGGGGATGAGCTTGTCCTCTCTCTCCTGTGCCCCAGCCGTCATTTCTCAGGGGAAAAGGGTTTTTTTCTCATCTTCCCCCATCCAGACACTGCGAATCCCACTAAAACTTTTGACTGGGGCAGGGATTACGTGCTCAGGTTTCAGCCCTTGTCTGCGAGCGGTGTAAACTTTCTGCTGGAGCTCAAGTGACATTTTGTGGGAGATAGGAGAGTATTAAGTGTTGGTCCTTGCAGATAAAAATAGCCGCTGGCCCGACGATGTTTTCTGTCGTCTTGTCGCTGGTCTGACCCACCTCCATCGCCTCCACGCTGGTGCTCCCAACATGGTCTTTTCTTAGCATCAGGTGCTGGGGGCACCCACAGCCCGACCCGGCGCAGTCCCGCTCTCGGCATCCCCACCTGCCTGTCACGGCGATGCTCCTTTTCTCCCGTAAGCATCCCGGCTCGGACAGTGCTGGGCTCTCGGTGTAAGCTGGAGGGCAAACTGGACTGGGAGCAGCAGGTCCCAGGTTTTGTGTTCACGGGGGCTGGAAGCAAAGGATATCCGTCCCGCTCGCTATGAGCCCGCTCTGAACAAGCACAGCATCCCCCTTCCCTCAAGGCTCAAAGCAAGGTGCTCATGACTGCAAACCTCGCTGCTAACATCGGAGCTCTCCTGATTGCAGGAGTCCTCATGCGTGCGCATGTGTCCGCCTGTCTGTTTTTCCCGTTGCTGTGTTTCGAAGCTGATGTTTTTCATCCCAAGGTTATAGCCAGAGCTGGCTCGGGGCCCCTTAGCAGCATCGGCAGATCTGACTCTTGCCGCTCCAGAAACGCGGGGCTGGGGCCGGTCGAAAGGAAAGGGAAGGAGAAGAGGAGGAGGAGGGAGCGGCAGGGTCTGGCTCACTGCTGAGCTGGGACCAGATCCGCTGCTGGGAGAGGCTCTCCCACCCCGCCTGCCCTGTGCCTTTCCTGGGCTCTGCTTCAGAGCAGCATCCACCCGCTCCACCGCTGAAAATAGCCAGCGTGGCTCTGGAAGAGCTTGTGTACAGCCAGTTTGAAGGCAGCAGGGACAATTTCTCCTGGTGTTGAGTCTTTCTTTCTAGTGGCTGGGCTAGGAAGTCCCCAGTCGTTGGCCTCTGTGGATTGGGCATCCTTTGAGGATGCCTCCGTTCCATCTGCTTATTCTTCTGATGTCCACCAGAGCATCATTCTCCCTAAGTACTTCTTTGTGGACTTCCTAGCTGCGTGGTTAGGCTGCCTTCAATGCAGCTTTTTAATTGCAGCCCCTAAATACCTTTCTCAAACAAGTGAAGGCTTTTGGGAACAGCATCTTTTCCAGATTCCCTTTACAGTCTGCTTCAAGGCCCACCTGCTGCTGGGGAATTTATCATCTCGCGTGGTGTCATCCATCAACAGTAGCATCTCTCCCATCAGAAGTAAGGAACGAGGTCCTCGCGTATCTGGAGCTGAACTGATGCAATGGCACTTGGCCACTTACAGTGGTGGGCGATTACTGAGCCCCTGCCAGGAATTCTTCCAGTGGGATTGGGAACACTCTCGGGTGTTAAATTTGTCCTGCGGCGTGTAACCTCTAAGTAGAGCCCGTCGTGTTTTGTAACAGATCATATGATGCTGGCGATGGCAGCCGCCCGCCCTGCGTTTCAAGGTCAGCACTGAGCTCGGGGCTGGAGGGGCAGCTCCTGGCTGCAGCCTTGCCTGGCCACTGAGCCATCTCGTAGGGCTCCGCTCCCTCCTGGATAAAGCCTCGGGAACTCAGGCTTGGAGATAGAGGCTCTTTTGTTCCCAGCCAGTGAGGGTCCTTCTCGTGTCTTGGGAGAATCTCACCTTGCAGGGTGTGCTCCTGGGATCGGCATGGTGCCGGGATGCAAACCCTGCCCTCATTTGTCCTGCAACCCGATGAGGGTTTCTCGTGTGCTGCCGACACACTGTCTTCACA
>JAOXNO010000033.1:27658701-27708125 GCA_028565335.1 Limnodromus scolopaceus
CCCCTGCTCTGCTTCTCGCCCTCCGTGCCCGCCGCGGCGGCAGCGGCAGAGCCCTTCCCGCAGACGCAGCGCAAGATGCTGCTGGACGTGAGCACCGGGCAGTACTATCTGGTGGACACGCCGGTGCAGCAGCCCCTCAAGCGGCGCCTTTTCGACCCCGAGACCGGGCAGTACGTGGAGGTGCCGGTGCCCCAGCAGCCGACCGTCGCCCCCGTCCCGCTGCCCCTCTCGCCCCTGGCCCTCAATGCCGGGGCTTATGGTGCCACCTACATGCTCTACCCTGGCCTCCTGCCCGCCATGTTGCCCACCGGTGCCCTGCCACGCCAGCTATCCCACCCAGGCAGTGATGCCAGTGCCCCGGCCGAGCCCAGCAGCCCAGCAGCAGCAGAGGCGACTTTCGTTGAGAGCCCCTACTACGTGGCCACCGGCAAGGGCCCACCACCACCACGGCGTGGGGCAGCCGAGACAAAGCCGGTTATCAGCATCACGGCGCCAGCCACTGGCCCACGCATCGTCGCACCTCCGTCCTTCGATGGCACCACCATGCGCTTTGTGGTGGAGCACCGGTGAAGAGCGCAGGTGAGTTGGCGCAGTCTGTTAGGCACGGTGGTCACCAGTGACAGTTATTAAGGGCTGACCAGGTTACCCACCGATTGAGAGCTGTGCCACAGGTTCTCCTTGAGGGGGGTAGATAATGGGCCCAGGGGCTGCAGGTGGGTCCTCACCGGGACTTAAAATACAAGCGTAAGATAGAAATGCAAAGGTTACGCATGCCAATTGGTGCAGTTCAGTGTCCCTCAGAGCAGGTAAATTACCCTTTATTTTGGTCTGGAGGCAGTGTCAGTGGAAGCACAGTAGTTGCTCATCACACAGCCCATATTCGCACAGCCCCATGGTGGAGAGGCCCCGTCTCAGTGGGGTCCCCTTGCTCCCGGTGAGGGAACTGCTGCTGGGCACTTCCTCTGGACCTACCTTGCAAGCCATGAAACGACTCTGCCTTGGCAGCGCATCCCTGATCCATCACCTCTTGCCTCTTCCTCCCAAGGGGAGGAGAGCGCCCATCTCTCTGCCCTGAACCCTTCCTTCTCCTCATCCTCGGGAAGAGCAGGAGAGGGGTCTGATGGAGGCAAACCCTGATTTTAGGTTCTTCTTGTTAGTGGGAAGAGGGAACAAGATATGTGGGGTAGACGGCAGCGTGTTCCCCCGATTCCATGGGGCTGTGGACAGGGGTGCCTGCAGCTGCCTGCACTGCAAAAGGGCTCCAACAGTCTGCAGGCACTGCTGCAAATCACGATTTTGCACAGCTGGTCTGAGCTTGGCCTGCTCCAGTCCCACCGGTGTCCAGTTATCTGGGGTTGTAACCCAGGGCCAGCCTCCAAATTCAGGGATTTGTGTGCGGGAGTATTGAGTGTCTGGTCTGGAGGAAGGAGGAGAGCATGGGGCTGAGCGTACAGCACGTGTTGAAACTAGGTCTTGTGCAAAATAACCAAGGAATGATGACATTTCATTTTAAAATACCTGAAATATTAAGAAAGTACCTTCAGGGTAAGTGTCGCTGCTCCTTTTGCCTCGTGCATTAGAACACAGGGCTCATCTTTATCAAGTGCAGTATTGGGCAGAGCTACCAGTGTCTTTCGTGGCTTACTAAAGACTCACAGAGTTTGTTCTTGGGGTATATCAAGAGGCCAAGAGAAACAGCAGCAACAGTCAGAGGTTTGTGTTTGTCACCAGATTGCCCTGAGTTTTGTTTGGTCACAGGCTTCAGGGTAAATTTTTTTTTCTGGTGTTTTGTGTTACTTTTTTTTTTTGCTGCCATAGTTCTTTTAATTTGCTTTATTGGTTACAATGTAGTAGACTGTTGAATGAAGCCTTACTGAAATGATTTCTATGCCTGCTTCTCTGCTTGTAAATACTTTTATCTCAGAAACACCATTCTTTTATCCTGGATAGAAGTGAAGTTGTTTTCATTGCCCCTTATGAGGTCACTCAGGATAGGCAAAGTTCCAATTTAAGCTGAGCTCTGCCATGCTACTCAACTTGATTTTGTCAGTGAAGCCTTCAAAACTGAAGACTAAACTGAAAAGTATCTAGATAAAATGGCAAAAGGTGTTTGATTTTTCCATTTGCTCTTCAGGCTAGATTCAGACTGCTAGCACAAGGAATCGGTTATTTGTGAGACTTCCATTTACACACTCACTGGTTTTGGAAAGGGTATTTCTATTTTACAGCAACTTTTTACATGAAAAACCCTAGCTTCTCAATCTTGTTTCGCAAAAGTCAAATCCATCCTATTTCCCAGTGTGATTCGCCCCTCGTTTCCCAGGGGGTTGTCCTGCCACGCCATTCAGCTGGTTTGCCTGCAGTGCCTCTGTACCCCTGCGGCGGGTGATGCTCTCGGCAAGTTCCTCTTTCATGTTGGTGACGTTGACTGCCTTGATGCTCGGAGCTCTACTGTTGCGAGGCCGGTGTGAAAGCTGCCCCGTAAGATCAGTGATGTACCCATTACAGAAGGTCAATCAGCAGTTTGAAGACTTTCATCTTTTACCATTCATGATGCCGAGGTGCACGTTGTCCAATACAGACGGGGGTGCCCCCTCCCTGCTGTCTCAGACCTGCTGGGGTGGGTAGGTAGGTAGGCATCCTGCTGGTGTATGATGGATGTGATGTGGGGTTTTTTTTTCGACCTGTTCTGAAAGTCAGTAGAACAAATAATTTTGGCTGCGTGCTGCAAGACACGTTTAGCTTGTTGTCAGACTGGTTATTCACATAGGTCTCAGTAGAAGGTCTCTCGCCAAAGAGACCAGCATCCAGTGCAGGTACGTCTGCACTGGGCAAGGGAATCGCAGCCAGGAGAGCCAGCAAGGGACTTGGTTTTTTGAGGCTTTTTGAAGCTGGGAGAAGTGGCAAGCCTGGGCCGGTACCCAGCAGCTTCTGGGGCAGAGCTGACACCTCCAGAGGCAGATTTAAACAAGGCACAGGAGCAAGCAAGGAGCAGGTGGGCATCACCTGGGAGCACCACAAGGGAGTCTGCATGGGAGAGCACTGAAAGACTGCCAGCTCAGCCACCGAATAGCGATGGTATCCACACAGAAGAGGACCATGACGTCTGTGTGTGCTCTGCACGCACCACTTCTGATGCAGCTTCCCAGACGGAGCTCCTGTAGAAACATGCTGCCACTCGGACATCAGGCTGCGGGGTGTGCCCTGCTCTTATCCCAGTGTTAGATGGCATTGGTGGGCACGCCTGTGGGAGATGTGCCCAGGTGGAAGAGCTCCTCCACTTAGTGATGGGGCTCAGGGAGGAGGTAAGTAAGTTGAGGACAATCAGGGAATGTGAGAGGGAGAAGGGCTGCCAGAGTTGCACCCTGCCTCCCATAACAAACAAAGCAGGCAGACAGAGCCCCAGCTACAGGGAACTCCCTGTTCTCTCTCTGCCAGACTGAAGAAAGTAACTTAGAGGATGGGGGGCTGTAGGAACAAGTTCCTGCCTGATGAAGCAGGTGTGTCTCCTCAGTAACTCCCCCACCTCCCCAGGTGCCCTTAAAAAACAGATATGAGGCTCTGCAAAGGGAACACAATCACAATGAGGAGGATAACATCTGTGGAGGTGTCACCAGGGTTAAGTCAGCCTAAACCCAGCATCTAAACATCCTCAGTCCAGAAGAAAAAGATGGGTCAGTGTTGTAGGCAACTTCATCCTGAAGGGAGCTGATGGCCTGGTATGCAGACCCGACCCTATTCTCAGGGAGGTTTGCTGCCTCCCTGGGGCCCGTTTTAAAGACATAAAAAGAAAACTTCCCTTCCTGGTAAGCCCCTCAGCTTATTATCCCTTACTCATTCTTCAGGCAGGCAGAGACGAGCTGTTAACGAGAAACCCAATCAAAGGGCAATCAAGAGAGACTTCTGGGCCTCGGGACAAGTGGTCAAGGAGTCAGGAGCGCAGGTAGTGTTCTCCTCTGTCATCCCAGTTGCAGGGAAGGACAAGGAAAGTAACAAGAAGACCCAGCAGATCAACACCTGGCTCTGAGCCTGATGTCAGAGGCACAACTTTGGGTTTTTTGAGCACAGGAAGGTTTACATGACACCAGGCCTACTGGAGACAGATGGGGTACACCTGTCTCAAAGGGGAAGAGGGTTTTTGTGCAGGAGTTGGCAGGGCTCATCAAAAGGTCCTTAAGTTTGAAGGGCGAAGGGGGGGAGTCCATCAGCAGAGACTCAAGGGTCTTCGATGGGTTAGAAACTATGGCTGTGCCTGGGAATGGTCAGGTAGAAGTTAGGCCTTCCTGCACCAAAAAGGTGGTGGGACCAGTAGCCCGGCTGAAGTGGTTTCACACTAATGCATGCAGCATGGGCAGCAAACAGGAGGAGCTGGAAGCCATTGTGTGGCATGAAGCTATGATGTAGTTGCCATCATGGAAATGTGATGGGATGACTTTCATGACTGGAGTGCTGCATTAGATGGGTGCAAACTCTTCAGAAGGGACCGACAAGGAAGGAGAGGAGGTGGGGTGGCCCTATATGTCTAAATGTGAAGAGCTAATTGAGGGAAACAGTAGGGTGGAGTGCTTATGGGTAAGAATCAGGGGGAGGGCCAGCAAGGCTGATATTGTGGTGGGAGTCTGTTATAGACCACCCAACCAGGATGTAGAGATAGATGAACTATTCTATAAGCAGCTGGGAGAGGTCTCAAGATCACTTGCCCTTGTCCTGGTGGGAGACTTCAACCTAACAGATATCAGCTGGGCACACAATGCAGCTGAGAGGGAGCAGTCGAGGAGGATCCTGGAGAGTGTCAGGGATAACTTCCTGACACAACTGGTGAGGGAGCAGACTAGGGAGGGAGCACTGCTGGATCTGCTCTTTGTGAATAGAGAAGGACTTGTGGGGGCTGTGATGGTTGGAGGCCGTTTTGGGCACAGTGACCATGCAATGATAGAGTTCTCAATTCTCAGGGAAGCAAGGAGGGGAGCCAGCAGGACTGCCATCATGGACTTCCAGGGGACAGACTTTGGTCTTTTCAAGAGCCTGCTTGACAGAGTCCCTTGGGAGGCAGCCCTGGAGGGCAAAGGAGTCCCGGGAGGCCAGACGATTCTATGAAAATAACACGTATGCCAGAGGGGAATCACGTCTATAGACTTCTTCCCGTTATTCTGTACTGTCCTTGTACCTATTCAGCATTTTCATTCCCCTACATAACTTTCATGTCCCTGTGAATAATTTTTTCTCTTCTTCTTTCTTTTATTATCTACTTTTTTTGTTTGTTTATTTGTTTCCCCTTCTTTTCCTCTATCTCTTTTGTCTTTCTCTTCCTAATTAAATGCATTTGTTTGCTTGGGGGAGTGTTTTTCCCCTAACAAGAACAGGAGTGTAATTTTGTAGGAATCAGAAGGTGAACTATTGATAATTTTTTCATTCCAATCGCTTTCACATTGTATCAGGGTTTTTTTGATTGCAGCAATGCTGTGCAGATCCTGAAACGGATTTTAAAATGGCCAGATTTCATTACATGAGCATGAGGTTTGAAGAAAATACTGTCCTTTCGGGTCTCATTTTTTACTAGCCAAAATAAGCTGAATGAGTGCTCTTTCTTTTCACTCCTGTGTTTCATTCTGCACTGCGCGTAATCTCTTCCTTCTCTCTTTTTTTTTTTTTTTTCACGTGTTCATTCACAAACTGTGTCAGTGTGTCAAGGACTGCTCCGTCTTGGTCTCTGTCACCTCTTGGAGATGAGCGTGACAGAGCTGATTTGACGCTTTGGTGGTGGTGTGATGCCCGTGGCGCTGTCGGCACCGAACCCTCAGCACGTCTGCTGCTCTTCCAGTGCTTCTTTCTGTGGCCGGTGCTCTTTTCTGCATGGCCAACGGGATAAAATGGGTCCTATCAGTCTGGATTCTGGCAAAATCCAAGATAAAGGATGCAGTTGCTGAACAGTTCTTGTTTTTTTTTTTATATGTAGCAATTATTAGAGAGTATGTATGTGTTTCTGAGAGATATCATGAGGTCAGTTTCTTCCCTGCTCTTCTTTGTTCACAGTAGTTGGTGAGCTTTTAGCATCGTAGTCTTTTCCTGGATTTTCCTGCTGCACTTCTTCCTTCATATGGGAGAAAAAAAAAAAAAGGATGCTAATTTTTAACTCTAGTAGACTTGCCATATCTGCCCACATCCAAATCCAGACAGCGCCTACCTGTAGCGAGCAGTCTGCCTAAAGGGAGACATTCCCAGCTGGAATGATTGAAAATTACTTTTTAAAATTTTTGTATCTATTTCCACAATATACTTTGGGGAGTTTATGCCTTGTTGTAGGTAAATAAATGAGAAAATAAAATGTAGCAAAGTAGAAAGTAACTGTAGTAAGCTGTGCTGCCAATATTAGCAGGGTATTTTTCCTTTCTCTGTTCCAACATGTGCCTAAACTGAAGCCACCTGATAGTTACAGAAATACATGGGGTGTTTATTTTTGTGGTGAAAATAGCCTAAGTCAAATGGGAGCAGGTCTTTCACCAAAGTATGCAAATGTACTTATTAGTTGTGTTTCTTCCTACCTGCCACCAGACAATGCATGCCTGCTTTTAAAAAGTAATTTTGTGTGGATAGCATATATGAATGATTCTTTTTAAAAGGCTCTTAAATTGATATTTTAAAACTCTGTTTTAGTTGTACCCTATTCAGTAAAATATATATTTGATATATGATGCCCCATCCCTGGAGGTGTTCAAGGCCAGGCTGGATGGGGCTTTGAGCAACCCGCTCCAGTGGGAGGTGTCCCTGCCCACGGCAGGGGGGTTGGAACTCGATGATCTTTAATGTCCTTTCCAACCCAAATCATTCTATGGTTCTATGAAATAGTGCTTAACATTGATACCAATGAAAGTTAAGTGTGAGCTTAATTACTTTTCTTGTCCAGGATGCTTTCCGGGGCTAGTATTTAAGTATTTAAGACTCCACAAGTCTTGGAGCACATGGTTATGGGTTGTTTCACCTTTGCTTACATACACCATGCTGGATGCTGTGCTTGTAAGTGAAGTGCTCATGTCTTTAACTTCTGGAGGCATCACTTAAATCTCAGGCGGAACGCTTTGTCCTCTGTCTGCCTATGTGCATGGAGTTCCCCAGGACCAGTCTGCAGGCAACCGTGGGGTCATAAGGAACCACGTTTCACACTGCAAGTGGCAAGGATCAGTTCTGCTCAAAAAATAAGGCTGCCCGAGCACTGACTCAATTTAAAAAGTCAGATACTATTGTCTGGTTCTTGGCAGTAGCTTAGGAAATTAGTAACAAGAATAGTAACAAGAATTAGTAACAAGAAGGCGATACTGTGCACTTCTGTGGAGTAGTAAAGATTGCTCAAATAGTTGTGGCAGCTCTCTAACAATCTACTTTTTATTAATGATGCTTTACTGTTTGTTGTTTTGGTTGTTTTTTTTTTTTTTTACAGGGATAAGGAAGAAGGATCACGCTCCTTTAATCTGAGACACACTTGGTAACTCTAAACATTCATCCTAAAAAACTGCTTCTACAGTTTTCTCATTTTTTTTGCTTCATCATACAAAGCAAGTGTGTAAGTTTCTTGTTTTCTGTTAAATACCCACCCCCCCCGATTTTGGAGTACGCATACATTTAATTATGCGAGCGACACTAAATTACCGCGCTATTTTCTGCAAAGTTGTTTTTATATTCGAAGCCCATCTGCAGGCTTCAGGCGTTGCCCCTGGGCTGGTGGCCCCTGAGCAGTATGGTGCCACGACAGCTCTTTGCAAAACGCGGGGTGTAAATGCAGCAGTGTTTCCCTGTGGATCGACACGCAGCTTTCTCCAGGTCCCTGGAACGTGTTGTGGTGATCCAGTGCAGCCCTGCAACTCTTTATTAAAAAAAAAAAATAAAGCCCCCAGCGCTCTCCCATTGCGGTAAATGAGGGTCTTCCCTGTAGGTTTCGGTGACAGTTTCTCATCGGATGTCTATTTTGTACTTTGTATTTCTGCACTTAGAATTGCAAACGGAGAGATCTGTAATGTTAGGATTATCTTCGGTTTTTAGTTTTTTGGCATGGTTCATTGTCTAAATGTCAGAAAACACATTTGATATCTTTCGGGGTTTTGTTTGCTCCTCTGTACTGTGTTGAAACATCACAAATTGCCTTAATTATGACAATGTTTAAATACTGGAAAGCCAGAAATTGAATGTAATATTTTTAGATCCTGATACCAAAGGAGAGGACAGCATTTATTTTTCTATAAGACTGCACTCCATTCTTCCTTAAATTGCAACATTGCTGAGAACACAATCCTAGCCCTTTCCCCGTGAGAGGAGTTTTTTAATGTTAAGCCCAAATGATACGTAGTCATTTCTTTAGCTGTTGTTTGGCACATTTACCTGAGGGCTACATCCACACTATCTGTATTTGCTAAGGAAATATTTCTCTTTTGAACAAGAAAATACAAAATAAGATTACTCAGTTATATATATATGTCCGTATGTCGAACTCTACTTAAACTGATTCTTTTGTTGCCAGCAACCAGTTTGTCCCAGCAAAAGAGAATCGTTATGATGATGGTAAAACTAAACTACAACAGTGTGTTCCCCACCCAAAATTTCAGTTCAGTGAAGCACTTTGGGAAGCCAATAAACGTAAGATCAAGCCTAAATTATTTAGCATAAAGCTTTCTTGAGGTAACGGGTGGGAAATTTAAAATCTAAATGTAAAACCCGAAAGTAAGTCTGTACCCAAGCATTTGCTACAGCGGGATTTTCGTACACCTGTTCTCAGGGTTTCCTGCTGCTCAGGAGGTTTCAGCGTTTCCCATTCTTAAAGAAAGCCCCAGGTTTTCATTTCCCTGAGTAACTCACAAGACACAGAAAACTCAGCTACAGGTGTCTTTAACCATACGTGTAAGACCCCATTTCAATGCAATTTATTTGTTTACAGGCACAAATTGACATTGCCCTCAGGACGAAATGCACTGCAAGCATACAGATAGTGCGTGATTTAACATGTATCTCCTCATTTATCTTCATCGTTGCGGAAAAATCCAATGAAAAAACACCATTCTAACCTTTTTTAAAAAGAGCTCGGCGTGCCCGGCAGGTGCATGTAGTTGGTAAGCTTAACCCCCGTGCTCTTCGGTGGTAGGGTTTACAGGTGCAGGCTCTAACTTCCTCCTGGGATTTGGGCTGGATGCCTCTTAAAGAAAATGAATGCTGCTTCACCGTTTTCACGGCTGATGAGTCCGTAGGCGTAACGAGTAGAGTGTCGGTGTTGAACGAGACAGTACTTCGGGCTGCAGGACAGTGCAGGTACCGGAGTAGGTCGTGTCCGCTGTGACATACGTGCGCACGGTACGTACACTATAATACTAGCATCTGTGTTTAAGAAAAAAAAAAATGTTTTGTCCTATTTTTTTCCTATATCGGTGCTCGGAGCGAACTTTCACCTTGCAGTTTACAGGAGATAGGTTTGCACACACAAACTCAGGGTTTACAGTTTCACCCAGTGTACTTGAAAGGGAAAAAAAAAATGCATAGAAAACAAAGTGCCCAGGATTTCAACATAGATTTGTTGGAGGAAAATTTTGCGGGTGTGTTTTTTTTTTTAACTGCCTGTGGAGACGAAAGCCATGAAATGAGGCAATACCAACAGGTATTTATTTTCTCAGGGGAGATTTCTTCAGTGGAGCGTGTCGATTCTAATGTCAAACAGTGTTTGCTTAATTTTGGCTATTGCTAAAGAGGCTCCATGTTTGCATCACGGGGTCAGTTTTGCGAGGAGCTTCGCTTTGCAGACCCAGTCCAGCAAAGCCTTCACGTGCATCTCTGACTTCCAGTATCGAGGCAGGTTCCTGGGAACTTCAGTTGGAAGCGTGGTCTCTTTGGGTGGGTTTTTCTTTTTTAACCCATCCAGACACCCCTTTGCTGAACTTGGCCCGGAGCGCCCAGTGCCTTGCAGACCCGAGTCCCGGGTTCTTCACTTCATGTGTATAAACCTGAAGCTCTGGGCTTGAGCCTAGCCAGACCCAGCACCAGGAAAGGTTGCCAGAAAAAAAAAATCCGGCGATGTGGTACTCCTCCGTGTCTACCCACTGGTGAATTTCTCCAGCTGATGGGGTGGTGTGTAACCACATACCTTGGGTTAGAGTCAAGCCCTGCCTGTCAGGGTTCACAAGCTGCTAGTATTATATGTTCCACGGTGCGGTCGTAGCACGTTACAGCTGAAATTCACCCCGCGTGCGAAGCGGGGCAAAAATCCTGTGCACCGCTCGAGTTCCCTCCCCAGCCCTGGCACCGGGGCTCGGGCTCTGCAGCAGCCGACCAGCCGCTGCCGCGCGCTTTAGGTCAGGATCCAGTTAAAAGTTTGAGGGGGGACCGGGGTGATGCACGGATGCTGTTCTGCTCTTTTGTCGCAGGGTCGGTTTCACTCCGTTAAATTTAATCCTTGGTGAATCACTTGATGAATGATTTTAAAATGTATTTATGGGTTGTGTGGTTGTGGATTTTTTTTTTTGGTCTGCATTCAAAGCTGCCTTTACTCTCTAGTGTTGATGGCCAAAGTGTCATTCCTTACGCTTATAAATTACCATTAACTTGTGGCTACCTAAGAACACATACACTACTTTAAAATCGCTTGTGTTTTTTTCCCCTTTCTCTGTTTTTTTGGTTTTTTTCCTTATTTTTTTTCCTCTTTTCTTTCCACCCCCTTTTTTAAGGGGGTGGGTTATCATTGTAAAGATATTTAAAAGTGCAACTGTGAAGTCAGGATAATGATTGTTAAGAGGATGTGGGTGCTATGTCTGATGAGAGAGCGGTGGGTTATAAGGCAAAAGGGAAAAAGCCGTGAGCGCGTTGTGTTGGTGATTGTTGCTTGTGGGGGGAAAAAATAAAAAAAGAAGATATCTAACTGGAGAAAAATGGACTCTTTGAGCTGCTCTTAACGTAGGCGACACTGTGGCAAGTGCGTAGCCGAAGCCCGACGTGATCCCGCTGCCGGATGCCGTGAGCCTGGGATTCAAGGACAGCGGAATCACTCTGAGAATTGCACTAGCAGCGTGTTGCACATCGGGAACGCTTCAGTACGTCACGACCACGCAAGAATGGACTGTCTGAAACCGCCGAGTACCAAAGTTTGTAACTGAATGAGTTAGCATTTGTATCATGTTGGAGTTTTCTTTGTTTTTGTTTTTGTTTTTTTTTTGAATGTTATGATAAATAAAATGTATTTTTCAGTAAAAGACACACTGCAAGTAAGCCTGCAGTTCCCTGCTTGGTCATATGTTTGTGAAGTTGCCTTTGCTGTTGTGCAGAACAAGTGGTAACGGGCATTACTTGGTTCAACGTATAAACAGTAGCGGAAGAAAAGATCTCACTGGAGAGCAGATCCAAAATCCCGCACTCAGAGTCTCCCCAGGTTTGTCCCAGTGTTGTAAGTCTCTTTCTGGCCTGATCTCACTGTTTACTCTGCCCTTTTGGGACAAAGGGAAGTTGGGGGCATTGCTCCGTTTGGCTTTTTCTTTTGGTTACTTTTTTCCTCAGGTATAACTTCAATGAAAAAAGAGCTCCCCAGTTTCAGTGGGCTAACTTTGACTGGTGCATGGGCTTGGGTATCCAAAGAACTGCATCTTCGTCTGTTGTAATGCGTTCAGAGAGAGCAATCGGTGGGGTGAATGACTTTTTCTGCTCATTCTCTGTGTTATTTTCGTTGTCTAATATTGTGCTACAATCAAAAATAGGATCGCTTTATTAGTGGGTTGCAGTATTGCTTAAATCATTGCTAGGAAAAAACCTTTTGCTGCTTTCCCGTGTTCCTTCTACGCTTGTGGAGGGTGAGCTGCTTTTCTGATCACATATAAAAAAGCATGAGTTAAACACTGAAAAAAACCACAAAATAGACTTGAAAACTAAAAGATTAGTTTTGCAGCTTAAAAGAACACTTTCATTTCTCAGTTTTTAATACATAAGGGGTACGTTATAATGGTCTTCCTTTTAATCGTGTGCCCTGGATCTTTAAAGGAAAAGAGATTCCCACCTCATTATTTATCTGCAAGTAACACGGTATGAAGACATCTATTTGCCGTATCATTCCAAGACATGGCCACACAGTCTGCCTACCTTCCTGGAAGCCCAAGTTTACTGACAAAGGAGTAGCTTGGTGTTTATGACATTCTCTCTCCGAGCAGGAAAATTTGGGAACTGCTCCTTTACTTTTCTCCAAGAAGAGCTCCTGGAGCCTGATTTGAGTGGAGCTCTGTAACGAGCTCTTCACTGCTATTTCTCACCACAGGTGGACCTTTTAAGCTCACACCTCTAAAAAAGAGAGGTCAAAATTAAATATGCTGAGGGACACGAACTCTAACCTTTCCCTAATGGGCTCACCCTTGCAGCCAGCGTTTGTCCCACAGCAACGTGCCTCATGCTGTAAGAATCCACTGAAATTAAAATGAGAGCATTTCTTAGGATGCCTTGAATTAAAATGAAAAGTCAGGTGAGATATGTATGGGATTTTGGGGGATTTTCAAGGATTGGTGGAGAAAATCTTTCGGGATTTTAAATAGTCTTTAAAGCATCACTGGTAGGAATGACAAGACCAAAAAGTGCATCACTTTTTGTCAGGAGGAGTGGGAACAAAACAAAATGAGAAGCAGATAATTCCCTGATGCCAGATTTAAGCAAGCCATCCCAGATGAAACAAAGCACTTTTAAGAAAGCCAAAAAATAAGAGGGGGGGGGGGGAAAAGCACCCATTTTCGAATTGCTGTCATCTTGGATTACTTGCTGTTGAGAACAGGTAATCAGCTTGCCAAACCCAAACTGTATCTCTAGTCTAGCCAGCTGTTTTATTTTTGAGGTACCTGTCATCTGGTTGCCAAATTTGAACCTGAGGCTGCAGAATAGTGCCTGCCAGCCCAGCTCTGCCACTGCCCTGCTTTCCATTGACCTCTGCTGGGCAAGGCGCACAGTTCAGGTTGAAAATGTGGTAAAAAAACCTTGCTCAACCAGGGCTTCTGTTTATTTTGCTATTTTTAACAAAGCCTCTTGTGTTCTAACGTCCAATCGGAGCATGCATTATATGACCTTGGAACTCCTAAAATGTATCTGTCCTTAGGGACTGTGGTTCTATGCTGTGCAGCCAGGAAAATTCTCCACCAGATGTTCTAAGTCAGGGCTGCCTTTATAAGTAACATGTATTCATTGGAAACCTGGCCTAAGTATTTTACAGGTTGTTGCATGTGGGTTAAGCCTATCACCTTTCACCAAGTATCAATTAATTTTATTAAAAGTAAAATGATTAAAATTAGGATTTTGTTCCCACTAACAAGGGAAAGGCAGGTGTTTCCAGCGTGGTTGCAGGCTGTCCTGAGATCATGCTGATTTACACCCCTGCAGCTCTGGTTGGTATCCTGTTATTGGTAGGAAAGATTGCATTTTACCAGCAGTTATTTAGGGTCAAGTGTTACAAAAATTATGATGTTTAGTCCTCATATCTGCTAACCTGTACTGCACTGATAGCTTAATTCATACCCTCATGAGGCCATCTGCCTTCCAGACCACGGGTCTTTGTATTTCCCTGTGCTTTCTGCACCAGAATAGGTTTGGGAGTGGAGTGAGAAACTGAATCCTGGAATTTTAATATTTTTTGAAGAGTATATGAGAAATACTCTTTAAAAGTTAGCGCTCCTTGAAGCTTCAACGGGAGAGTTTCAAAATCTCTTTTGCGAGTGGGTTGCGTTTTGGACTTGGCTGAATTATCATCGCCCTCTTCTTTCTGTGGCTTCCAACTAGAAAGGAGCGGGCTTTTGTTTACTTCTCTAAACTTCATGTGTGAATCCTTGTTTAATTGCTACCCTTACTGATTATTTAAAGGTACACACAATAGCCGTTATTAAAGATGTACGCCGCATATTTGTGATTAACGCCCCCGATTTGATAAATGCTCGTGGTGTTTGCTTTGGTTGTGACCCTAAGTGTGTTTTCACTTCAAATGCGGGCTTAGGCAATGTATTAATTTCACCTTATTTTTAGAATATTGTCAGTTTTGTTGTTTCCGTAGCTATGGAGCCCTGGTGAGGAAGTCGTGGCCTCCCATCGCCCAGCTGTTGGACTAAAACCCTTCTGGAATCCCCATTATGCCCAGCTGTTGGGGTCAGATAGCTCCAGGAGCAAGTGCATTGCCGCGGTACTGGGGGGGCATCCACGAGGACAAGTGTCACTTCTGAAGGAGCCACGTGGGCCTCAGAGGCTCGCTTTGATTTAGTTTCAGGGGATGTTGCCAAAGCTGTGGAAGGCCCAGAAGTGCCCTTACGCGCTGGTTGTCCCGTTCTGAAAGGCCAGTTTTCAGTAGAGGGGATGGGCACGTGATTTCCCTCAACAGGCTCTGCCGGGGCTCAATGAGTAGATAAAGAAGCAAAACGCACGGGTCAGTGTCTCTGGGAGACTCGATGTGTTCATGTTAAACCGACCTGTGCGTTTCACGTGAAAGAGAAGCAAACCTGGTTTCACTGGTTAGATACTTGGCAACAGCCAGATTTATCTTTCATAATTGGAAAATATTTTATGTTATGCTTTTTTTTGGAAGTGAGCACTGGTGTTACACTATTTTTCTGTGCCAAGGGGCCCCGTTTTACAGGTACGCATCCAGAAGGTTCTTAGATTTGATAAATTTGAGAGGGGGTAAGCTTTGCAGTGGGGTTGCTGATGCCAGACACAGGTCATACAGGTATAAATTGCGTTACCTAGAACCTTTTTATTCTGATTTTGGGTTGTGAAGTCATGGGCAAGCCTGGCAGACTGTTGATGCAGATTAGGATGTGGGGCTGAGGTTGTCATCTGTTGGTATCTCAGTTCTCTACAAGCGAAATAGTGATGATCGATGGCTATTTCTTTGTGCCACTCTTTGTCTGCCTTCTATATTTAGGGTGTCAGATCACTGCAGGAGGAGACTGCCTCTTTCTAGGTGTGTGAATACTTAGCTCTGATCTTATTTTTGGTTTATATGACAGAAATAGCAAGTAGTAATAACAAGTGTAAAAGCTTGTTTTCAGTTTCAGTTCCCAAAACAGTAGTGGAGGAATCAAACAGTGTCTGCAAAATTGAGGGTACAGACTTGGAGCGTGAGGGGAAGATACCGACTTCAATATTGACTTCGATATAGATTCAACTTCGATATAGACTCCGATATTGAGGGGAATAGACAGCTTTGAGGGAGCCTTGCTGAAAGGAGAAGGACTGAGGTTTTTTTGGGAGAAGGAGGGGAGGTTTGGGAGGGAGGAAGGAGAAACTGCCCCTTGTGGAGGGAGGAGGAATGCCTGGGGATGGGATGTTGCATAAAATAAATCTTCAGCAGAGGGGTGAAAGGGGGCATTTAAAGTTGAGGATCAGGAGCAGGTTTGCTGGCAGTGCTGGCCATGTTATTTTACAGGGTGGTGTCACTGCCAGCTGTGTTGGTGTCACTTTGGCCTTAAGTCACTTCCTCTGGTAAAAGTGTCAACACTGAAGAGGGAGACCTGGGCAGAGGATTTGGGCAGGCACCTCCAGCACATGGTGCACCCTGCTTGGGGTCTACACCACATTCTGGAGATATCTCCGTCTCCTGAATAGAGGGGGAGCCCAGGACAAGTGAGTGTCCAACTTACGTTACTGGTTCCTCTGTCGTGGTGAATGAAAGGATTCCTCTTGGCCCCATCAACACTATTCAATGAGAGGCTTTCACAACCCATAAAGTAACGGACAAACAACAACACTGAAAACAAAACAAATTTTTCACACTGTATTTTTACCTGTTTCATTTATTCTTTGACTAGAAGTGTGTCAGCATTTTCAGGAAAGACAACAAGCAGACTGTTTCATCCCATTTATAATTTGATTTTTGCAGATTTCTGCACTCCTGTTTTTTTACAACACAAAATAATTTGGATTTTTTTTTTATTATAATAATACATATTTTTCTTTATGACAATCTATGAGATTTTCCTGCCTGGTTTTGGTTTTGGTTTGGTTTTTTTTAAAAAAAACAATTGTTCCTGGCTTTTTATTTTACTTTTTTTGTGACCAGCACTCACCCACTTTGTCCTATAAAAACTAAATCAGATGGATTATGTCAGAGATCAGCTGAGCTGGGATGAGGTATATTCTTTCTTAATCTGCAATGCTGTTGTAAATGTAAAACTTTTTTTTTCTTTTTTTTTTTTTTTTTGGCACAGTTTCTATGAAGACACCTGTTGAAAAAGGTGTAAGTCATTTTAATTGGAGGACTTGTATGAGTAGTCATTACTTTTTGGCATTGAAATACGAGCCTAACTTACCTAGAAGAAAATGTTCTGGCTCTGCACAGGCTTTGCGGGACTGTGCATTCAAAATGGATTTCTTTCAGCACGTTTTCCTTCATCATAGTTCAGAATTGCCCTAGTGGGTGCTCCTTTTTGAACTACAACTGCCTTGATTGCACGCAGGGACACAAATTTTCGGGAGGCAACCTTGAAGAGCAACTGGTGTTGGCTTAACTCTGCTCCTGGTGATAACTACGGAAATTATACCATTGATTTCAACAGGAACAGAATTAAGGCAACCGTAAGTACTTCTGGAAATGTGACCCCACGTTTTTAATCAATTGTATTTAACTACAGCAGCTAATAAAAAAACCCCAAAGATAAATAATAATAATAATCAGGCTCTGTCTGCTTTAAAAAAAGGGAAAATCCTTTAAAATCATGTAAAACAAAACCTGCTTTTTTGTAAACAGGCAATACTGAGTAAGCAGGAATTCATGGTCCCATTTAGATGTTAACTGTACTTGAGTATTTGAATGAGGATTGGTCATAGGCCTAAAACACCTAAATACTTTAAAATATATCCATAAATAATTGTTCTTTACACATCATAATTGTTCTTACTGCATGTCAAGGACATGGACTTCTGTATTCCCCAAGAAATAAAAATGAGGGGTTATTTTTGCTTTTGGCATGAAAAAGTAAAAATAAAGAACTAGCACCACCCTTAAGGGAGTGCATGGAATACTACCAAATCGGACTTTATTTGCCTTAGCTTTTTATTTTTTTTTTTTACAAAAGTCTTAAATATAGGTTAATATGTAAACACTGTGCACGCACTGAGAGTTTGATCCTGGCCTGTTGAAATCAATGGCAAATTTCCCATTAACTGCAGAAGTGCAAGATCAAGCTCCAAGTTGGTACGGTACGTACAAGCCTAAGTCATTGAGGGAGCCGCGGATTCAGGAAAGCCAAAGCTCAGGTGCTCACTTCAAAACCAGTTGCTGGAGGAATCGGACTTTGCGCCGAAAACCTTCCTGCACATGTCGGAGTTTTCTTGATGGAGAGGGAATTCATTCCCTGCCAACAGTTCTGCCTTCCCTCTCTTTGCAGTGTACCGTCTGCCAGATGGGAGACTTTCATACTTGGTCACGTAACGCCTGCGAAGACAGAACATGGGGCATTAGCAAATTTATGCAAAATCTGTATGTACCTGTATGTGAAGCTAGAGATAAACACTTTACATACAGAGGACATTACACTTCCACAATCTGCAAGTATAAATTACACTTCTGCAATGTGCAAGTGTAATCAGAAGCTGTTTTAATATCCGCAGAATAACAGATACTGTTTCCTTAAGATTCCCTGGAGACCCTTGAGTTCTTTAATTCCTCTCAGGCTTTCCATCTATTGGATCAGAAAAGCCTGAGTGGAAATCTGGCACGGGCTCTGCAAACGTTATCACCCTTAGGTCTTAGCAAATTGGGATTAGGAGAGAGTAGTAAACTCAGCTTCTCACACAGCAATGCAATTACTACTCTTTGGCTACTGGAAAGTGTCTTTTTTACCTTATTGTGCAGTTTTTCAGTTTTCAGGAGAGTTGGTGCCTTAATAAAATATGATAGAACACAAGGGTTGCAAGAGCTTAACACACCAGGCCCTTTTGGTGACACTAGTAAATAGCAGATGATGAAGAAAACTTTCCATTTCAGCTAGTTTATGGTAATGCACTTACTCTCTCAACAGTGTAACAAAGAACTACTGCTGGAAGAGTTTCATGTCACCATCAGAACTGATCGTGCACAAGGGGACCAGCGTCCTGCCACTTCAGGCAGTTTACTTGCAAAACCAAATTAGAAAACTAGACTAAAATGCACATTCAGAGCAAGTTGTGATCTTCAAAAAGTCCTTTTTGAACCTCAGGGGTGAGAGACAGAGAAGCGTGGGTTAGTGGAGGGACTGGTGTGTGAAACGGTCTCCGCTGCACCTGACGGTGTTAGGCTGAAATGCGGCCTCTGTTGTTAATTTCTAGTGGCTGTGAACACCAAAAGTTCCAGATTCAGCAGCTGGCCGGAAGGACACCTCAGAAATTGTGTGCTCTTAGTTCTTACCTGAACGGAGACTCGACTTTGTCCATCTGCATACAGACCAAAAATGGGTACTGTGAAAACTGCACTGTGGAGATGAAGTCTAATGCCGTTTCTACTTCCAAAGTGGTTTCCATACCAGTTTTCATAAAGAAGGAATCCACCTCGGTGTTACCAGCTATAAACATGGCTATCCTGCAAATAAATTCAGACATTACAATTAATTCAAAACACTTTAAGAAAGAAGAAATCAAATTGCAAACAGTCCTACCACCCATACAAATCAAATGCCCTCAAAGGAGCCTGATATTCAGGAAAAGATAGATAAATTCAGATGAGACCAGTAGGAACTGGTATCACCCAGGAGGAAAGGAGAAGCACAAGTGTTCTCCCATGCACATAATGTATTTAATTTTAACTCATCTGCGAGGTCTTTTATATTTAACTTTTTCTCATTGGGATGACTGGGGCTCAAGAGTCAGCTCTCTACAGCTCTATCGCGCGCTGGGAGTATCTCACCGGTTCTTGACGTTGGTTTTGGATTCCCTGTACCACAGGCTGAACTCCATCCCTCCTGAGATGTCGATGGCCAGGCCGCCTAGGAACTCCGTGCTGGCCCTCGGCCCGGACTGCAGCTGAATCTCCTGGAGCCACCAGAAAGCAGAGGTAACCCCCCAGTTAGTGACTGCAGAGCTCAGTGGTTTCCTTACTCCCTTCTGTACCGTGATCATGCCACTTGTCCTTTTGCAGGAATAAAGGAATAGGTGACTTTTCTGAAAGGGTGGACAAAACACCCCTGATGTACCTCGCTCCCTAGAAACTGGGATGAGGCTGAAGTGAGATGCCTTGTATCCTTCCCCTCTCCCTTATATGCCAGCTGGTATAATTTCTGCAAGGAGTGTCACTGCAAGGAATGTCATGGACTCTAAGAGCTACCAACCACGCGAGCCTCCCGGAGGCTCTGCTGGCACTCCAGCTAAATCAGATTAAACTCCTGACTGGAGCCCCAGCAATGGTGGAGTGTGGTGTGGCTTCTTCAGCACGCCCGAAGGCAAAGCAAAGCACACCAAGGTGCTGTAAGCAGTCGAGCAGTCGTGCAGCGTGTCGTGGCTCTGAACCCACCCTATGCCAGGAATTACTTCTGCAATGGCTGGGTGGCCAAACTCCTAAGCTAACGCACCTTAATTCCCACTGTGAATTTGCATTTAATGCACTTTCCATCCAGCGTGCTCATGGTTTCTTGAAATCTCTATGGCTGGACTGGAAACCCATCGCGTGGAGTCTGTTTCGGAAGTGATAATATAGCTCAGGGTCACGGGAGCTCATTACTTTTAAGTTTTGACACACAGCCAAGATTTTAAGGTTCACTCAGCTTGGCAATCTAACTGACTTTATACAGTTGTCCTGCTTCCCTAAGAACTAGTGGACTAATTCACTGTTTTAAAAGAAGCATTGATTTGGGAAAAGTTTATTTTTATCATATCCCCTGCGTACAGGACATTTTCTCCTCTATCCCAGCTGGCTTTTTCCCTCCCTCCAGGTTTCTGTGCCTGTGGTATTCTCAGCCCCTGTGGCGCTGCAGGCATTTGTAGGATGTGTGGACACTCGATTTCCTCCTCCTTTTTGATGTCCAGGCACTTTAAAAATCTCTCTTCTCTTCCTAGCTATTCAGTAGGCCAGTGGTTCCAGTTAATGCCGTCCCAAGATTTAAGAAAGAAGCAAGTGGAGACAGCCTGGCTTCCTAAGGAGCAACACTGGGGGAGGTTTTTATTCAGAGCATTAAAGTTTTCCTGAGTTTCCTGCCGTAACCGAGGACTTGGATAATTATGGTGGCTGCATATGGTTACTTCACCTTTTAGGGTAAATAAACAACCCCTGAAACAATCCCTTTGGCAGAACCATCTTGACAGTCAGCTACTGCTGAGGTGGGCTTGAGATTTAATGTAAGAATGAAGTGGGCTGGCTGTGGCTCATAAATCTGGCGTGCCCACAGCAAGGGTGGTCTCATTGCCCTCTGATTTCCTATCGTCACGCAAGTTAAAATCACAGGTTGGAATTGTGGTGTTTCTGAAGTCAAAGGGAGTTTTTCTACTGACTGCAATGGAGCAAGGAATACTTTTCTTGTTGGTCTGTTTAGGTGTAGAAATAAAGCTTGTTTAACGTTATTTTACTTTGTTTTAAATTGGGCCTGAGTTGGTGGGTAGCTGTTAATCAGCAAGGAGGTAACAGTATACATTCTGGCAGAGACACATACGCACAACCAGAGGAGCGGATATTTTTAGATGCATTGTCAAATTGCACCCAAGAATATTAGAGTAAGCTTGGTTTGCAATGGCTGCACAGTTTAAGGCTTTAAAGGCTACCTAGAATTAAGTCAGGTTTCTCACTGGAGCCAGCAGAGAAGCTAAGGAGCACTTGTCTTGTGTTTTACTAGCTCATCTATTTCCTTATTTAGAGCTCAGTCCTGTCCTTCGCCTCATGCAAATCCAATCCAGGCTGATGGGAGGTGTAAATCACAGGGACCAGCCTCCTCAGGAGCAGTATCTTCCTTTCCCTTCCTATTTTAAGCTTTGTATGTCACTTGCAGTGGAAACCACGATACGAAAGATCAGAACTGGTAGTTTGTTACTGTTTAAAATGCTGCAACATGCTACCTTTCAATAAAAAAAAAAAGCATTTCTTTATGTGGTGCACTGACAGTGCTACTGTAATGCAATGCAGAGGTGGCTGAAACAGACACTTCTTTGGGAACTGGCTATCTTCCACTAGGGTCTGGCTTTCAAATGGTTCCTCTGACCTATTAATACAGTATTTAATTTCTCTGTGCTTCTGGCAGGTGTGTTGCCTAGGAGAAGTATTAACACTACTGAACTTCAATGCAGGTGACTTAGGAGTCTCAAAAACAGTTTTATGAGAGCTGTTTATTTTATAGAGGGAATTACAACTTCTGGACGGTTATTCTTAGCCCTCAGACAACCCTGTGAGAACTGGCGCTGGCTGTAAAATACACTCTGATTCCACTTTGTGGAGTTATGTGAGAAAAGGTGTTACAGATGGTGGGCAGGAGTGTAAGCTTTAGAAGCAGTATTATTAACTTGGAAACACCTCTCCAAAATGTGCCTGTTGTGATGACTCCAGTTGTAAAGTTAATGAAAGGAAGCTATTTGGTAGATTTGACAGCACTTTGAGTCCAAATCAGTTTTGGTCTTTTTGTGCAAAATGATCCTTATAAACAGCAATAGGGGACCAGAACTTTTCTACCATTTAAAAATCACTTTTCTCAAAATTAGGCTGTACCAATGCAAAAACTGCAACCCCAATATTACATAAGTTCTCTTTTGACAATTCAAGTGCCCCATTTTTAAGTTTCAGTCTTGGCTTCCAAGCCATCCTTTCAACGTTTGATCTCAACAGCTCTGTCTGTATCTTATATTTGTTTTTTTCCCTGTTCTGAAATCACACTGCAGCCAGCTGTAGCAGAGTGAGTTTTGGCATCATAGAATGGACACTGTTTCCCATGCCTGGCTTTCTTCTTTGAAAGAAGATAAATCCATGTTTGGCTTGGTTGTCTACAGCATCAATTTGTAATGTGGCTTACGTTCTGGGCAAGGCCTCTCCATGCTGGCCAGGGAAAGTGGAGGTAGTACTCAACTATCAAGAAACTAGATTAATTACGGCTCTCTTGCACTGTCTTTCCTCAATTCCAGTGTTACGCCACTCACACGTCCATCTGACAGTGTTTTCTAGTACAGTTGTAATCACAGTTCAAGAACTTGGCCTGTGAAGGCATTTCTAATGAAGCTTAACCGGGTTATGTGGAAGTGCCCAAACCACGTTGCCGTTGCTGTTGACCTGGAACATAGCTATAAAACCATTCTTAGAAAGATGCACTGTGCTCAGCCTAAAGCTGTGTTCAACAATTTTTGCCTTTGTGGGGTGTAGAGGAAAGAACAAGTGCCTTTTTGGTTGTGAACACGCATTTTTGGTTGTGTTCACTGTTTGAGTATCACAGACTTTAGGCAGCAACTGTTCTGGTGGCAACCCAAAAGAAGAAGCCTGGTGGGCTCCCATCTCATCGCGCTGCTGCCCAGGCTTCCAGAGAGTCAGTGACTGACGGACAATGTTACACCCCGATATTGATAAAAATGGCAGGCAGTCCCAGCCCTGCTGGGCCCCAGACTTTCGTGAGCTTCTCCAAAGATGAGTGGAGAATCTGCTGGCTGACAGAGCTCTTGGGGTGCCTGCCCAGCTGATCCATCCAGGGTATGTATGGAGCTTGGTGCACGCACAGCAGTTGGAAATATTTAGTTCTGTAAACACCATGCTCGTATGCCCAGGACTGGACATGGTTATCTTTCTCACCTCTGCAGTCTGTTAAATAGGTCATGGTAAAGTTTTTGCCCATAATCTGCGTGTGAACTGTAAAGCATTGTTGGAATGAGCTTTAGTTTGCCAATTTGTGCACTACACGGGAAGCCCTCTAGACTTAAAATACCATTATAGAGGGGCTGAGCTGGGTTCAGGACGGGGACAGCTGTCATGTGCAGGGGGTGTTTCTGTGTAATTTTGATCAGAGCGGATTTTCTCATCATCTGCTTTTGGCATTTTCTTTTGCCAAGCATTAAAAGCGAAAAGTAAAAAGTAAAGTTTGAGCCTGCAGATATTTCATGATCTGAGTGCTGCTGTTAAATCCACAAGTTCTAAGGAGATCCCCACTTGGAAAGGACAAAAATATTGAACCAAGTGCTGGCCCTGCACTTTCAGAGAGGTGTCTCGACTTTAGTCCTCCAATAATACATTATGTAGCCAGTTATATTTGTCCATGAGTCTATATTTAAGCATAAAATTAACAGATCATTTGAGGTGACAGTTGCATAACAATTGTGCAATCCTCATTTTAACCCTAATTCCTGGGTTTGCCTAGCAATAAGCATTTGAAATTTGGACCTCTTAGTATTGTTCTTTGAAGGTTAGTTACCTGGGAAAGTTTGACATTCTGACAGTTATTGCCTAATTCAACATTAGGTCTCTGGACAACTTGTGAAGAGGAAAATTTAGGTGGTCATATGGGACAATACTGTATTACAAGTAACTGTGGGAGGGGAGGCCGTAGCTGACAGCAATATGAGTTTTCTACAGGAAACGCAGTTGGATTTGCTTTTATTCAGTGTTACTTTGTTTTCTAGAATGATACGTGTTCTCATCTTTGTTCTAGATTACTTTTCACATAATTTCATTCTGTTTTTTAATACCTGTGATTTTTCTATTGCTTTAATAGTAAGAGAAGCCTTGATCAGTTTTATCAGCATTGAAAAGAGAGAAAATAAGATATCCTACAATAACAGTGTGGGGGAGGGAGCATCTGTGCTTAAGAGACAGAAAAAGAAGCAAACAGTGTGATATTAGTACCTGTGAGTGATCTGTCAGGAGGATAAGTCCTTTCACCACGCTAATGGGATCTCCAGTTGCTGATAACATTTTAGACATTAAATCACCATAGCCTTGGAAAAATGTAACTGGCCTGAGTTGGATATCGAACAGAATGGCTGACATGCCAGCAAAGGAGTCCAGGTTTTCCTCGCCTTCATCAGGAGTTGCAGCTATTATGGACTCCAGACCTTGAGCTTCAATCACCACCTAAGAAGCAATAGTGATACAGAAGCAATGAAAAAACTCTGCCTGATCCAGGCTGTTAACAGTCCTACACGTTTTCTTGATGTCTAAGAGCCTCTTATTTATGTAGTTGTAGATGAAAAAGTATGAGGTTAAGATTTAAGGCAATTAGGTAGAGCAGCTAGAAAAATGGAAAATAAAGTAATCTCACTGCATGTTTTTTCCCTTTAAATGTAGGCAGAGTTTGCCCACATGCAGCTCACAGTCCTGAGCCCACTTTCAGACAGATTTTCCTTTATCCATATGACTATTTTTCACAGACATTTGGGAGGAAAACCCAAAGATGTTCTACTGCGCAATTTTTGCCCTGCAGAAATTTAGGAGGATTATAGTATTGAAGGTACTTGCCAACATTAAGAAGAGGCCAAAGCAGAGGCATCTCACTTAAATCTCTTTGATTTGTACATTTGATTTACTCCTGTTACTTCCATTCTGTGTTATACCCGAATGACAGGCTTCATTTTACAAACTGACAAAGCTTTCATTGATTACATCAGATAAACAGTATAGGGTTTAACCGGAGACAGAACTCAATATATGACACAGAACAAAACACTTGTCTTTTCGTTAGGGCAAATACAGGCCTTATTGGCTGTTTCTTTTTCCCCTGTTACTGGCTTGTTCTCTGCTGAGTGCAGCAAACCTTATGGTCTTAGGCATTAGGTGAATTCTTTTAGAAGCTATAAGAAGAGACTACACACTGGTTTAGTTTTTATGCACAGCGTGGCAGTTACCTGGCTGGCATGAAGTTCAGCATTTCTATCAAAAACATGGATGTTCATGTTACTTCTCCTTAAAATGCCAGAGCCTGAATAGAGGATGTCAAGGCTGTATGTGGATGATACATCAGGACCACCTTAATTAAAAAAAGAAAGAAGGTACCTGTGACTAAACTAGTGCATTAATCAAATGTTTGGGAATACAAACAGGGTTAAAAGGCAGTTTCATGGTTACATACGTGTAACATAGCCAGAGTAGGCAGAGGAAGAGCCCATCTTGGCGAAGCGATCGTAGTTATGAACACGCATGTCCTTCAGAACTTGCCGAATTATTTTGCTGTGGTATTTCAAAACAAACAAACACAAAAATTTTATGGTACCAAATGTATTACTGTTCTGTAGAAATACCAAATTTGAAAGAGGGTGAATTTCCCAGTAGGAAAGAGGGTCTTCAAACCCCTCACATTTTCCCACTAAAAATCTGCCCTAACATAGAGATTCTTTTCCAATTTCAGCTGCCCCTTGTAGTCATATGTGAAAAGGTAAGCAAAAGTCTTGCTTGAAAATTAATGGAATTGAGAAGATATTTTGATTATTTTCATTCTAGTGCTGTGATGTTTAAAATTTTTCTGGTTCACTGGTTCTTATAATATAAAAGCAAGGGCCCACTGAGAGAATTAAGACTAACAGATGGCATTTCTTACAGTCACGCAAGTTAGATGCCTAATTCTTATTTGTATCTCTGAAAACATAACTAGTTATTAACTGAATATCATTGAAATGCAGAGATTTATTCTGAAATATCAATACTTAAAAATGGCACAAAAATCAGGCATCCTTTTATACTCTCCATAATTTTTACAGTAGCAATTCATGAGAACCTGTGTGTTCTTTGGGTTTCTGCAAAGGACTAAGGATAAACTGTATTCATTTATACTGAACTTAATGTACCTTGAAGGCATTTCAAAGTGAAGTATATCTTGGATCATGGAGAGCATGTACTTGTTCATTTCCAGAGGCAGTTCACCAATGGAGAGCAGGATGTTTTTCACTTCCATGTAGGATGGGTTACTGTTTAAGATAATAGCAGCTGCAGTAGTTCGCACTGTCTTTTCATGGACTTGACGATTCTGGTGGTATATCCTGTTCATTGTTTCCTTCACCTGGTCAGGAAACAGATTATTCAGTCAGTACTCACACAGATGACTGGGCAAAGTACAGCTTGGAATCTCGTTTATAATATCAGCTTAAGCTACCTCCATAGCTGAGGCTAATACATAAGGATATATTTTCAGCACCTTGTTTTTCATGGTCCTTTTGGAATGTGCAAGACATGTATAGGTCAGTGACCACATGGGCAAGAGGGACATCTGTTATGTTCTCTCTGCCACAGTCCAAATACAGTCTCCCACACTGATTTTCACAGCGGAGCTGTAAATAAGTAGGAGCACTAAGATCAAAATACTGTGGCAGTGGTCAGATCAAGAGAGAGATTTCCTTCACTGTTAAGGGAATTGGTACTTTAAAAAAAAATCAAGAATCTTTCCATTTTAACTTTCTAGCTAGTGTTCGTGGTGTCCTTGTGTCCCTGAGAAGGTTGTGACACATCTTTGTTACAGAGAAGTCCATGGAGAGCCACGTAGCCCCACTGACAGAACGGCCTCTTGCAGAGCAGCACCCTGACAACCTCAGTCACAGCTGCCAGCAGCAGGTATGAAATGGGATGCAGGGTAACGCAGCAGAGGTAGGACCTCATGTTCCTCTATTTTGTATGTCTTCTCTTACTCTTGGAGGCTGCAAGGTAAGATGCAGCTGGTTTACCCTTCTCTTACTTCATGCATTCTCCCTGGCTGTGTGAAAGCACAAGAAAGAACAGGGGTTACACAGGTGCCCAAGTGTTCCTAATGTCTCCTGTACCTCACAGAGAAGGCAGAACTCTTGTCAAGGGAGCCCAGTTTTCACCTGCCACCTTCGATGGCTGTCTGTGACTCTGGAGCCAAAGGCTGACTAGCACTGGCAAACTGGGAGCTGGGATTTGGCAAGCAGGAATGCATGAGTTTTCTGGCTGAAACTGAGATGTGTATCATCATTTCCTGGAGGTAAAAAACCTATACATGGGGCATCTTTAAAAAGAGTGAGACTGACAAATGAACTACATTAATTTATACTTGATGTTTAATGCAGTCTCTTCCACTTCTTTTACAGGGCAGTATATTTTCTTACCTCTTTGGTGAGAAAAGAAGGATCATATCTCTGCAAGGCAGTGGCAGCAAGATTGCTGATGGGCCCTTCTCCTGACTCGGCATGCTTCAGAAGCAGTGGAATTGCTTCAGGAAGGAGTGCGTTCTTCAGTGCCAGCAGGTACATCCTCACATTGTCATCTTTCTTAGCCTTCTCCAGTCTACTTAGAATCAGCCTTTTGGCTTCCACAACAGCCTAAAGAAAATCAACAGCATGTTTAAATGGTAACCACAAATCCACCTTTTTCCCTCACAGAAGTAAGCGGTACAGGGCTGGGTTCTAAAATATTTTTGTTTCAAAGCATCATTGCACAGGATTAGCAAAGGTGTGATTTGTAAATTGTATGTCGGTGGCTTCCTTCAAGCATAACCAAAGTGGCTATGTCACAGCGACAGCTGGTCCGTAGATTTATCATTGGTAGCTGCTCTTGCCCTGATTCAATGACTTTGCAGGTCTTACTCGTGGGGCCAATGTGCCCCCGCAAAAAAATCCAAGGGAAGCATTCTTTAGTGCTTCATAACATAGTGTTGTAAGAGTGCTTGCCAATCAACAGAGGAAGGAAAAAGGGATTCCTGAGGGCCATTCAGGTTCTCTGTGTCTTTTCAGCAGTGTGCTGCAATCCTGAACAGCATAGATCCAGCAGGCTGTAGTGCCTTGTCTGGCCATCCTCATCCTCTATCACCAGTATCTACTCAGTCCATGGTCAAGGTGATAGCCTTCCTCCTTGGTTGTTCTATGCACATTTGGGGCAGAGCTGAGTACTTGAACTAATTAATTTTCTTAACAGACCTGAAATAACCTAAGGTGACTGCAGATGTTAAATAGATCTTGAATTCACCAGTGGTTCTCTGAGGAGACATGTTGTGGTTTAACCCCAGCTGGCAGCTAGGACCACCCAGCCCTCAGGCAGGTCTCCCTATTCCCCCAGAAGGGCAGGGAGAAAAGGAGGGGAAAGGGAAAAGCCTCATCGATTGAGATAAAGACAGTTTAATAAAACAATAACAGAAAGGAAAAATAACAATAATAATAATGGTAAAAGAATATACAGGACACAAGTTGCTCTCAGCACCCAGTAAATTGGTGAATTGGCTCCGTCCCGAGCAGTGATTGCAAGCACGTCCCTCTCCCCAGCTATCCCCATTTATCTACCGAACATCATGTCTATTCTACGCTCCTTATCAGATGCTATTGGAAGCTGAAAAAAGTCCTTGAAAAATATAAACATCACCAGGCAACAACTACACCAATATGCATTATTGACCTCTTTTCATAGCATGCATCCTTTCATAGCAAATCTGAAATACAGCAACCACTAGAAAAACATATTAACTATATCCCAGCTGAAACCAGGACAACATGCAAAGCTTTTGGACAAGTGAGCAAAAATACTGCTTCTGCTGACAGACTAGGCAGTGAGAAAAAGTTCTGTCGGATGAGAGTAAAGCCTAAAGCTGACAAAGCTGTCATTATAAAAAAAAAAATAATCCTCCCTCTATCAAACATAGGAGTTTATGTTTTTATTTTAAAACAGGGGGGAATACGCTGCCTGTGTCTCTCATGCTCTCCCAGTAACATCAGCAGGGATCATTCGCACGTGTGGCAGACCACAGTCTGGCCAGCAGTGAACAGCAGATACTCACTGGAAGCTTGCAGCCTTCTCTCTCACACAGCTTCCTGATGAGCGCTCCCATGACAATGACGAGAGTTTCTCTCATTTCTTCATTCGCGATATCACCCTTGAACGTAGCCTGTTAGCAAAAGCAATGCCGTTAGTCTCTTTGTCTAAATATGACGAAGCCCAGTCTGTAGCGGGCTGAATACCCTCCCGCATTTCCTGTGAATATTAGTGCAATACAAAGGCAGTGATGACCACAACGTCCTGGGCTCAGGCTAAGTAGAGCATTGCTCTGTCATTACATATAAAAAACTGACTGCCATTTTCCCACTGAGTTACACTTCAGCGTCTCGAATAGTAGATTCATTTTGAAGCTATGTTTAAAAAATAAATAGAGTATTAAATGGTTACAGCACTTTGATAAGGCAACAATCAAACAACTCTCAAATTGTTTTGTTAACATTCAGAATTATGTTTGTTTTCCAAGTAGTAGATATTGATAACATTTTACAAAGTAAATAGACTTTCGGTCTGGACCTACTAATTTTTGTTGTTTCCAGGCTACATGCTACTGGCACACTTAAAGGAAAATTGGAAACGGCAACAGTCGTTTCTTCTTCCCTTCCCCTTTGACAGGGATGAGGCTCAAGAGTATTAACTCTGTCGTATTGTTTTGTCCTTTGACTTACAGTTAAAGATTTCAGGAGATTTTCACTGGGGTGAGAAGCAAATCCACAGGCATACAGGAATCGCTCCTGCAGGGTAGAAGTGCTTGCATCCTTAAAGTCAAGAAACTCCAGCATGGCTTCCAGTGATTCTGGGGTCTGAGCGGAGGTTACGGCGTCCACTACCTGCGGACTACAAAGAAGAGGAAATGAACATACCATCGTAATGAGCTAGAAAATACTGAAAAGATTTCACTGCATATAGAAAGAAAGAAGCGAATGTGCTGAAAGATCTTTTCATTGTAGGTAAGAGAGAGGTTTTTTCACTCTTGTTGGAAAAAATGTGTCCCTGTATTCTTCCACCTCAAAATGGTACATGAACTCCAGAAATTCTTCACATCCATGGATAATAATATTTGAATTTATGGAAATATAGGATCAAAAAAGTACTGAAAACCAGAAGTGTCTTAAAGTTTACAAGACAAGGTTGTAAATGGAAAAAAGTGCTTTATTTCCACATACACAATGGCAACTACAGAACAGGCTTCTACGCTACCTGAGTTACTCTCAGCTTTATCTCTGTTGTTAAGACTTGCTATAATTTGTTTGAAAGATCCTGATTGTATGGTGGGACTCAGAAATGCTTTCCAGCTCCCAAGTCTAGATGCTCATGCACCTGGTCTGTAATATGAGAACAATATCCAGGGATGAACCATCCCCTTCTTTGCTGTATTTCCATTTGAAGGAAAATGGGCAAGTCAAGACCAACTTACAGCGTTTCAGAACAAGCAGGCGGGACGAGAACCTTTGGGTAAGCTACAAAACATGTTTGCCTTGCATTGTAGATAAAGTCTTGGATGCTGAACAGTAGGCTGCAAATATATTATACTAAAAGAACAAAAATAGCTTTTTTTAAAAAAAATATCGTTTTCCGATAGACAGTACTGAATTCTGGTTTTGCATTGCTAGGACATCACCAGTAGAACTGAATCTGTTTGTACGCAATTTGCCCTTCTGCAGTTTTAAGTAATTTACACCTTTTGAAAGCTTGTTCATGATGACTTACAGAAGTTCTTTATTTTCACTTCTAATAATCTGCAGTATCTCCTCTTTTGTAGCTTTTCTGATGTTCTGAATGAAGGACAAAAAGCTTCTTGCTGCTTCAGCTTTAGAAAGTTTGTCAGGATACATATGTTCTCTGATGCTCTGCCAGTGTTCAGAAAGCTGCAAAATAATTCACATTATGTCAAATCTCTCAGCTGTGGTTTCAGTTCTTAAAATCAGACTTACTAAATGCAGATATGTGGGCCAGCTACTGCTTAAATTAGCTGAAACCCAATAGATTGTGGATCCTTTAGCTAAGTGTGATTTAATTTATTATATCCCAGTACAAATATCTTTGAAACCTTTCTATAGCCGTCTCTCTCCCAACACTTTAGTATTTTCTTGATAATGTGCATTGCCTTAAATGCAATCTATTTTGGAACAAAATATGACTATTTATACTGTAACTGGAATAGGGTGAATTCTCTTACAAATTTACTGTGCTTTCTGGTGAATACAATGTTTTCCTTCTGTTTCCATTTTTTCCTAAGTCAGTTTTTTTAAAAAGTGGGAGATGCACAATCCCTAAATTAATCATATTTTCTCAGAAGGTGGTAATTTTGTAAGTTGTTAGTATGGAACAGGAGTAAATGTCCCACAAATAATTCCTATTTCTTATTCACAAACCTGCATAAGATAGGGAGGGATTTGTGGTTATTGTACAAAATGATAGGTAAGATGGTATTAGAATAGGTATGGGCCCCTTCATATGTTGTTTCTGTATTTACTCCACACTACGCATTTTTTACTTCAATGAGCCAACGTGGTACCAAAGCACCTATATCTGTCCTTCCAGATACACTCCCATAAGAAACTGGTCCAGGTATTTTGACCTTTCCTCCCTCACTTGCCTTTGCCTCTGTTATCTCAAATTATCAAGTTAGATTATTACTATCTCAAATTATTGGTGAAAACTCAGCTGTTCTTTGCAGCAGTGTTTACTGCAGTTTTCCCAAGTGGGAAATAACACTATCGCCCATTTGACCTTTACTAAAATACTTCCCCTCTTCATGGGTTTTGTATTAGGCAATAACACTTGAACCTGCCGGCAAATAGAAGTATCATTCAGAAGTACAGAGTGCAACTTCCATCAACTGTAACAAACAATAATTAGGCAACAATGATTGAGACATAGGATATTTCCTGAGGATTAATGACCAGCTGGGAGGAGTTCATGTTCTGAGGCACAGATGGGTCTGTTAACCTCAACTGGTGATTAGTGCTTAGCACCAAGGTCAGTGTGGCTATTATAAGCTGAAATTGGATAAACATATTGGGGCACCTTCTATTCCCCCTGTTGAAGCTGCACTATAGCATGGCAAAAATTTCTGATCCGTATTTTTTCCTGTGCAGAGCCCAGCTGTGTGGGCTGCTCTCAGCTTAGCCCATACCCTAGAGAGGAGCAAGGTGGAAGATGTGAGCTGGACCCATCTCAAGCAAAAGAGTGGAGACCAAGTCTTCCTCTTTGTGGAGGGTGCTCTAACCATTCAACTGCTACAAGGAGCAGCTACCATATCCTGCAGTGACCATAACATTAAAAAACCAGCATTTACAGTTGACTTTTGCGAGGGTCCTCATTCTTCTTATGCAAATGTCAGGCACTTTGGACTGACTACCCCAAGGATTCAGGCACAGATGCACACACTTCCACTCAGCAACTCAGCCAACCTCGGACACGAATCTCTGTCTCTCTGTCAGAGAGATCAGACCAGAGATCTTGCAGGTTCTCTAGAAAAATTCAAGCCAAACCAAGAGGTCCTAAACTGAGCAAGACTTGGTTTTGAATGTCAGTGTCTGACAGCTGCCTTACCAACCTACAAAGGTTGGTTGCACAAGACAGAACAAAACCACCTCAATTTCTGAAGGGAGAAGCATTCATTTCTGTAAGAACCATGAGCATCAAAAAAATGCAAGAACCATGAGCTCTTCTGGAAAGAACATGCTTTATGATGTCTAAACATAGAAATCTAGGCCTAAATTTAAATGTAAATATTGGCCATAACCTCACAGAAGCTAGTGCTGACATCTGTGAAGTGGGGATAATAATGGTTGTTTTACCAAACTCATAGAGATAAAATGTGTTCTGATTTTAAAAGGGTTTTGAAAATGTAAAACTGTAGGGCATAACATGTCAGCGTGTCATTAATGTATACTATGATATATAAGTACCAAATGTTATGTTGCTGCTTTGGATACAGTGTTCTGTTTATAGACCCCATCTTTTCATAGCAGTTACTGTAAAATACAGTGAGAAAGCAGGACTTCATTCTCATCGTGCCATTAGGTTTATAATGACATAGTTCAGTCCCCAGGCAGTGCTCTGGAATTATACCCTATGTTTGTTATCTTGGTCTGGAAATTATCTCTATAACTATTATGACAAACTTGGTTCCAAGTGACAAATTGGTCAGTGCAAACCCCGATGGGCAGAGTCAGGGAAAAGCACCTGTCCCTGCTCTGTTTTAGATCCCTTCATGTTCCCTGCTCAGAACTGCTCCAGCACGCATGCAGCATCATTTCTATTTCGTTTCCCTCAACATATTTTTTTATCTTCTCTGCAGCTCAACAAGCATTAGACGAGATAAATTACTACAGTGCAATGCTACTTCCAAATAACTAGCACATATTCCAATATAGTAAGGTATTTGTGCTCATAAGGAGTATATCTGGAGGATTAAAATTATGTGTGCCGAATAGAAGCCTTATCTTGCTTATCAAAAACTGGCAGAGAATAATAATCTTTAAATTAATGTTCCCATTCACTGCTAAATTCAGTCCACAATAGTTATAGCATTAAAACTGTTTGCTAACAACCACTGTAGCAATTTATACTAGTTTATAATGAATAGCTTCAGTAAAACAAAAGAGGATGTATTCATAAAACTGAGCCCTTAGTAGTCTCTAGATTATTTAAATATTTAATAAAAAGAGTAATATTTTTTTTCTAGGGGAAAAATGAGAACAGTATTTGACTTGCAAGAACACTGAAGCCCCATTTTTTACTTATAAAACACCTATAAAGTCTTTTAAATAGAAGACTTCCTTCACAGCCAGGCAGTAAGAAAAGGCTACATAGATAACCAAAAAATGTTTAGCCTGCCTAAGGCATGGCTAACTACCTTTAATTTCTAGGAGCAGTTCAGCTTCTCCATGACAGAATTGTTTATAAACACTGGCCAACCATCTTAAAAGTCATTTCACACTCCATTACCTGGAAGAATTAAGTTCCTGCCAACTCAAGGTTGGCAAAGATGAGATAAAACAAAAGGGTGTTGTATTTTCTAGTGGTCTTGAGAAATACTGTACTCAGTCTTTGAAAGACAGCAAAAAGGTTGGTACTTTTACAGGTGAATCTCAAAACACCCTTGTGTGGTGGAGAACCTTTGCATCACTACTGTGCTCCCCACTCCAGGGAGTATTTTATATTGCTATGTTAGACCTCTGCTAGTGGGTTGCTTGGACAGAAACTTCTTCCACACTTGTTCTGCTCAGCTAACCAGCCCGACGTCCAATGAGCCTGTGTTTACTCACCGAAGGACACTTCTTGCATTCGGATTTGACTGGCTCTGCTACGAGTGTCACGGCAACGTAACTGGAGTCCAGGCTCTTGATAACGCCGGCGACTTGCTTCGCAGCCATCAGTCCAGGGCCAGCTTCTACTGACTTCAGTTCCAGTCTCTGCCTGTGTACACATACAGTGAAGACGCTGTTAGAGCTCAACCATTAGAGCAGAAATGTAGAAAAATCATGGCAAGAGGAAACAAAAAACCCTCCACGGACCAAAAATACAGAACACAGACTTACTGAAGTCTCATTTTAAAATGTTCAGAAAATGGCAATTCTTTGGCTTTTTTAAGGTAACAGAAATTTACTGCTAGAGGTCCGTGGTATAAAATATCAAAATAATAGACTTTCTGAAGTATGAATTTATAGCGCCTGGTAAACAGCCTTAGTGACCATATACATTCTGAAATGTTTCATATATTTGTTCATAAGAAGATCTGGAAAATGAGATTTTGAATGAACATTTTTTTAATATTATAACACTAAGGAGATGCCTGAATCTCCAAACTTTCACTGTTTTGGAGTCTGGAGTCTAACACAGATCTAGGTTTCACTGTTGTTTCCTTTCTATGCAGCAGATTTTGTTTTCTACACTTCTGAATTTTCACACACTAGAAATGGAGATCCATTTGAAGTATTTCTTAAGAAATGAGAAGACAGAAAGGCAACACCTACAGAAGTAATGCGTTGCTTAAAATGCTTTGGCCAATTCCAGCTGCTTCCATTTAATTTTTTATGAATGTAATTATTTATTATTTGCGGTATGGTAGAGCCCTTAATCAAAGTTGGACTAGGTACCGTACAGATGCAAAAGAGACCTAAACCCTTACCTGGAGAGTTTAGAGCCTTAGACCTTGATGCTATAAGACATACACATATAACCTGACTTGAACCTGCTACTATCAACGACAGTCAATTGGCCCCACTTACTTTGAGACTATTTTGGCACCTGTTTTTCGTCGGGAATTCAGAAGCACAACATAATTTTCTTCTGCCTTGACAGATTTAATGAAACTGTCTTCCAGCACATAAATTGTGGCAGATGTGGCTTTTGTAGTCACATCTAAAATCTGAAAATAATTAAAAAATAAACCAGAAGATCAATAAACAACAGAATATGAAAAGAGGTCACAGCTCTACATTGGGGCAAAACTCATAACAAAATAGAGCCAAATGAGGAAGGTGCATATGGGTTGACAACATCTCCAGCTAATCCTACAAACTAGGATCTTCCAGGTTCTCAAGAATTCCTTCTGCAAGTCACTCACTTCTGCACCATGTGTTTCAAATTCAATACATACCAGAAACAAAAGAGGGGGAAGGATGGGACAAAGTTATGAGCAGGATGTAACTGAGAAAATGCCCAGTACTACATTTAGTTAAAATTACACTTTAAATAAGATGAGAAGCCTTTCCAGGAAAATGTTTTGCAAATAAGATCGTGGTGGTCACACCTGGGAAGCAAAGCCAGCCACCTTGCTTGATCAGTTTGTAAACAAGATGAAGTCTTTGTGGCAAGTGTGAATATCAGGAACTCAGTCATGGCATTAAGGTGGTTCATTAAGAGAGTGTGGGCTACCTTTATATTCTCTGACCTGAGGAAGGACAGTTTCTGATGCAGAGAAGCCCAGTGCCTTCAGCGTGTGTTCAGCCTGCACTCAGTAATAACCACTGAGAAAGGCATTTACTAGTAGTGAGGGACCACTAAGGGCTTCAGTTACCTCTACAGCACATCTCCTAACTTACACCTGTGCGTTACGGAAGCCTTCAACCTTTCAGGTAAGCTTGACAGGGCTCCATTCAGGAGTCAGCATCTTGCCCAGCATTTATTATGTGACTAAATGCTGCGAAAAATGCTGTGCAGCTGGGAAAAAAGTTACTGTTGTCACTATGACTGTGACTGCATATAGTGTTTTCCTCCAAAGAAAAAGAAGCCTCACGTTGATTAAAAATTCAGTACAGCCAGGACAAAAGTGCTCTAAATCTGCTTAGAAACTGAAATATATTATGGATGAGATTCCAAAAATTATGGGAATTGGTGTGTTGCACTTAATGTCAGCTGAGCCAAGGTGGTTTGCACAAGAGGAGAATCCATTTCCTGTTCTCCCCATAGGTACTACGTATGAAATTTCTACTAGTAATACTACAAAATCTACAGTAGAATTTGCTTTCTGCAATGTAAGAAAGGACTTTTGAGAAAATAAGTAATAGCTATTAAGAATATATTTGTAAATAGGCAGAACAGATTTTATTTTGTTGAAGAAATCATACCTTGTTGTGGCTGGTAAATCCTTGTTTTTCTATTTCACAGGAGTCCAGGGCTTTTACTTTAGTGACTTGATCTTGCTGCACATGGTAAGTAGTATTGCAGTTCCCAGATATGTCCACCTTGAAAAAAAAACAGTTAGATTAGGACACTTGCATGATTTTATCTTTGGGACCCTGGAACACCTTCCAGAGATGAACCATTTTCTCCACCCTTGGAATCTTTTACACAAGATGCTGCACTGTTTGGGTTTATTTACCAGTTTTGAAGGTATCAGTATTTCTAACTACATGCTTTAGATAGGCAGGGGTACTTTTCATTAGATAGCTATGAAGGAAAGTAACAACGTTTGCTTAAACAAAAAAAGTTAAGAAACGCCTGGTAGTTGGGACTATACTTATGAATTTGAGTTAAATTCCACCTTTGCTCATGTGGACAGATATAAATGTAATGCAGGTTAAATGGATGCAGATAAACCATTGCTAACTTTGTGTGGATACTCTGATTTAAAATGGCCTAATCCGTTGAACTGAGGTTAGGAATCAACTGAATTTAGACATCAGTATAATCTCTCATTAGTATAATCTAAACCAGTGACCTGGTTTAAGTTGGTATATTACCAGATTCTGCTACGTTGGTAAGAGCATTTTAAATCAAATGGATTTCACCAATTTCTTATATTAATTGCAGCATCTTGACTTGTGTCACCAAATATTCTGAAGACTGTCTTTACATCCCCAACCTCAAATGCATTCAAAGAGCTGATTTCTGTCACAATTCATTCCTTCTGAGGTCAGCGGGAGCCACAGGTCTGCCTTTCAGAGCAGACTGGGCTCTGCCTCTTTCCTGATAATAATTATCTTGCCAGATATAGCATCATACCTCACGGGCAGCACCAGAGTGCAACTGTAGCTGGAACAGGCTAGCCAGACCTCTCTTAATATTTTGAGTAAAACCGGGTTCATTTTCATATGAGTAGAAGTTTTTGATCTGTAGGAATGAAAAACAAGTATATAACAAATCTGGTTAAATGAGAAAGGAATAGTGAGGACCCTCTCTAGAACAACTCCCTTTACTTTTTTTCTGATCTGGAAGCTGGATTTGGCCTGTTGCCCTTATTTAAGCAAACTCCAGAGGCTATAGGGCCTGCCAATAACACTACAAATACGTTTTGGGCTTCAGCTGTAGCTATGTAGAGTTTCAGTGCAGTGAACCTCTTTCCTGTTAATTAGAGAGAATTTAGCAGGGAAATGGGAAACTTTACATAATTTCAGAAATGACTCCTTTTTCTGCATAATCGTCAGATAATCCCTCCCCACAGAGGCATAATATCTGTTGCACTTTAATCACAGATTGCAAAAACCCAGAATGAATCATAAGTAAATCAAAGTTAGAATGACTTAAATGACGTGTCAAACACATCACAACCTTTGCACTTCGTGGCCCAACTGTTGTGCTTAAGACTCTCCTCTGGTAACAAGACTTTGCACCTCCACTTTGCATTCAAGGTGCTTTAAAAGTGCACTTTTTTTCAGGAACTGTAAGTACAATCAGTGTGTTATCTCAGGGCAAACCTGAAAAGTGAAATCACTGTGCCAGGGATGAAAGTATCACACCACAAAGAAATCATAATAGGAGCATACAGACCATATTACCTGAGAAAATGCCCAAGTTTTTAATACTACATCTCAGTCTTAGTGTATGAACTGCTTAATGTATTAGGAGCAGATGTATTTTGACTGTGTTCTTCTGATACCTCTGTCCTCATTTAGGGATGTGTACAGCTGGGAAACAGTGCTGTCCTGTTTCTTGTTATGTTGTGTAAAACTGATGACAAGGCTGAGTCTGAAAGTTACTGAGCAGGCCTGATAGCAGCTGCAATTCAGTAGGCTGAGCTGGAGGCCAGGGTATGTGCTCAGTGCCTATTTACAGCAGGAGGTAAAGATCCTGCTGGGATAGAGTGTCACAGCCCTCGCTCCGCTCTGCAGAAGGGAAAAGGGAGTGTGACCTTCAACCTTCCTTCTTTCTCACTGCCCCTCTGCCCACGTCCCACCTGCCCGCTTGCTTGGGCTGTGGAGGGGAGAGCAAGACTCTTGGTGTAGTGCTCCCAGCCACAAGCTGGTGAAGAAGCAGGAAGGGGAGGTAGGAGCAGCCAGGGCTCAAGCCTTGCCTGAGCAGTAGGCTAAGCACAAGGGGACAAGTGAGCGGCTCCTCAGGGAAAAAAGAGGGGGAGATGGATTTACTTGATTCCCTTTCTGAGCAAGACTGGGACTTTGACCCAGTGGACATGGGTGCTCCTGCAGTGGGAGAGTGCTTTGTTGCTCTCTCAGGGCAAGCTATAAAACCCTGGCACACACCACGACGCATCTGCTCACTGTCCCTTCTCTACTGATTTTTGGAGACAGTTCCCAGTAGAGGAACAACATGAAAGGCTGTTTCAGTATCAAGCTCATTAACTTGGGACCACTGAAACTGCAGGTGACGCTGAAGTAAAAAAGCAAGCCAGAGAGGTGGAAAAAGCAGTCATGCTAAAGTATTTGCTAAGGGTTTAAAGTGATTAACACTGTTCCTCACAGACTCGGCATAATCTCTCTCATTGCAAATTGTATCTCCTTTTCTACCTTCAGGCCTTGGATAAAATCTTGGCCTCACTGAAGTCAAGAGCACAAATCTTACACAGCAACTGTGCATATATCTGCATGTGGTCCATACATTTGTGGACAATCTCCTGTTTACTTCGATACTGTATGGTGTTCTCAACACACAAGAGTCTTGGGCTGGAAGGGCCCCTTGTACAGCTAAATTACCATCTGTTCTAAACTACTGTATTTTGTACAGAAATATAGGACACGAGGACATATTAAGAACACTGAGAGGATACTGAATTGGTAAATTCTCCAAGCTGGTAATAAAAGATTTGTCTCAGGTTTCCTCAGGGATTAAATTTTAAAAGACAAGGTCTTACTTTTCCACGGACAACTTCAAGAACTATGGGCCTCTGTAAAGCTTCCAGATATTCTTTCCTGATGATCTTCTCTGTGCTTTTTCCTTTGAAGATGTTTTTAGCAGCTGGACGTTCATTCACATTTTCAACTTGAACATCTCTTATCTAGCAAAGCAAAAGCAGAGAAAATTCATGTAGAGAGCAGTCTAGCATTGGCCTGGGGTAGGCTGGATAGACTAAATTACATAATACATCTTTTTTATTTCTTCATTTCTGCTTCTGATCATTAATCTTCCATGATTACTATGTCTATGTTTTCAAAAGAAAGCAGAACTCACCACTGGGGAAATAAGTGGCAGAAAAACTCACTGTAAAGCTAAGTACCAAACCAAGTTTGTATTTAGCAAATGTCATGATTTGCAGCTACAACTTAGGGCTTCAGACAACCTCAGGTAGAAGCTTGCATGCCAGTTGTTTGAAGCTCTAGAAGCTGCATGAAGTAATTTCAAAATATAGGAGATATTCTGAAGTTCTGACTTGTGATGCTAGATATATTCTTATGAAGTTTTATTCTATAGGAATTAACTTATTGAAAACGCTGGGTTTAGTTGATGAGACAAGAGGATAATAAATGATTTAGCTCATCTTCTGAAAACAAGGTCTTCAAGATTAAATCAGCAGTTAGATAAATGCAGAAAAGATTGGGTATACTTTAAGTTTAAAATATTTTAAGTTAAGATTACCGCAATTTTGATCAACTGGTCATCATCATTTTCAGGGTTTCTCCATAAGAGGTTGACATCTACACCAGAAGAAATCCGGTAGCCTGCACTTTTCTGCAGTGACGCTTTCACCTGATCAACATACACTTCAGCTGAGTAAGTAAATTTATATAGCCTGTCATTATTTAAGCTTGGTCCAGTAGTGTGCCCTGTTTGGAAAACAAAAACAAACAGTGTTTTAGAACTGACTAATATAATCTGTCATTTTCTCTAAAAAACACCTTCAGAAAAATCAAAAATGTAATTGTCAACAGAAGATTTCTGGGACTGATCCTGCTACCCTTGTGATTACAGAGGCTGTCCCACTGGAGCACCTGGGGTTTTTTTGTGATTAAGTTGACCCTAATCTCACATATTTAAGATACGTATGTCCACAAAATCCTTTATTCTAGCTCATACTTAAATAAATAAAAGAAAGTAAAATTCTTTATTTTGGATATGTTAGCATTAGAAATTAATCCAAAAATATTTGCAACTCAAAATACTGTAATTAATCATACAATTTGAAATGCACAGATGAAATTTGTTGGAGCCAACAGAAATTGATCTCTGCATCTCTTGTATGTTTAGTGGGAATCTTTCCATTGAGAGCCTTGCCCAGGCGTGACATGGAAGTAATAAAGACATTGGGAAAATATTTTTTAGATTAAATAATTAAGTGCTTTCTCTTTAAACGAAATAATTGTCTCTACAGCAGTGAATTGACTGTTAATTGATGTATTTTAAGGGATATAAAAGCCAAATTCTAGCAAAAATGCAACTTGCATATACAATTTACGGTGCCATTTCCATCTGCATTAACAACTCAGACTGTTTCCTAGGGATTCAGCTGCACTCTTGTCAGCGTAAATGAAATCTGTAGAATACAAATGGTTTTTATTTTTCCTTTACAAAACTACTTACTACCACACTCTTTCCTATCTTCTCTTTCTCTTCTGTCACACACAGCCATGTGAGTCATGTGGCACTAGAGTCACAAGTCTCTACCCAGCCTCAGGCACAGGAATTAAGAACATGCCCCTAAAATTTGTGGCTAAGGAAAACCCAGTTTCTTCTTGAATACCCTTTAAATGTTTTGTCATGAAGGGTATACATAACATCCCTTTTCACTGCTTCCAAGGGCTTCCCTCCTCTGGTGCGGATGGCTGCAAAGATCTCTTCCACACAAGAAAAACTGATGAAGTCAGTTTGTAGAGGGAAGGGAAGGGAGGAGAAGCTGGCTGTACACAAAGTGCTGTTACATCTGCAAAGTAAATACACATACAGTGACCTTAGGTGCTATCTGTAAGCAGCACGGCACTAGCCTCTCGGACCTGAATACCACACCACTGAATCCGTTGGGAATTTCCTCATGGAGTTCAGGAGGCGCAGAGCAGAAACAAAAACTTCACAACAGAGTTAATCCAAGAAAAACAAAGTGCTGTCCTCAGGCAAATGCGTCTCAGTCTTATGACAAGTGCACGGAAAAGAAGAAAAATCTATCAAAACATCTCAGACAAATTCTTAAGCATGCGGTAATGTCATCAGTGTGTTCAAAGTCCCTTGCAGAGAATCAACAGGCTATCATGCTTTATGTCATGTCCCTCAGTGTTTTATTTGACTCTGCTAAATAAATTTCAAATCACTGCGTTGGTAAAAAGGAAAACCAAAGCCTTTTCTTATTTCACTCTCTGATTTTAAATCCAATTAAGTAGGTAGACAGTGTGGTTCCAACATGGCTGTTGGATATATACAGATATATTCTGCAGTGCTCCAAGAGTCCGAAACCCCTTTTTGAGGCTTTGCTCACTTCCTTCCCCTGTTTACTCAGACGTCATAGCAATAGATAAAGGTAAGCTTCAAAGAACCTTTTCCTGAGGAAAACAACAACCCCACCAAGTCTGCTCTGCAAGTTGCGTAAATTGGCAAAGCAACACAGAACTAAACTGACTTATGCTTTACGCCAGTTGGAGATGTGGCACAGCAAGTTTGGTAATCTTGGGGTGGAGGGGGAAGCCTGTTTGCATATAAGAGCTCAAAGCTGTGACTCTTGATTTTTTTTGCAGGAAGGGTGAAGTATTAATGTTGGAATGACGGGGCTCTTCTGGTTTTGCATGTCTTGTATGTCTGCTTCAAAAAAAAAGTCACCAAGAGGCATACAACCCTCCCTCCAGGCTTACCATGAATTTCCCAGCCACTTCCCTAATCCCTCACAATCCTATCAGCTTTGAAGCTACATTGCCCTTGAGAGCAGAGTGTGCTCAGTGCCTGCCCGGAGATGGCTGCATCTTTCAGGGACACCCCTGGTTCCTTGCAGTACCTCGGAGCAGGTCGCTTCCTGGTTTGAAATGTCCTTCATTTGCAGCAGAAATGGCAGTGCTGATGATTTAGTATCAGCTGAGATTTCACAAGTGCCACCCACTAGGTGCTTTCTAAACACAGAGGGTGACACAATCCCATCTAAAGATTAAGGTGGGGGGAAGGCACATCCAAGAAAAATGATCTGGGCGATGAGAGACATGTCTTATTAGTTAAGGTGGATGTTTGTGGTTTTGCTCCCTCTCTATTTTCAGTTAAAATTACCTTCCACCTAGCCTTTTCTTTTTCCTGCAGCTCAACCCATAGATCCTTTTTTTTCCTTTTTGCAAGAGTTCCTTCTCTCTTCCTCCCGTTTGGCATTTCCTTGTCCCCACATACAGAAGAGCTGCTCCCTCCTGAAGGAAACAGATGAGCAAATGACGCAGCAGCTTCTTGCAAGTGCCATGGAAGAGATGAATAATTGCAAAGTATTTCTGGGAGCTAGAAGAATATAAGGTTCTGAAAGCTTTCACCATTTCACACGTGGAAGATGCTGCAGATACCAGGGCAGAAGATGCCTTTAGTTGCAAGAATGGTGTCACTGATGGAAAAGGGTGAGCCAGCACTGGATCACCATAAGAGAAGCAGCAGGGATGAGGCAGTGTTCAAGGCAGTCGCAAGGAATTAGTACTTACTGTGGTGGGAATGGGGAAGCCAAGAGACAATTGATAGTGTGGTCAGTTTGAGAGGCAAGGGGGATATTGGTGGCTGAGGGACAGAGATACAGTGTCACTGCCCGGAACCAGTATTCAAAATAGCTCAACTAAATTTTCATGCCATCTTTCATGAAGAAAACATTAGTACTATTCAAAAATGAATATTCGTACACCTTTCTGATAGAAACTTTTCTTAAAAAAAAAAAACAACCACACCACCTGCTTTTAGTAGTTCTTTCCTTTGTATGCAGCACAGCACTGGGATCCTTGCTGCCCATATGCTATTGCCATTTCAGCTGGTGGCAAATGTCTGCTGGCTGAGAAGGGAGGAGAGATGGACATAAAGACTGCAATCGACCATGCTCTCTTGGGGTCAGAAGTGCCTGCTTTCAAGGTGGAGTGCATAACATACAGTTTGACTAGTAATGTTAAGTGTCTGTCATTAAGGGGGTAACATGCCAAGTCTATAATTAAATCATGATACTGTATAATACAGAAGGTTACACTGCATGAGTAGAGACAGCTGTCAAGTCCTGTGCCTTTTATTAATACATATGGCATGCACAGCATTTGCGTCTCTAACTACTATCTGGCTCTACCTTCATAAATTATATTTGCCACTGTTTCTGATATCGGATAGCTTTAAAAAGCAAAACCCATCCACTTTAAAAACATTTTTCAAATGAAACTGCAGTAGGAAAGTTTCATATATGTTGATATAGCTGACTTAAAAGAAAAGAATATTCCTTCAATGTTTCCAAACGAAAGCATGGCCCCGGTGGAAAGGTAAAACACTCATCCTAATCCCAGCTCTGTCACTGAGGCACTAAGTGGCCTTTGGGCCAGTAATTTAGCTCTCAATCTCTCTGCACAAGAGAGATGAGACATGGCAGAGCTGAAGGGAGGACTAATTAATGAGAAAATGCTTGTTCAGTACCTTGGGGATCTAAAGTGACAAGCAAATATTACTTCACGCCAAGAAGGAGCTTTGCTTAATTGAAACTAAGGAGAAGCTGGGAAAAACAGACAGCAGAAATGTGGCACATTGGTGTCTAGCCATAAACGTTACTTGGCAGTCTCATGAAGTACACTCATGGGTAGAGGTACTGCCTGCAAACTTCTCTGCTTTATAAATCCTGCTGTAAGGGGGTACAGAGGTAGGGAGGAGGGTTGTTGCTCTGGATCCCCTGCAGGGAGCACCTGCATGAAAGCACCTCTACAGCCTTTTTAACAATTTAACCTAGGATGGCATGCCTCTGCCTTCTCCTCTTCAACATGATGAGGACATCCATATTAAACTAAAAACTAGGTGTCAGCTCATCTTTTAAGGTTGCCGCCCCTCTAAATTTAATGTCAAGTTGTACATGAAGGACCACTAGAAAAAACACTTTTCTTTGCTTCGTACACTGGCACCGCTGAAGTGGGCGCTCTCCAGATTTCATACCCTTGACCTTTGTCAGGACACCTCAGTAAAGCCCTGCTCCCAGGGCTTGTGCAGACATCCAGGTTTTCATGACTTATTGCAGAGCGAGCTCCCCATGAAATTAATGGGATGCTTGTTACTGACTTCAGTGGTAGCTGAGTCAACTGCTCAGAAGCTGAAACCTGGAGAGCCCTCAGCGCTTCCTGGCTCTGCTCCACCAGAGCACTTCTGTGTGTTTAACTTCTGAGCGTAGTCCCTTTCAAGGCGGTGCCCCCACCGCATGTCCTGACTAAGCAAGGTCAAGATCCCCAGTCTCCTGGCTCACACTGCTGGCCCTGTGCACCTGAAAACATTGTCTCCTGCATCCCCTCTGCCGACGTGAATGCTACAAGCACTTAAGCCTTTCTAATTACTAGATGTATTTTGAATTACTCAAAGACAGACAAGTAAATATGATTGGTTTTGCTGCAAAACAGATCTGCATACAAACACTGGTTATGCCTTTGCTGAGCCGAGCCCGGTACAGACCTACCTTTAACAGAGGCTGAGTACGTGGAAATGATGCAAAGGAACAGCACGGTTAGAAGAATCATGCTGAACTCTCCCGAGCTCCTGACTGCAGCATGAAGCGCGAGAGCCTCCAAGAAGCGAGCTGCCGAGAGTGTAGGGGCGCTTGCAGAGAGCGCTGCTGGGTCAGCCACACTGTTTATCTAGATGTAGTAAAGGTCAGATTCCAAATTCCACACTCAGGTACTAAGTTCATTGAAGGACTTCCAGTTAATTATTAAGAACTAAGGTAACTGGTGGTTTCTACCCCATTTTATCGATCGCCTCAGGTTTCATTTTTGAATACTGAGCCCACACAGCCACATTTCTGAGTGGGGGAGCCCCTCTCCAGTCCTACCAGAACCTGCCATTCCCCCTCTGTGTGAACGAAGGGTCTGGTGTTGCCAAGAGCCTGACCCTGACCACTGTCTCCACTGTCTTGTATCATTTCTGTGAGCAACCCTGGAGGCAGAAGCTTTTTAAGGGTCTTCCTGGAAGCAGAAGTACATGGGATTTATCACTATCACCCCAAAAAGTGATGCTATTTTGTTATGGAGACTCAGGTGCAATGTCAGTTCCTGTTGTGTTGTATCGTACCCAATAAATTCTCTTTCTTTCAGCAGCCCCAGCTCCATCATTGCACTGGCTGAGGTTAGAGACTGAAAGGATAAGAGAAACTTGCCATTCTGTCCCACCTTGGTGAAGAGTACCTGCTTGGCTAGGTCTGGCAGCAGGGCAAACCAAGCCCTCCTTTTCACCCCTATCTTCCCCTTTTTTCACGCTCACTTCACCACCTCCCCTGATAAGCCCCCAGCTGACTAACTCACGCGCTTCCCCATTTCCTCTGACAGTAAATCCCAGGCCATCTTGCACTAAGCCTCATGGCCAAAGGGCTTGCTAAAGGACCCCCCTTGTCCTTCAGGTGATGGTCGAGCAGTAGGTAACCTCCACCACCACGTTCCTTGGCACCCCCTGGGTGTCACAGCCTGCAAGGGGGCAGCCTCTCCTCCCTGGCTCTGTAGAGAGGGAGTATCTGGTCCTGTTTGTACAGGTACACCCACGAGCCATCACCACGCTCCTTCACTCCACTTCCAGAGGTTCCTTTAACAAGACTGCGAGCTACAAACACCCCAACTGAACCAGTGTCGCCCCAGGCATGTTTAGCTGCTCCCAATGGGACATTTTTGCCACCAGCTCCTCTGTACTATTAAAGGATCATGAGAACAGCCTTCACCTTGGATGGCACAAATGCTGAGAAGAAAAGCCAAGCACCGTGGATCTCAAACATCGCTCAGCAGTGGGAAACCACAGGTCCACTCCAATTCCCCTCACTCATGCTCATCTCTCTGAAGCTTGTGGAAGTCCCCCTGGAGCTCTTCGTGTGTGTGTGCATGCACGTGGGATGGAGGAGCTTAGCAGGAAACCCTGGGAACCACTACTGACGCTCCCCAGTTTGTTTTTTACACTGCTTCACCAGTGCAGACTGTGATATGCTCCTGAATTCAAGGGCCTGAGGCAGAGGACTCCAGCTGATCCTTTTGCTGTGTTTTGTACACAAAGAGCTTACCAGGCTTTCTATGCTTTTTTTGATAAGAACATTGTCCGTGTGCAAAACCAACTCTGGCTAGAGAGAGACCAGAGGTATGGATCCTAATTTGGAAACGCAACGTTCACACTTTTCTCACCGGGAGGAGTTGATGCTGGTCTGAGATCTGGAGAAGAGCAACTGTCCTCCCCTTATGCTCTTAGGACACAGGAAATTTATTTCTTCCTCAAAATGAAGTTAATGTAAAAAAGACCTCCCTTAAGTCACTGGAGTATCAGAGGCCAGATCACCTGCTGAGTTAAATCAGTGCAGTACTTCTTTGGACACCAGTGTAGTACTACCAATTACAGAGCTAAGGATGTAGCCATGATGTAGAGAAATAGTGTACACACATTTCCACGTGCATATACATATATATCCCTATATTTGTGTCTATAATGTATACCCGGTGTATTCTTCAAACGCCTTAAAAACAGGAGGCCTAAGCCTCTCCTCAGTTATGCCCAGCAGTGATTTCCTTGAAGTCAAATTACACCAATGAAAAAACCGTTGCGCCCACCAAAGTCCATTACACGCAGAGGGTGCGGGATCAGCCCCTAATGTACGCTTCACGCCATGCTGGCATATGCACTGGGGTCAAAGTATTACTGTTGCTGCACATTTTCCAGAGTCCAAACTATAAGTCTCATATCTTTATATGACCTAATAAAACTAATGAGATTTCTTCACAGCTTCTGAGGTCACTGAAATGGTTTTGTCTTTACAAATGACAGTGTGAAGATTTTGGTTTTCAACTCGCTCGTGTGCATTGAAGTACCCAAGTCCATCGTTGCTCTTCAGCTGATGCCTGTGTGCCCCAGATCCTGCTGTTCCGGTGAATAAGACACCCCACCCACCCCCAGTTTCTGCTGCAGGGGGCGGGAGATGCACTCCCAAGCCACTGGCTAAAGGTGAGTTGTGCGTGTCACTTGCATCCTAAGCCTCGCCTCAAGAGTGCTGCAATCAGACCTGGCCCACAGAGTGTCTGTGTCTACACCTGAGCTTCCACTGAGTATCTCTTTTCCTCTCTCCATATGTTGTCTCTTGACCTGCGGTGGTGTTTGTACGGAACGTTTCCATATGCAGTATTCAACTACGGGGTGCTGAGTTTGTTCTGTTGCTGGGGGCAACTCCCCATTTCAATGAACATCCTGAAAAGTCATGTTATGGCTCTATCAAAATAATGGAATTCAGTTAGACAGCTCTTTCTCAATATTTTTAGCTGCTCAGGTCTTCATTTCGCTTTGTCACCAGTTGGCACTTGGCAGCCTTCAGAAAACATTGCATTACGCTGTATCGGTGTTTGAGGACATAGGGATCTGGGTCAGCAACACTGACGCTTTGGAGAATGCAATATGAGAAAAACAGATTAATAAATCAGAATGCGTATGCAGTTTCTTCCTTCTAAGAAAAAGCACATCTGAATGTTATGTGAGTTTGTTAGATGCCTTTTTGATTTTTTAAAAAGGCAAGCAGGCAAATGGGCTTCTATCAGTAACTGATCTGCAAACTTTTAACCACCACAGGAAAATGAAGGATTCTTCACAGGGACAGTGGCACATTTGGACTTTCGTGTGTAAAGCTAGATATTAATAGTAACACAAGTGAGGTTTTAAATAGCTGCTAGCAAAAGCAAATGCAAATCTAGCTATTTTTAAAATAATGCAGGGAATAGGAACCACAAATGAAATAAAATATTACAGCAAATATTAAATACCAGCAGCAGTTAAAGGTCAGTGTCTTACTATAGTGACAGCATACAGTTTTGTGACTTTAACATAGCCATAGTAAACCTGAAACCAGCACTAAAACTCTAAGAGTGTGTATATCTGGAACCAATGAAACTTGAGATAAACACTGATGCAGATGAAAAGGGTATTATGGTAGCATGCACTCTTATGTTTGCTAACTTTGAGTGCCTCATTAACCAGGGGTGAACAGATACCTACATATTTAGGCTGCCCAAAATATATTTTTCTCATATAATATAATCCCTGTCTCCAGAACTGACTCCTGTACCAGGGCAGCAATTTTTCATGAAGTTATCTGAAGGCAAAAGAATGCTGCCCTTCATTGACACCAGAGTTTAAAAAGCTAATTGGCGGTGGCCTTTAAAATTACGAAGCGTGAAGGCGCGCACCCCTTTTTAAGGGGCAGAGGGAACACGGCATTGCTGGGGGACCTCTGGAGCAAGAAATCTGCTCCGAGGAATGTCGCCACTTAAAAATACTTCACTGGCCCCTGCGTGAACTCACTGGTGTCATCAAAACCATGGGATAAAAATAAGGTTTTCTTACTTTTCGCTCCCCTTAATCCTACAGAGCCACCACAGCTGTAAGGGAGGAGGGACACAGCTCTCGTAACTCTCCTCATAACTCACCGCAGGGGCCCATTTCCAAGCAACCTCCTCACCCGTATACCTGCCTCCGACGTCGGGCCCTACAGGCCCCTCAAGCCTGGCCAGGCACCCGCCTCCAGCCGCCCTGCCGCCACGGCAAGGCCGGCAGCAGCCGCCACCGGCCGCCAACCGCGGCCTGCCAGCGTCTGGCATAACCAACGGCATAAAACCGAGAAACCCGCTCAAACCATGACTAATATATTCAAAGTGCGTTCGTTACGGTTGTGCTTTTTTGACTGGAAGTTGAAGCTGGAAGGGGAGGCCAGAACTAACACAGAACATGGCAATCGGTGCAGACCCCAGCGAGGTACCGAGGCCAAGGGAGCCGCACCGCCATGTTGGCGCGCGGCACCGCCCTCCCTCAGCGCCGGGGCGGTGGCCGTTGGCGCCGCGTGACCGCCGCCCCGTTGCTCGCCGGGATTTGAAGTCTTGCGTGCTGGGAAGGGGGGTGGTGGTGTTGCTCCTTCTCCTCCTCCTTCCGCCCCCTCCCCACCCCTGGCCCGGCGCGTGGGGCGTCTCGCGGGTACGTTGCAGCCCTACCCCCGCCCCCGTTACCCCTCGGTGTACCG
>JAOXNO010000033.1:27708534-27766983 GCA_028565335.1 Limnodromus scolopaceus
GGTTGCCCAGAGAAGTTGTGGATGCCCCATCCCTGGAAGTGTTCACGGCCAGGCTGGATGGGGCTTTGAGCAACCTGGTCTAGTGGGAGGTATCCCTGCCCATGGCAGGGGGGTTTGGAACTTGATGATCTTTAAGGTCCCTTCCAACTCTAACTGTTCTATGATTCTATGATTTTCCGACTCTTCCCTTCCTGAAGAAGCCAGGGGACTGTGGTGGGTTTTTTCTGCATGTTGGCTCTGTAGATGCAGTGTTCTCCAGTGAAACAAATTATCTTTGGAAAACCATGCAGCTGTTGGGCACAGGGGAGCTACTAGTATGAAGAAATAATACTTGCCATTGAAAAGGAAAAGGGTATAATTGTAATTGATTTGAACACAGAACATTTTGCTGAGTATCAGTGCAGTCTGTTCATCCCCTTACTTGCTGTGTTTTGTCCACTGACAGTGTCCAGTGTCAGTGGTTGGCCAGTGTCTTTAGTTTTCAGAAGAAATAAAAATTAATTTTGAAGGACTGCGTGAGTTGTTGCACTTTAGTCTCCTTAAAATTATATTTCTTTGCATGCTGTCGTCATTATATTACAGGCTACCCCTTTAGTTTTTTGTGTTTGTGTTTTTGAGAATAGTTTGTGTACACATAACAGTACTGCTAATGATCTTTCTTTTACATTTAACCCGGTATGATGCCCTACTTTTATACAGTTGTGTTTTCACAACGTTTTTAACTGGAAACTGTTAAATAGCTGCAGACATAGCAGGCAGAGTTTTAGACATGATTTGTATATAGGTTATAATGTCTCAAGTATTTTGAAAGTTACTGTTTGCAGCGACACTAACCTAGCCTTAAACAAAACCGGACCATCTCTTATTAATTATTTTTTTCTTTATTCAGGTTTATGGTAGGTGTAGAGTGATATTCCTTCTACTTAAACTTCTTGTTAATAACACTTGTACTATTGTTTTGTTTCTTACAGAACTGGTGAGGGAAAAAGCTTGCTTTTAATTACATATTTATCACATGTTGAGAAGTTAGTAAACCTGGCCAAAAGCTAATGTCGTCAGAAACGCCGAGAGAAAGTCCAGAGGTGCCAACAGAAAATACCATGTCCCCTGAAGTTCCTGATGTGGAAGGAGAGGTGAAGTCAAGTGACAATCCAGTAGAGAGACAGGAGGCAGGCTCAGACAAGGAAGAATGCCTTGAGCCCATGTCCAAGAGGCAAAGGAAGAAACTATTGAAGCAGAAACAGTGGGAAGAACAGAAAGATCTTCGGAGGTATGGTTTGTAAAATGGCTTTTCTAGGATAGTGTGTAGTAGTTAGTGCTAATAATAACAATGTGTCGGCAGAATTTGCATGTAGATTGCTTTAGCAAATCAAGGCAGTTGAACCAGTTTTCTCCCGTGCCAGGTCTAAAGCAGTAGTCACAGGCTACTCCATGAGCATATGAAGAAGCTATAAAGGTAAGCATCCTCTCTTCATACTAGAAGTGTTCCTCAACTGGAAGAGAATATCAGGAGGGATTCAAACTTGCATGGTTTTGACTTGTCAGAAGGGAGAAATAACGTGTGGCCTTGTTCCTTTCTGAATGGGCTGCGCCCTCTTTCCCTGGTGCTGTCAGACTTGGTGAATCCTACAAAGACAATGAATAAAAAAATTTTCTTTTGACGCATGAAGTGCTGGGCTATAAGTTATGTTGACTTACAGTCTGTTAAAATAGTTTTGGAGGGTGGTGAGCTTCTGTTTTATTCTGTTGTTGAGAGAAAGCGTATCTGCAAATGGGCTGACTGTGGTTTATCCTTGTCTTGCTGAATGCAAAGTCTTCCTTCCCGAGACAGCGGCTGTTAAGGTTGCTGTCTCTGAAAACTGATCTCCCAACTGCCTGCTCCCTTTGGGGGATCGGGGAAAGAAACAATTGCTTCAGAAGCATTTTGAAAAACTGTTTGGTGAAACGAGAGGTAAACTGCCTTCCACATTCTGATTCTGATACTGCAATTTGCACAAATGGCTAAGTTTTAACTACCACAGTCATGGACAGCCACCTTGATCGTAGAAGTATGCATTTATGTGCATAACGTGCACCTCAGCAGATCTGGCAGTGCTTTTTGAAGATTTGTTTGTTTGCTTATTTAGGCAGAAACGAAAAGAAAAACGCCAGAAGAGAAAACTAGAACGTCAGTCAAAACTGGACTCCAATAATGAAGGGAACGACAGAAAGCGTATGCGAAGGGAGGTTGTTCCTAGTACACTTCGCCTCATCGTGGACTGCAGCTTTGATGACTTGATGGTGCTAAAGGTAAAAGAAACTTACTCATCACAAACAAATGTTGAAAGGTCTCCAGTGACAGCATTGGTGCAACGTCAGAGCACAAAGACTGGAGAACAGCTTTAAGAGGACAGTTAGCATGTTTAAGTTTGTGGTGACTGCCACACCTGCTTACATCAGCTGCTGAATTTTTTAGGGTTTGGAGTGTACCTTTCTATAAGCTTCCCAAAGATTTTCTTTGCCTTCATGGATATGTGGTGAGTTAGTTTGATTCCCGAAATAGGAATATAGAAACAGTTTGTGTCTCGTGTTCACCATGAAGTTAGATGCAGTCTGCCCCAACATGGTTTTGCTAGAAGGGCTGAAAATGCCGCATCCAGGTACTTGGTCTTTCAAAATGGACCTGGGGCTCCCAACTGTGTTGGTAACTGTCTGTGAAAACGAGAATTTTGAGCATTATGAGGACACAGAGCTTTTTCTCTTGGTCACAAGAGGCAGTTGGGACAGGAGGACACTGTCTCTAAATATTAGAATGGGGGAAAGAACAGGTGAGATGATCGCAGGATAGGTAAATATGAGAAAGATGAGCATGATACCCAAGCACTGGTCAAGATGCTTGGTGTGGTGTTTTGAGATCAAAGCAGTTTTAACTCTATGAGGAAAGTATGTTAATCTGCAGCCTCCTGTAAGACTGCAGCCTTTGGTTTCTGAGGCAGGCCTCTCCCCTCTCTGTCACCCTGAGCCCTTCTGCTGCTGCCAGGGGCTTCACTGCCCTGCAAGACTGCTTGAATACAAGCTTTTACAAAGCCTGTCTTGCCACTCGTTGTGCGTAATGCAGAACAGATACAGCACTGATGGAGCTAGTATCACTTACCACAAAATTTTGGGGAAGCTCCAGTTGGTATGTTGGAACTCGGTTCCCTGAGGAGCCCTTCAACAGTGCCCCAGAAGAGACCAGAGGACCCCCTTGATAGTTCTGGAGATGCTGACTGGGTGTTTCCCGCTAGACTTCATCCTTTGTAAAACACGTTTGCTTCCTTGGTCAGGCAGAGCCCCTGTTAGGCCTGAAATAAAATGTGGCACTTCTGCAGGTGTTTCGGGAGGGTCAAGCGTTGTAAGGGAAGATGATTGTGGCCTTTAGCAATAGGCTTAATTAGATGCTTCCTCTAGTGTCTGTATAAACTTGCATTGCAATATTGTAGTGATAAAGTCTAGTTCACTTGAAGTCCTTTGGAGATACCAAAACATTCTCAAAGCACTACATGACTCAAAGCGATATAATGATGTTTCATTTTAAAATGGGAATCAGTTATATTTACAGAACACTGCTTTTGCGCCACTGAGAATAAAGCTATATGATGTACCTTAGAAAAAACATAATTGTTTAAAAAGTAAGTCTGCTTCATTGTAAGTAGTACTAGTTAACTGTTGTCTAAATTGTCAGGTCTATATGCCACAGCCAGCCACTAAGTTATTTGCATTATTCTGGGGTTCTTCATGTTAATTATGTGTATTTAATTTTCTTAAATATAAACAGCATATTCTCAGGATTTTTCCATGGCTGAAAGGCGTGAGTATTGTTACAGTGATGAATCTCCTTCATTCCTCAGATTAATTTTGAGTATATTATTGCATATAATTAAATTCCAGTGATTTTTGTTTGTTTCCTAGAATAATGCAAATCAATCATAGAATCATTTAGGTTGGAAAAGACCTTTAAGATCATCAAGTCCAACCGTTAACCCAGCGCTGCCAAGTCCACCGCTAAACCATGTCCCTAAGCACCAGATCTTCGTGTCTTTTAAATACTCCCAGGGATGGTGACTCAACCACTTCCCTGGGCAGCCTGTTCCAGTGCTTGACAACCCCTGCAGGGAAGAAACTGCCCCCTTGTCAGCATAATCCCTTCACAATGGCTATTTTTTCTCTCAGGTTCTGATGTCCACTCTCTCTCAGTCATCACTTTTGCCAGTTAAAAGCTTCCTTTCTTTTTCTTTAGCTTCTGACTGGCTCATGGTAAAGCATTTTGTGGTGGTCTGTCTGAAGGACTATGTAAAACCAAATTGTGTTGTATACAGGATGTTAAGAAGCTGCACAAGCAAATTCAGAGATGTTATGCAGAAAACCGCAAAGCATTCCATCCTGTGCAGGTACGTTTATGCAAACTCCACACTGACTGTATTGCCACGTACAAAGCATATGAGAAAGGTGGCTCTGGCCCAAGTGGTGGGAACTGTAGTAGAGAAAGATATTTAAGCTGCCTCTTTTTAATAAAAAATTACTTCTATTGTAATCGATTAACTTTAACCCACATGTTATAAAAATCCCTGTATATATGAAACAGTATGTGCATGCAGATGAAGAGTGCCATGTACTAGTGTGCTACTAAAATACTGTTAATCCTCAGTTTTTTCTGTGACAGATTAAAAAAAAAAAAGTGATTGTAGGTGCATATTTGTCTTTTAAATGTATCACTACCTGTATGAATGTGGTCTTAATACCACTTTCAGCTAAAAAATGATTAAGAGTTTCAGCTTATAATTAAAGCTAGAAAAAGTCTTGTACCGAGAGGAAACAGATTGGTATATTGACATTTGAGTATTTTGTACCTCTTGTTTGTTCTTTTCCAAGTTTTACTTGACCAGCCACGGGGGACAGTTGAAGAACAACATGAATGAAAATGACAAAGGATGGGTAAACTGGAAGGTGAATAATTGAATATTTCTATAAAAAGAGACAAAGAAGTCCTGGTTATAGTTGCTAACTAGGTTGTTAGTTGAAAAGGACCTGTGCTTGTTGCATGGGTCAGAGATCAGAGCAATAGCATATTAGAAATAGTGTGGCTCTTTGTGGTTTTAATTAATTTAACTTAAATAAGCCAAAGTCTTCTTGATTTGAATCTAGCTTAGTTTTTTCCTTGAGAAACTCCACACGTTCCCCTGTTTTTATTGAACAGACTTCATTCTCTGATAGACTAAGCAAAACTACTCAATTTAGGCAGTTCTGACAGTCATCTGTCTTGAGAGTGCTCTTTTTTTTTTCTTGGGGAAAAATATGGCTGCAGTCATGATGCGATTCTCTTGTGTGCACCTTCGCTTCCATTGTGTTGCCTCTCAACATTGAAGTGCAAAAGCACTTCATAAACCTCTTGCAAAGGCACAGCATAACCCTCTCATCAATCAGGTAATGTTAAATAAGCATTTCCTTCTGGTTTCACGTCTTTAGAAAGGCAGACTTGAAAATTATTTTGATGCCTATGAGAAATACGGTAACATTTGAAGGGAATCACAACAGCTTAGGGATTTCTAAAGTTCTTCGGGGGTTTCAGAAGATTTCCTGATGATTTTTAGAAGTCAGTGCTGTAGGGACTGTGGATTCTTTATGCAGAAATCAATCTGCACTGTGCTACATGAGTGAGGATGTGGAACGCCTGCATGCTATGGGATTTATTTTTGCTGGTTCTGTCTTGGATCTGTAAAGCTTGCCCAGCAATTCATCAGTTGAATCTAACTTCTTTTAACTGCCTTTTTTTTTTTTTTTTGAGGATATCCAAATTAGAACAGAACACTATAGTGAGTTAATAAAGAAAGAAGACTTAGTATATCTTACCTCGGATTCCCCGGACGTTCTCAGTGAGCTTGATGAGAAGAAAGCCTATGTGATTGGAGGACTGGTGGATCACAATCACCACAAGGTAAACTGTGAGTCCATTTTTATACAGTTATTTTTTTGGCATGTTATTTGACATTAATGCTGTTCACGTGTAAACTAACAAAAATAAGTAACAAGAGAACTTCTTCAAAAAAGACTGACTTCAAAAAATTTTTGAAGAAATGGGAAAAAAACCAAACTTGCTGTGGTAGCAGTGGCTTGTGTTCCAGAATGCAGACATGCTGAGCTTTTTGGAATTTTATCTTTTCATTTTAAATATAGGAATGGAATGAATAACACTGCTTGGCTTACTGAGGGACGTATTTTGAGACAGAAAGACTTGGTTTCTGTTCATGCACTGTGTATGTGTGTGCTTGTATGTGTATGTGCCCAAATATAGATGAAGAACAGTGCTTGAGTCTTGGATGTCCTTTTTTAATATGTTTGCTTGTCAGGAGAACTTGGCTAAGTAACACACATGCCTCAGGGATCTGTTTCCATACCTGTACGTGGGATCGTGCTGTGTGGACCTGGAATGTCATAGAGAATTCAGTTGGGAAATAAAAGCACTGTTACTGCTTTTCTTCAAAGACACTCTTGTGTAATTTCTGGTTTAAACATATTAAACATGTTTAATATTTCAATGTGATGCTAAAAAAAGAGAAGGATCTTAAGCCTTACCAAATGATACTTGAGCAGTTAGTCCGCAGTTACAGACCAGGGGGGAGCTAACGTGGATCCTTTATATAGTGATTATGGTATAAGGTGTTTACACAGTTTTAAAGGTGATTTTTTTTTTGCCCGTCTTGGGCACAGGATTTGCCAGATTTAAAAAAAGCAAACAAAATGTATTTATCTTTTACTCTTCCTCTCAAAAAATACCTGGTTACTGCAATCTGAGTGACTTTGCAGTTAAGCATAAACTTGCCTTTAAAACGGGCTATGGCTGACATGTTCTAGAGCTGCAGCTGCACGAACGAGTTTTATTTACGATCCTTTTGAACATACATCACAGTGTGACATATAATCAAAGTAGTAAGTTTTCCAAAGGTAGGCCTTGAAGCAGGTACTGTCGAACCTGTAAATTTCTTTTTGTAAATACCTTCTGAAGTGAGATCATGGCAGCCCTGGCAAAACTCTTGTCAGAAAATGATACTTGTAGTAGTAATCTGTATGGGCTGATCTGAAATGGCAATTCTCAGTCTGGTTGTTTTGGTGTCTTTCCCACAGGGAATTACTTACAAAAAAGCTTTAGAGCAAGGAATTGGTCATGCGCAGCTCCCTCTTGGAAACTTTGTCAAGATGAACAGTCGGAAAGTGTTAGCTGTCAATCACGGTAAGTTTTAAATCACAAAATAATTATTATTATTTTGACATTATTATGGAATATCCCTGCAATATTCAGAAAACCCTCAAAATTTGCACTGTGGTGCAGATGCCTAAATCTTATTTTATTATGTTGATATTTCTTGAATCGAGTTGCCTTTGGGATACAGTAATTGCCCTGACCTTTAAATATGTTAGATATGGTTAAATGTAAAGGATGGTGTCTTAGCCACTTAGAAGTGCACCTCAGTCTGTTGACTTGTCCCGTAAGTAATTTTGCCATTCTTACCATCCTGGTCTTGTTCCCATGCTTAATATGTAAGTGAGTAAAACGCTGAAAACTATCCCATGTATTTTATCTCAGGGGAGGATAAATGTGTGTGATGTTTTCACCTCTTTGTACAGCTTTGTTCACCAATAACTGCTTGGGTGCCTGTAGACTGGCCTCGTTTGGTATCAGCAATACTCCGTCTGCTGAGCTTTCATAACCATATTATTACGTGGTTTCCTGGTTCTGATTGAAGTATACAATTACTTAACCACATCTTGAATCCCACTTCTTTTAAACTTTCAGTTTTATTATTAAATTATCTTTCATTGTCATTAAACAAAAATACATGTAAAATGGAGCCTGCTCAGACCTTTATGGAAATTTTATCTTACCTTGCTTTATTTCAAGTTTATTTTATTATGTAACACATTGCTTGATGATAACTTTATTTTCTGAAAATGCCATTGATTGATGAGGTTATGTATTTGCATGATAATCAAGATTATTTAAATGTGGAGGAGAATATAGTATATCACCGGAATTAAAAATTTTCAAATTCCATGTATATGTAAGAGTTTACATGTTTTAACTTTACATGTTGCTTTACATAGACAAGAATAGGACTTTGTGTTACGCATTAGCAGTTACGATAGCTGTAGCTTTCTGCTGGAGTTTTTCTGCAATAATCTTATACTGACCTCTAGTGTCAACATTTCTGGAGGCTGTCTTTTACAGGTTTGAGCACGGGGTATAAATTGGGTTGCTTACTTTCATTGAGGCTTTCATTTATCTCCTTTATGGTCTTGAGCCTGTTTCCTGAGCCAGACTTTTAGGCACCTGATTTCATGGCAATTTAGTTGGCAAGATTCCATTTTGCATGAGGTTCTCTTTCCTTGCCCTTCAAAAATATTTTCAAATTACAGCTGAAAGGCTCTTAAACACACAGACCCTGTTTAAGATAAAGATTATACTATAGCAGTGTTTTGCTTAAGGCTTTTGGGCAGGAAAATAACCACAATGCCACCACCACCAAAAGTAGAGGTACCTTTAAAGTTGTAATTAAGGCTCTGGTGTATATTATAACCCTGATAGTTTACAACCTAAATCCAAAAAGACAGCTTTCAAGGGAGGTTCTACTTGGTGTAAGGTGGACAGAATCAAGCTGCCTCTCAAATCTCATTTTGTGGAGGTGAGAAGGAGATTTGCACTGAGGTTTTTGCATGTTGCTGTGAGAAAACCTTACTGTTGTGTGTAACTGTGTAATTGCTCACCCTCTCTGTTTTGATCTGGTTGTTCTGGCCTCTGGGTTCCCCCTCTGGGTGCAGAAGTTGAAGCTGGCAAAGTACAGTACAGGGCTCACCAGATGAGACTGTGGGACCTGCCTGGTCCCCGCGGGACTACTTTTGATAAGTGCGAATTTGCAAAGTCCTGTAGAAGAAGAAACTTTCTGAACTGCCTTGGCAGGCTTTGAAGCGTTTTAATTAAATGGGCCCTCTGGTGGTGGCAGATTGGCATCGTCATTAACAGCAGAACTTGCTTGTTACTTTTTACTTATTAATTTATAATCTTTCTCTCTTGGGATCAAGTCTCCATATTTCCACAGGCATTTCAGTGCCTGCATTGCCGTATCAAAATGGCATGCGGAACATGTGTATGTGTGAAGTATTTGATGCTAGAAAACTGACAAGGTGTCAGATGAGACTTACGTTTTTTAACTTGATCTGGAATATTAAAACTTGGAAGATTTGAGATCCATGTAAAATACTGTAGGCAAAACACAACTGCAAGTGTTGCTGAGAGAGCTTGTTTCCTTCTGTTCAGGTTTGCATCCCAAGGCTTGTACTTCATAGTGTGTGCTATAGGACCATAGTACTCCATTCCAATCTGCAGTGATGTCTACCAACACTTCCCACTGCTTTTTTCTGTCCTTGGATAATATTTTTGTTGCTATTGCAGCCTATCATAGAAGCCTCTGTTCTCCTGTGGAAGCTGCTCTCTTTCTATCAGTTCTGTTTTTACCGTGCAGATAAAGGAAGTTTCAAAGCAAAGGAAAAGAAATGTGCTCATTATACTTTTCTTGTTCTAAATTCACCATTTTTGCCACAGATGCTTTATGCAGTAACTTGCAGTGATATTAATATAGTCCTTTGAGAGCTCATACCTTCACAGTATGTTTCAGGTGAATAATCTGCTTGGTAAAATGGCCAGGCTCTTCAATATCAATGTCACAGAGAGCAGCTGGCTGTCCAGTAAACCTGGATCCAGGAAACCTCTAGTAAATGTGACACTTTTCTGTAACTTGACTCTCAATGAGTATGAGATCCATGCTGCTCCTCCACTTCTGAATGCCTGCCTAACTCTCTGTGAGGTTTTTTTCCCCTCCACAGCTCCTTTGATCCTTTCTCATATGCTGTCGCTTGGCATCGAGAACGCTTGTGCTGGGTGCATTCTTTGAAGTCAGCATTCTCCAGTGTTGTTAGCACTATTCCTGTAGCCCCAAGCTTGAAGAGCCACCCCTCTGATCCAGATTTGTCATCCAAATCTGGCTTCCTCACCAGCCATATAGCCTCCTGCTGCTGCCCCTGAGCCACAATCTGTGTTGAGAGGTTTTTTTTGGATAGCCTGGGATTTTTCTAAATAAGAATTTGTCGATGAATTTCACAAATAATGCAATTTGGAGCTCTTGTCAATCAGGAAAAGTTTTGGGAGCTGAAACAGGAGGAGTAGGAGGGTGACCGTATGGTTAGCATAATGGCAACAGCAAGAAAGGGTCACAGAATTGGAGGCTAATAAGGATTTTGGGGACAAGCTCAGCTGGAAATGAAAGAGAAAGCTAATGATAGCAGGTTTTAGGAAGATTTGGAGCTGCCCATATGTTAGGGGGGGGACAAAGCCATTATTGAAGTGCATCCACAGCAGTATTCCTGTCAAACATGGGAAAGCATTAGTGCCTGTATAGAAGTGCCACTGGTGAGGCCTGAAGTACTGGAGCCGCTGCAGAAAAGCACTGCTGTAGTAAATGTCTTGCAACTGGAGACTCAAAGTGTGCTTGGCTTTAGACTGCAGCAGTAGCAGAACTGCCTTGTCTGCTTCTGCCTGTTCTTCATCAGCTTTACTCTGAAGATGCCACAACTGAGTGCATGTAAAACTCTGTAAAGACAGATTTGGCGGGGTGCTCCTATCAGCAGTCCACTTGTCTCCCTGCAAAAGAGCTGATGTTCTTTCTTGATGTTGCAGTATTTGAGATCATCCTTGCATACCTGGAGAAGAGAGACTGGAAGGAGGCCTTTTTCAGTGTCTTGCCACAGCGGAAAGGGGCTGTTCCTTTGGGAGAAGCCAATGATTCGTCCAAACATGCTCTGTCTGGAAAAGAAGATGAGGGCAATGACTCGGACAGCAACTAGGCTTCAGAATGAGAAGATGGGAAAGATGAGACATGCAGTTCATGGGACATGCAGTTGCACTCTGAAGACTGTCTGCTGCCCTCGCGATACTGAATTGACTCAATGCTTGGTAGTTCAATGGTTGCCCTAGAGCTGTTTTGGACATGAAGGGTAAAGATAAATGCAAGTTTTTTACCCTGAAACTTCGGTATTAATAGCTTTTTTAAAAAAAAAAATAAATTAATGGAAAATGCAGTATTTATTTTGTTTCCCTGAGGAAGCTATTTATTTTATTTTTTTAAAAAAAATTATACGTGCCAAGTTGGGTGTATTACTCAAGAGCAGTGGTAATTACTATTTTAATGGATGCATCTTCTCTATTTCTGCTCTATGTTTTCTTAAAAGCAGTGAATGACAAGTGTTCCTGTGACCTCAAAACCTGTATCACTAGTGCTTGTTACAAAGTGTGCATGGACACTCAGAAAAAATCAAGAAAAACTGTAGTTTCCCTGAGCATCTCAACAGACAGTCACAAGCAACTGAACTGCCTTCATCAGCTGAGCCACATTGATTTCTATACCATCTTTACTGGCTGGGGTCAGTAGATGAAATACGAGTGTGGGATTAAGCCAGTGCTTTATACTTCAGTTTGAGTGGGATGGGTGTCTGCCCAAATGCAGATTGTGTGTCTCGGTTGCTACATGGTGCATGTTGATTTAAGGTGACACGGTCTTGTGATTACTTCTTGAGCCTCTTAGCAAAATTTATCACATGGTCTCAGAACAAGACCAGGAGACAGGAACTCTTTCTTACAAGTCCCTCAGTTTCAGAATACTTGTTTTAGCACAGGATTATGTATGTATTGTATTGTCTGTCAAATATTTTCCTTTTTAGGAAAAAAAAAGTCGCAGTCTCAGTCTTGGCTGGAGGTTCTGATTTAATTTCTTTTTAAGTGACTTAAGTGCTTTTGCCAAGTACCGAAATGGACACCTTGGAAGTGTGGCTTCCCTTCAGCCCTGTGAGCCTTCCCCATCCCTTTCTTCTGCGGGGAATAACCAGGTAACTACAGGTTCTGAACAAGTGCAGCTTTCACAGAGATTGTCTGAAGAGCTTAAGAAGACAGCATCATAACTGTTCATCTCTGCTGAGCCAGAATGAAGTTTAAAACACAGCCTGTCTTGCATCTTTACCAGTGAAAATAAATAAACACATCCACCCACGTGCATGCAGATGTTTTTAAATCAAGCTGTTGCAAATCTGAAGCTTACCTGTCTGTGGAGAAAGAGACAGAAGAGAAAGATGGTCAGGTATGTTGCTCTTGGAAGGCTCCAAGTGCTACCTCCACAAGGTCACAGCAGGTTGGTGAGTAGCTGTTGCCTGTTGCTTGTCTCAATCACCTGTCCTCACTGGTGCCTTAGCAAGCATCCCGAGTGGTCTTGTTCTTGTGCTGTATTTCACTATGATCCTGAAATACTCTGGTGTATTTCCCATGCTGTGTCCTTTTTTTGTTTTTAACCCCTGCGTGTCCCTGGCTGCCTCTGTAAAGAAGGTCATGGGCTTACCAAGTAGTACCTCCTACCTCTGCAGCAACAGGCTGTTTGAAAACATGATACAGATTTCTGGTAAAGTGACCAGAAATCTGTATTGTGGGATTTGTGAGAAATCCTGAGAGTCTACGTGTGGCTTTCAAGTTCATGTAATTGTAGTGAGGGGCCTGTAGGCATCCTGCCTCTGGCATTTGGCTTTTCAGTATTTTTAATCTCTTCTTGATGCAGTTCACGCCTCTGAGACATAGTGAAGTTTTTCAGGCTCAGCTAATGCAGCGTGAGACAGCTGATAAGAAACACTCGGGACAGAGATCTATATGGAATGAAGGCAACCCAAGTATGGCCCAAAAGGTTTGGCCATTCAGTGTCTGGCCCATTCAAGAAGTCATTGCCACAACTCAGTCAGTGGTCACTCAACCTGTTGTTTCTTTCCAGTTTGGATTCCAGATGACTTTGCAGGGTTTACACGTAAGACACAACAGAAGTTTCAAAGCGCTGCCAGCTCCTCTCCTGCTTGCAGCTCTGCTCCCATTTACTGTGGCTCCTACTCTTGCGTAGCGGTATAGAAATTACGTATCTGGGAAACTGATAGCGCTTTAAGTTTATTTTGTAGAAATGAGTTTCTGCATCTGTGGTCTGAGTTGGCAAGTGGGCCTGAGTAATGACTGCTCTGGGTGACCGGCCTTCTCCCTGTCATTCCCAAATCCCCTGTTTGTTGATTTGAGGCTACAGGTTAGTTCACGCTCCCCAGCCTGCTTCACCCAGCACGGCTGGGCATGTGCAGCCCTGCGCGAGACCTGAGAAAGCAGAGCAGAGATTGTGCCCCAGGTCTTACCATACTCCTCTCCTGCAGTGGGAAATGGAAATGGAGGTGGAGTTGTTACTACAGTCGACGTGAAGGCAGGGGCTCCTGGAAAGAGGATGCTGAGCTCTGCTCTGAGCGAAGCTCCTCACTCCTTAATGCTGTGCTAACAGGATTTCTCTCCTTCCCCCTCAAACATCCAGATGTTTTGAATGAGTCTGTCTGCCCTGAGTCCTGCTCTGGAATTCCTGATTTCCTGCTCTGGGAAATAAATGTGAGTCAAGTCCATTCATCATCTTCCTTTGGTTTTGTGAGAATAAATTGACCGAGGTATGTTTCAAACCGATAAACCCCAATCCTTCTGCTTTCAGAGTTCACTCACAAGGCCCGACAAAGGTCCAGATACATTTCTGTCATTGTGGGCTTCTACTTCAATGGCTTGAGATTTGCGTGGTGGTTTTAATGTTTGGTGTTAGTCCTGTCCATATCCCATCTCCCGCCAATGGAAGCTACAATTTGTGGTGCTTCTCTGGTAATAATGAGAGCTATGGAAACACATTCTAGCTTGCTGTGAGGCAGACATCTGCAGTCACTCTGCTGGCCAGATTTTGAAACTCCAGGGCACTTTTTTCCCCAGTGCCAAGGACTTGACGTGCGTCTCTGCAGATTGCGCGTGTGCCCCTCTTCTTACCCCAGTACGTCTGTGAGTGTAGAGTCAAGTCTGCTCACAAGAGCTCTTTGTGCAGGTCTGGCTGAGTCACACAAAAAGGTTAATGTGATGCCAAAAAGAGTGGCCGTGGTGCCAAAAAGAGTGGCCTCTGTGCTTTTTTCCATTTAGCTCACTTCTCGGGTACCTACACAGCATGATTCGGTTGAATCACTTGAGGACTAAATATAACGAACATCAGTTTATTTTAACAGGGAACATCTACCTTTATAATATAAGGGCTAAGATTACATATTTTTCTATGTGAAGTGCCTCCAGTGGAAAGGGGATATCTCTTGTTTGGGGGTGGCTGTGGCACGGGTGAGACTTCTGCTGGAGTGTGAAGGCAGGATGGTCTCTTGTCTCCATTGCACTTTCTCAGTTGCAGTTCTTCCCTGGGAGCAGTGTCTCTGCTTGTGCTGGACCCGTGTTTCTCAGTGTTGACAGCAAAAGACGTTCTTTCTTGCTTTCTGGAAAACATTTTGAAAATGTGAGCTATCAGCGGCTTTGCTGGTACACATTATCAGGCTGGAGTTAAGGTTATGTTAGGCTGGTTTAGCTTTGTTCCGTACACAGCTGAGAGTATAGAAGCACATCCACACTTTAGCAAGGAATCATCCCTGGACACCGCTTGGAAAAGGAGAGACTACTGCTTTGGCAGTTCCTTCTTTTTCCTACTCGTTCTTATGTAAGATTACTCTTCACCCACTCCTACTGGAGGAGTTAGAAAGCTGGTAGCATTAGAGCTGGCATGAATGGCTTTGTTTAAATGATAACACACTGGGAGTAACATTTGTTCCTTCTGTATGCTTTAAAAGGGACAGAAAGGTGACAGCGGTGTTTCGTGGGAGTGCCAAGACTGGCAAATCCCCAAGTTTGTTGGCAGAAGGAGGAGTTTCAGCTTGTGTATAACTTACAGGTGTGGGCTTTGGTGAAGAGATGAACTGAGTACCTCTTGCTGCTGTGTTCTTTCTAGCAGAGGCAGATGCAGCTGTATAGAGGGGTTTGCGTATCTTAGTGATACTTTTAGTGAATGTAAAGTCAGGTTTGAAATGTAATATGAGAATCATATTGTCACTGAATTCTGTGATTCTAATTTGGGTGGTGCTGCGAAGACAGATGTTAGAGCTTCTGAAGGTTCACAGTCCTTGTGCTGTTTGGTGACTAGCATCCAAGACATACGGTATCTTAACATTTGTAATGTCTGTGACTTACCCTGTTTAATGTTTCGACTCGCCACTGAGCTGGATGACGACCTGAATAAAAAAGAAAGAATCTTTAACTTTATAACTAGTAAAAACTGTGTAGTATAATATACGGGTGGTTTTTTTCCCAACGGGGTTTTGATTACTCCAGAAACTTTATGTTTTTCCTGTAGTAACCAAAGTTGTATCAAAGAGTGTGGGGTTGTTTGGAATTAGGAGCATTTCTGCTTCAGGCTGTGCATGATAAAGTTCAAGCACAAAGTTGCATGTTTCATGGGAGGAGAAAACAAGGGTTTCTGGTTATGGGGTTTAGCCTGTCCCTGGTCCTCGCAACCTCACTGCAGGTTTTACCTGGACTGATTCATTTCCCCTTCTGGTCCTCTCCGAGGCAGAGGGTGAGGCTGTAGCAGAGTCTGGGTATTCATGTTCTCTGCTGGACCTTCCTTAGAGTTCAGTGTGCCTTTGTCAGTCGGTTTTGAGAAAATCAGTCTGTACACGAAGCCTTTCTCTGAAATGTGAAAGCAGCAGAAATTCTACTGAAGTTCCCACTTGCTGGTCTGGTAGTTCAGGGGTGAATTCAGGAGTTCCCTAATCTCATTTCTCATTTTCAAAGGGCTTAAGGCCATAAGACAGACACTTTTTGTTTGCCTCCCCCCAGCCCACAGCAGCCCAGAGCACCACTGGGAGAGCATGTTTCTCCTCCCGGCACCAAACCTGAGTGCGCTGAGATCTGAGTGACTGATTTCTGTGTCCTGTCACCTTACTGCTCAGCGCAGCCACCGCTGGGCCAAGCCTATTCCTTCCACCTCAGCAACCCCACTCCGTTCAGGTCTGTGAGAATTTCAGGGTTTTACGCGAACGTACAGGAGCACGTGCTTTTCAGAAAGGGAGGCAGATGCACCCGTTTCTTACCTTCTATACTTGCTGTTTCAAACCATTTCTGGATCTCGGTAACTGAATCTGTCTGTAAAACTTGGCCGAGTTTTTCCAGCACCTGGAAGATGTGCAGGATGGTAACCATGAAGGAAAAGAAGCTGTTTCGCCACCCAGTTGTTGTGTGTGTTTCAGTTGAGCTCTAGCTGTGTGAGCATGCAGTTCTACAGCTGTGCCGACTGCCCGGCCTAAGGTGTCCCACCAGCTTTGACCTAGTGTGAGCGAAGGCCACCAGACTGCAAAAGGTGATGCTGAGAGAGTGCCATGTACACAGTGCTTCAGAGGCACAGGAAGAAAATCGCAAGTAGTGTTTCCTAGATGTAAAGCCCCTCATGTGTGACATGTAGTATTTGCACGGCACGCTGTGTTCTAGAGAACAAGTTTCAGCCTATGTGCCAGATGCATTGCTCCCCCACTGATTTGCCAATAGCACCTTCCAGTTAGGTGAAAGCAACTCAGAGTAAATGCTGAACATCAAATTAAGTCAGTAGAATCCACACTGGGGGGAAAAAAATGGACAAATAACACCCCACACCATCCTCAAGAAAAATATGTAACATTATATGAAGCCGTATACTACAGCATTTAAGTCTTACCTTCATGTCCTGATCCAGGTAGCTGAGGTCCACGTTCATGTTCTGGACATGAGGACCATGACGCACGTTGACAGATGGAGAGGAAGGTTGGGTGACAGACACACTGCGGATTCCCTGTCGAGTTGCAGGTGGTGTAGAGGCTTGGGATTGTTTTTTCAAAAGCTTTTCCAAAATAGAAAACAAAGTGAAAAGATTTGGCTTGACTCCATTTAGGTGGCAATTGAAGACAATGTGAAGTATGCCGCTAACACTAGACCGCAGAGGTGCAGCAGGAGACACCTCTGAAACTGTTCTTTGGTTGAATATGGCCACATATGGCTCGTTACAGCTTCTAATAAATGGTCACCAAGAATCATAACAGGTGTCCGTGGCATAATGTGTAACATTGGACTTTTCCCTTTTGCTGAAGAAAATGTATAGAATTGTAAAATATGTCTGGCTTTGAGATATCTTTTTGAAATGGCTGTGTATTTTGGAAAGAGCTGGTTTTTGGTGTAAGAATGAAAGTGATGCCAGGTAGGTACTACTCATAGAATCGATCTGGTTGGAAGAGACTTTTACGATAGAAATCAGATGAGGAAGAGATTAAGTCTGGACCTCTGTGGCCTGTTTGCCTTTGCGCCATGGGTTCGTAGCGTGCTGCTGAGCCACTACTCTTCATTTCTCTGCGCGCAGGCTTTGCAGTCTATGAAAGGCCCAGGAATGAAAATGTGACTGGCAGAAGGTTCTGCCGTAAGTGCAGAGGAAAAGCAAAAGGCAGCTAACAACTATTAAGAGACAGTAGTTTACTGAGTGTGGCTACATGGCAGTATCCATCCTTTTGGTAGTTACTTTGCAGCCAAACCCCAGTAAATAAAATTTGAAGAACTGTGTTCTGCCTGTATAAGCGAACAGTAAAAATAAGGCATAGGCTTTACTACACTCATCTCAGGAATCAGAGAGCAACATTTAGACAGACCCCCACCTTCTCAGTTCAAATAGAAAAGTTAGGAGAAAAGGGAGTCCTTATTTTGAGGATCTTAGTAGGTCCAGCTGTCTTCGTAGTGCCCTCTGCTGCCCACTACCAGTGCAGCAACACTTGCATTCCTCTTTTTCAACTCGAGAGCGTGCAGTCCTCCTTGTGCTACCGTTGTGATGGAACACTAACTGAGCCCTCAGCTCTTGTACAGTGGCAATAGAGGAGACAAGTAAATCGATAGCCTACAGCTTCGGACTAAAGAGTTATTGCAGAAAGAATCTTTTCCTGGACTTTATGAACACAGCTGCAAACTTGGATCAAGTCTTTGTGTTGTGCGGGGAGGAGGCTCTTTCCTGTGCTTGTTTGTTGCCTAGTGTGATGTTTTTCCCCAGTGTTTTGAAACAAAGTGAATAGCATTCCCATCTTCATTTGCTTTGACCATTTTTCTTGCTAGCAAAGCTCAGTGACGTTACCGAACTGAAAGTGATACACAGTTAGAGCTTCGTTATCAGCCTACTCGCCATCATCTCCCTTCCAAGCTCTCGTGTTCTACACAGGAGATCCTCCCCTCCCTCTTCTGGGTTCTGCACTGTCTTCCTGAGCAGTCTGTGACTGTCAATTCAGGTTCCAGTGTTGAGAAGCAAGAGAGAGTGTGCGAAAATAAAGAACTGTGTCTTTTTTTCCCTTACCTTTTCAGGCGAAGTAGGCTTGCTTTGAAACCTTTCAGGAACATCTGCGTGTCCTTCTGGAAATCAACAGGCAGAATGTTTTCTCAAGTTGAAACAGAAAGGCTGTAAGATACACCTTAGGTTATATGAAGGGGGGAGGCATTCTTAATTGCAAAAATGCCGGAGCCATGCTTTAGCTCTCTCTAAGGGGATGTATTGCTTTCCTTTTCTGTTTGCTTTTACTACTTCACATAGCACATTAATGCAATTATTTGCCAAGATGCCTAAGAAATCGGAAGAAAATCCTAGAAAGTGCATTTCATAGTGCTGTGTAACCACTACTGCAGAATGTTGCTTACAGATGGAATAATTGCTGATAATTGTGGAATTCTTAGATGTCTCATGAGCGTATAATCTCTAAAAGCTTTAAAGATGCCAGGGTAATTAGCGAGGAGAAATCTTGTAAGATGTGGTGACTAACGCGCATAGAAGGGAAGAAATACTTGTCTTTTGAATGTATGTTCATTGCCCTATGTTCCCTTTACCTGGACCTGAGCTGCAATGACACAGTGCCCTGGCTGAGACCCAGTTGCACCCTTAGCAGCACAGGTTCCTCCTCTGCTGCTGTCTCACACGGCAGTTTGGTGCCCCTACTCACGTGTCATGGGCTGTGAAGTGCCTGGCTCCCTTTGCAGGAAAGCCTCGAGGCTTGGAAGATGGTGGGTGGCAGATGTCTTGCGTCTGCCATTCCCAGTTGCTGTTCCCACATGTTGTTCTTGATCAGCTTCTTGCTGGGGGTTGACTATATCGGCAGCATCTGGGTATTGTCCTGAAAAGATGCTTCTTACAAGACAGACTGGGGCGTTGTTTAATCCTGTGCAAAAAGCAAAAGGATAAAGCCTTTACTGCAGTAAACTTAGCAGGTGATCTGTAAGGAGACTGTGGCTTTCAATGAGAGTCACGGCACTTACTGAAGAACTAGAACCCTCCTTTCTTAGCCAGGGTAAAAGGAATTCTATAAGCAACCGCTATTTTTATTGTTACCATAAGTCAAACTGGATTTACGTTGGCAAAGAGGCAGTGCTATTAAGTAGCTGATGAGGATTTTCAGAACCTTGATTCTGTTTAGTGCCTGACATAAGACAGATGTTAAACAGAAAGTAATTACGGCTCAACATTTCTCTGCTGAGAGTACAAAGATATCCACCCCATTAATCTGGCTAAGCCATGTAAGACTTTGGTCTTTGTTGCCTTTGGTCAGCTTGTCTTTTTCACTTGGTTCTAGAAGAACAGAGAGATACGCACCCAAATACACACTTTATTTTGTATGTGTTCTAGATGTTTACTTTAGTTAGATTTTATATATAGAGAGAAATGTATATATGCACACACAGAGTTGTGTACAGTATATGTTGGGTGGTCAGTCTGAAAGGAGGAGTCTTGCTTTGTTCCTTCAAAAGCATCCCCTCTGAGATGCAAGAAATTCAGTTTTAGTCAGAACTGATTGGGTCCTGCATCACCCTCCATCCCTTATTACAAAAGTCCTATCACAGACTCATCATCTGCCAATACCAATCCTGACGCGATATCTACTTCTTCTGACAGTCCCTGGGGAACTCAGTAGAGCCTTTTTTTTTCCCTTCATGACCCTGTGTGCCCTCTGCAGTGTAAATGTGGCCGTGTGTCAGCAATTTTCTTTCAGCCGCTGCCAGAAAGATGTCTTTGTGCAACCATACAGGGTCAGCTTCTGAAACAAAAGCCCATCCCTAGAAGTGCTATTTCTTCTGCTGAGGCAGATGGTCCACTGATTTTGAGCATATTTCTTGCAGGTGTAGGCAGAGTAACCACAGCTAGATCTAGCAGACAGCAGAGCAGCACGCTGTTTTTAGAGCACCAGGTTCCTCTCATTAAATGCTGTATTGTGTAATAGGTTGCTCCTGGAGGGGTACAAGAATTATTTAGGTGAGAGTGAACCAGAGAAAGAAATTATGATAGCCTGTCTCTGGCCCTTATGGTACACTTGTGAGCACAAAAGGAATGAGAAAGAAATTATTTTAGCTTGGAAAAAAATTATTTGAGTTTAAAAGAAATCCCAGACAGTTGTGTTGGTGAAATAGTTTTAGTTGTACCTTGTAAGGATTTTAGTGCTGCTAACCTTTATGCTACCAACCTGAGATGATTCATTACTGAGGGCAGGTATGGATGCTTAGTAGATTGAAATGAAGGTAACAGCTTGTTTTTATGAAATGCTTCTCTTAGACAGAAACAGGAAAGGGGAGCCGTGGGTACTTTTGCAGCAAAAGGGTGTTACAGTGGCATTTCTCTTTGTGCTTGCCAGGGCAGTTGTCCAGGTTAACCGTGTGGTCCCTCAGCAGCTCTTACCTTGCATGTGACAGACCATCCGAGGATGGGGAACGTTCCTGGACAAGTAGTAGTAGATTTCCCCTGAGCAGTTCGACTCAGAGTAACGCCGGTTGTTCTGCGACATGTTGTTGGTATTTGTTGAGCAATCTTTCCCCTTCTCTCGCTGAGGGTCTTTCTGCAGAGCAGGTTGGCTCTTCTGCTGATTGCCTGGGGCCAAATGCTGGAGGTGAAGTAAAGAGCATGAACTCACGTAGACTGAAAGGTAGCAGAAACTTCAATTACTGTTGTTCTTGTTATTTTTACTGCTGCAGAATTTGGAGAAGCTTTAAGCACAGAAGGGTGGAAGCAAGCTGCCTGCTGTTCCTCCCCTGAGGAGTGCTGGTACAGTATGTTTTGGGGATCTTAGGGGTGTTACTTAACCAGAATAGCAGCGAACAATGTTGGTAATATTTAAATTAGTAAAATTAAATGCAGCGATACCACAAACAACTGGACGTTTGACAGAACAATGTTACCAGCCAGTACTGTCATTTTTATATGCTAGATAAAATCACACCCAGAACGTTGATTATTGTTGCAGTATTCAAAAATCCTTAGAGGCTTCTCGTTTCCTTACGAAGGATGTGGACAGCAGTTCGTTAGAGTAGTCTTATATCTGACTGTGTTAATGGGCTCTCGAGAGAAAATGTAACTCAGGTCATTTATTGCTTTTTCAGCGGTTCTTAGTCTATACCTGGCAAGCACGTAAGTGGTGGTATAATGGACAGCAAGGTCCAACTACCTGAGAGAGAAGTAGTGCTGTAGAGGACCTCCTTCTCGGCAGGCTACCCGGTCGGTGGCACCTTTTTGCGAGCTGCAGCAGGTAACGTGTAGCCGGGATTCACGTCTTTCCTCAGGTGGGGGTCTTGAGCTGAGCGAGCAGCAGCCCGGCTTCTACGCTCTGCCAAGCAGCACCTGCCATCAGCTGGGCCGGTGATGCGGGAAAGCTCTAGAACCACTCCTGTCCCTTGTGACACCCGGGAGCTGTGCGCCACCAGGGCAGCAGTGCAGCCACCTCTTTTGCCTGTCATTAGCAGAGGGAAGAGATAGAATACCTCCAGTTCATCCTTTATGGTTTTAGCCCTCTTCCTCTTTAACATGAGAAGAATATTCATAGCCAGAAGTAACCGATTCCTGTAGAGAATTCATATTTGTATATGGACATGGAAATAAAGGGCTGAAATCACCTGACCTTGGGGTTCTGTGTTTGAGAGAATTCACACTTTTGCACAAGACTTTAGGGATGGTTTTTTTCTAGAGTACAAGTGCAGTGCTCCATAGTTTCAACAGGTGAAATTGTCATTATCAAGTAGGATTAATGGGGTGAAATGGGTAAGCATCAAAATGGCTTTTCAGGCATTGAGCAAGCAGGATCTTCAATAGCGTCATGTGATTGCTGTTTGAATCTCATACCAGGAAGAAAATCTAGAAATCAGTATTGCAACATGGCCGCTGGTTATGGCCGGAGATGTCTCCAATGGTGCTTTGCCCATAGAAATAAGATTCCTGATACACTGAGGTTGCAACTCTTTAGAAATCCTCCCAGTTCACAAGCGTTATTCTGTAGATGCAGACATGAAGTCCCAGGCTGTTTCACAGGCTCTGACTTCCTTCCCACTGCTCATATTCCAGAAGGCACAGCTACCAGACATGACTTTTCCCTCTCTGCAAGGGTGGCCCAGAATCAGTGCTTTTGGTCCCACCAGGGGGCCACAACAGTCCATTAGCTTGCGGTCTCCAGGCCTAGCTATTTCAGGACATTGTACCTGCGAGCGACTGCTACTCATTCCATTTTTTGTTGGTTTTGTTGGTTTCTAAAGCCAGCTTGGGAACAAAGAGGAGGATAAAAGCTTTGTCTCTGAGGCCAACAGTAGATGTAAGTTTCTCATTCTGATTTTAACATCTCTTACAGAAAAATAGGGCACATTCCTTTTCGTTTTGTACTCGCCAGAAGTAGGAATAGATGGCATTGTCCACCAGGTTGGAGCAAAGCAAAAACTGGAAGAAGAGTGCGAGTTTTTTTTTACACTTGGAGGGGAAAAAGAGGACTGTGACCGGTGTGACTCTTTGTCATGATGGCAAATGTTTGGATAACTTGCAGGCTAAGATGCTATTGAATCTTTTCAAGAAGAGAAGGCAGCTGATAGCAGATGCACTGAGAAAGGGTCCATGCAGCTGCTGGCTTCTGATCCTGCAGCCCAAACTGGCCTATTACCATTTGCTTTGTTGCAAGGCTCGTTTAGAGAAGAGGCTGTTGTCATGAAGGCACAGAGGTTGCATGAAGCACGGGCTGATTTTGAGTTGTCACACATGGGGAGATGCCCCCAGGAGCGCTGGGGCATGTGTTAAGATGTATATTCTGTTTCTGAAAGCACTGTTAACAGTTCTTTTGAAATTGAGCAACAAGGTTGGCATGAAATTTTGGATCTACTTCCTCATGAATGCTGTCTCTGGACGGGGGAAAAGCACAAGAGAGCCAGAGTTAATAGAAAATACCTGCATCTTTGATACCTGTAAGAGACAGCGGGCATTGTTGGAAGGAGGAATTCAAGAAATTCAAAGGATTTAAATATTACGTCTTTGGGCACACCAAGCTGGGTGTATTACCCAAGAGCAGTGGTAATTACTATTTTAATGGATGCAATTTCTGCTCTACATTTTCTTAAAAGCAGTGAATGACAAGCGTTCCTGTGACCTCAAAACCTGTACCACTAGTGCTTGTTACAAAGTGTGCATGGACAATCAAAACAAACCAAGAAAAACTGTAGTTTCCCTGAGCATCTCAACAGACAATCACAAGCAACTGAACTGCCTTCATCAGCTGAGCCACACAGATTTCTATACCATGTTTGAACACTTGGCTTGTGTCCATTTTTAGTCCTCCCTCTGTTGTTACTGCTCTCAAATGGCGACTAGAAGTGGGATCCCTACAGGTCCCTGTGGTCTGTGGAGGGTTAGCAATCTACTGGTGGAGACTTTATAAACTCAGTGCACTTCTCTCTCTGCTCCTTAAATAACCATAGAAAAGTTTCTTCTGTTAAAATATGGATTGTGGTTTGTTGCTCAAGCGATGTGGGGTTTTTTGATAGGCTTTACTAAACTGTGATTGCTTTTATTCCAGAAACTAGATCGGCTTTTTCATAAAAGCATTGCTGTTTTTATTTCTATAATAAGAAGTGCAGCATAAGTATAACCATCACATATTGACTGTTTCTCTGACAGAAATGTGTAAAGCATCTTATGGAATTGTTCTGTGGCTTAAAACACAGCCTGTCTTGCATCTTTACCAGTGAAAATAAATAAACACACCCACCCATGTGCATGCAGATGTTTTTAAATCAAGCTGTTGCAAATCTGAAGCTTACCTGTCTGTGGAGAAAGAGACAGAAGAGAAAGATGGTCAGGTATGTTGCTCTTGGAAGGCTCCAAGTGCTACCTCCACAAGGTCACAGCAGGTTGGTGAGTAGCTGTTGCCTGTTGCTTGTCTCAATCACCTGGTCCTCCTGTCCTCACTGGTGCCTTAGCTGGCAGTTGGCATTGCTGCTGTTTACCTTTTCTCTGTTCGTGCTCACACGATCAGGTCATAGGAGGCTGAAGTTCGTGCCTGTTGTCATGAGCTGTCTCTCCAGGATGCTGTCCTTGGGATGTGTGAAGTGGTGAGATAGAGCAGTAAGCAAGAGTAGACTGGAGTTTCAATGGCCACAGCCTTCTAACTGATGCTGCTGTCCTCAGCTTTTCAATATCCTACAGTTCTGCAGCCGTCTAGTAAAGGTTGTTCTTGGTGGACCTGGAGTCACACTGATGAGATTTCTAACCCTTTTCTAAATGCTTTAGATGCTTGGCTGTTCATTGGTGGAATCACCAACACTAGCCATGATTGTACCAATGTGTGGCGATTCACTTTCAGGCAGTGGGCTACAGCTATGCAGACGTCCTCATGGAGAAGGGATGGTTTTTCAATTTTAAAAGGATTAGCTCTTTTGCACGTGTATTTTGTTGTCTTGTCAACAACATTTTTCCCAATGTTAATTGAGGTTGAAATTGAAAAAAGAGGTTGAAATTGTGCCTGGGTCCACCAGTTTAGACATAATGGAGGATCTTAAGTTATTCTTGAAACTTATCTATCTTTTCCCGTCAGTTATCTATACCATCTTTACCTTGGACCACTCTCCGGTAATCTGGGCTCAGTGTGAAGTCTTATTTTCAAAAGCCTAAGTCTTGTGGAAAGCATGAAAGATTTGGCGCATCAGTTAGGTGGATACCTAGGGAAAACTCAAACTAGATCTGGGGATTTGCACGTGCAGAATATCGAATCCAAGAATTTCTGCGCTGCCCATCTGTATAAGAAAACAGCTAAGATGTTCCGTAGAAGTGTAAAACTGAGCCCGACAATTAAGTTTTAAAGGTATGTTAGGTCTTGCACCCAGCTGGAACCCAGGCATTGAGAAAGATGGGGCAGATACAGGTTTGTTTCAACTTCGGATCAAACAGCAACCGAATGCATTCTTGACATAAAAGGCTGGCTGGAAATGCTTTGGGAGTTATTGATAAAAGTCCTGGTGAAAGATAACTGAAGGAAGCCTGGGTTGGTGGGTGATTCCAACAATTTCCTTTGGTTTCAAAAGTTGTTAATGTTTCTTAAAGCACTGGTTTTCAGGAGAGGGTATCTTTGTGTCCATTGGAAGGTACTTTGAAAGACTTGTAGTCAAAGCTGGAGAGACACAGTATCTGTTCCGAAGTGGCATCCAACTTTTTGATTAAAAAAAAATATAGAGTAAGCAGCTTTAGCTACAGTCCTGGTAGCAGCCCCGTGCAATTTCCTATGCAATTCAGAGGCTTATGACCTACATCAAGATAAAGATCTACAGTAAAGTAAAACCATGAACCACTTTGTTGTCCCCATTCCTGCAATTCCCAGCTCCAGCCCTAGAGGGATACAGAAAGGAGCATTCAGGACCATATTGTGGAGATCACTTCCACAGCGCCAGATGTACTTCAGGCAAGAGAAATACCATCTCTGTTTCTGATCACATTTGTGCCAGTTGCTAGCTAAAATCACTTTAAAAGCAGAACAGCCTGGGACAATAAATAGCAACTGTGAGTCAATAAGGACAAAACAAACAGAAATCGTGGATAAAAGCCAATTCGGGGAAGGTCTGTGATCTTTTTATGTTCAGCTATCTCCAGGGTGTGAGGGGAGAGGCTGCTGCAACATTTTAATATCTAGATCCTTTTATGAACAGCCAGTTGGAGACATTGCAAGGCAGTTATTATCAGTGCTTACTATCAGTTTGGAGCCTGTTTACTCCTGGCTCAAGTCCAGGATTTTATCACACCTTTCAGAAATGTATCTAGTAAGTTCAATAATGCTGTGTATGATAATTTAACAAGTAGGAATATTTATTCAGTGGTTAAGTGCCCCTCGTGGTTCTGATTTCAGGATAAAATCAGGCAGTGAAGTGCTTTGCTTCTCTGAGGTTTTTTCTTTCCACCAGAATTGCATTTTTGATCCCAAGATATGCTGGTGGCGGGCATAAAGCTTCCTCTACCTCCCCTCGTACAGTGATGTGCACAGAAAAGCTGAGGTGGGACTGAAAAGCAAAATCAAGAGAGCTCTATAGGCAGCACATACTGCTGGGTTTGGAGGTCACTTTAACTTTTTTTTGCATTTTGGATTTATATGTTGTATGCAAATTACAGCACTGGTTGGCACCCAGGTGTTCTAGCTTATGGCATGTTACTTAAGAAGGCACATTTATTGCTTGTTTGCAATCTACAGGCCTGGCTGTATTAATCTCAAGATTTTCAAGATAGACACACTTGCATATTTCAGGCGTGGCACACTAAAGCACTGCACTGGAAGCAGGGATGAATCGCTGTACTGTCTTATAATAAGAAAAGACAAGGAATTTATTTCTGATAACAGAAATAAATATTCATATGTAGTGCTCTCAGGCATGTCTTAAAGAAAGATCCTTCTTTGCATCCCAGCTTCAGCTGTACAAAGTCAACAAAACTGTTGAGAAATAGGCGGGGAAGTTCTCTGCTTCACCCTGCTGTCCCCTGGAAGATCAGCTCTGGCATACTTCTCTAACCAGGTCTCGCAGACCTCCAAGATGATGACACCACACCACCTCCAAGCAATCTACCTTTTTTGCTGTCTGTGCCCAGAGAAAGGTTTTTTTTCTCATTTTGAATCTTCCACATTTAAGTAATTTTTTTCCCTAGCTACTATGGAGATGGAGAACAGAACATTAAAAAGAGAAGCTGCACAGAAGATCTAGAAGAATATGATCACGGTGTTTCACTATCAGGCATCATTGGTCATTTTCATTGCTGAGCTTTGTAAAGTTTCGAGTACTGCCAGAACTATTACTCAGCAATCCTGAGCAGCTGCTGAACAGCAGAATACATCCAGGGATCTTGACAACTGTCTAATAAAACATTAGAAAGGCAATAAAGAAGGTATGGCTCAATGAACCTGAAAACAAAGTCTCAGAAGCAGGAAATATTAAGGCAGAAAGTCAAACCTTCTGGCTGAGATGGGCAAACTTTCTTTTAGCAGCATGCAGCAGGGTGGCCACAACAAGGGGGGTCTGTGGTCTCGCCCCCTTCCCACTGAGACTCAGCCCCACTGGTTATGGGTTGGACACAACAGATCGACCAGATTTCTGAAGAATGGGACTCCAGCAGCATTCTCTGCATCTGTGTTGTGGCAGTTTCCCAACCACTGTACTACTGCAGGTTAGTGCACTAACCCCCTGCTTGTCCTTTTCCTGGATTCAGGTCAATTTATCTTTGATTTGGTTTCCACATAGACTCATGTCCCATGTCATGTATGCTCATTGACCCTATGTTCGCGATTGTGTTTGATTCTAGACTTGACTCCGCAGGCAGGCATCTGAATGACTTGAGTGGAAAAGAGCCTCTCTGAATATCCCCATCTCAGGTGGGTCGCTGGGACACTGGCTGTGCCCACTCATTGCGCCCCAGAGCCAAGGACTGGGACTATTGGACTTGCCTTTGAAATATTGTTACTTACTGACATCAGTCTGTCCTTTGAAACTGCTTGATAACCTGAACCTTCCTTTGGAAGCTTTGAGGAAGGTCAGGTATTGACTACTTAACTGCATAGTTAGCTGAAAATCCATAGATGAGTGACGATGTAAATGTGTGTTGGTTTACGGATACTGTCACGCTGCTGATGCACACTTCGCAATGACGTAGATAGCTGTAACAACACATTTGGAGGTTAATCTATTTTGAATCAGTAAGGTGGTACCTCAGTGTAAGTGCTGTTGCAGAACTTCCAGGGAAAGATTTTGCTGTGCGCTGGGCAGATGTAGGTGGCTTGAGTGAATTAACAATGCATTTACCTGTTTGTAAAATAGATCTTGAAGGTGGCATTCCTAAAATCCTTAGAGCTTGAGTACGAGCTCAGAAAAGTTAGTATTGATTCATATTATTGGAAAGTACCTGTTTACTCTGCAGGGGGACTTAAAAATAATTTTTGAGTAAGCATGCATTCTTCTTGTGATAAGTTACTCTGCAAGGTAGAGCTGGACTTCAGTATGACTTCCAAATCTACGGCTGACTGAACTTTGGCCCGTCTTTTAAATGTATAGCTTAATTGTCTCTCTTCTGAGAAGGTGACTCTTTTAGCTGGAACGACAGTATGTATTGCTGGTACTCCTAAAGCCAGTAAATAATGTAATTGTTGATTCATACTCATTCCATTTTGCTCCATTTTTACTTCAAGTAGTCTAAGATGTGCTTTGATCTTCTTGTTTGTCACACGGCTGTGATTTTTCAGAGACCTAAAAGGAAGATAAAAGGCAATATTTAAAAAAAGGGATGTTCATATTTGGTTCAGAACTCTCCGTAGATAATACTTTCCTCTTCAAATTCTTTTAATACTTGCATTAAACCCATAAACTTTCAGAATGAGTGTTTAGCTAATTTGCAGCTTCCATCTTTGGCTTTTGGCCTTCAGCTTACTAAAATGAACAAGGCATGAGCAGTTGACTTATTTCTGTGTGTCCTGGGAAGGTATCGGTGTTTATTTCTGCAAGCCTTTGTTTATGTTCTTCTCAGAAAACTGCATGTCATCATCCCATGCTTGCTTAATTCAGCTCCATTGTATTGTCATGCATGTTTGTATAATCTTCAGTTATGATCCCTAGGCTGTTTGAACAGGTTTAATTTGACCTGCCCTGCACACTAGCTCTGAATCTTACCTGCTGCTCCATTTTTATCTCTGTGCTTTATACTAATGAGCCCCTGCAGCGTTTCACGTACCTAATCCTTTGGACATCCTTAAATGTGCAGGCGGAAAAATCCAAAGGAGCTGAGCAGTCACAGCTTCTGTGCTGTCTAGAAGGGAACTTAAGAATTGTTGCAATGTTTTTCTATCTGTGGAGCCCAGAGCTGAATCTTTTGTGCTTAACAAGTTCTGAAGAAGTGACTTGTAAAAGAGTAACTTGGAAACTACCATCACACAGTAGGAAGAAATGCTGAATTTTCAACTTGAAGACACTCCAGAAGGCTAAAACTATATTTGCTTAATTATTTTTATCAGCTAAATCATTGTCTGAAAAGAAACATACATGTACTTTTTTAAGCTTAAAGTACATGTGAGCTTGTACAAGTACATTGTCAATACAGTGTAGATTTACAGTGTAGATTCGGGAAAAAGTCATGCATTTTTAGAAATGCTTAAGTATTAGCTAAAGCTAATACACATTTTATTATCTGTAGGGCAAAATATATAGTTGCCGCTAAAAACTGTGATACATAACTGCCCGTAAAAGCTTTTTTCTGTAAAGAGTTATGTCACTTGAGCTGTGATTGTAATAGTCTCCTGTTAAATTGGTTCCGTGCAGAAGAATGAATTTTATTTATGTTAAAAGAAGGCTGCTTCGGAAACCACTAGTTCTCTTTACTTGGAGTCAGGTCCATGCATCGATTCGGGACAGGGAGCCACGCAAGGCTGCTCAGCTCTGAACAGGAGTGAGGAGTGGGAGGCAGGCTCTACTGCTTGTGAAGTGGAAATAAAGAACCACCTTCCACTCCGAGCGCCTGTCGTCAGAAGCTGTAGCTATGGCTACAATCTGCTGAGCATGGTCAATGTTTCGTGTCCTTTGCCCAAGTTACCGTCCCCAAGTAAAGATGACCTCGAGTTGCCTGACCGGGCCTTTGTTCGCTGCTCCTAACTTCTGTGTGCAAGCTCACCGGCCATTAACAACTCCAGCGTGTTCTTTCTCTTCTGCCTCTGTTGCTGCATTTCACTGGGATCTACTGAGGTTAGTAAATCACTGCAGAGAGAATATTAGTGCCACATGTTCGTTTTGAGAAAGGTAGATAAAAAGCTGATAAAAGAATTATTTTAATTGCGTAAGGAGTCGTCAAATACATAGGTAAGCCTAGAGAAGAATTCTCTCACAGTGAACTGCCCTAAAAGGGGACTAGGGATCAGTTAAGTAATTTCTGGCGAGTGTGGGAGCGGTGCAGGGCCTGTGCAAGCAAGTCACAAAGGGGGAGCAGTGTATCTTCCCTGTGTGCCAGGGCTGCTCTACACCTCCAGCCTGGGCATCTTGAGCAACCTGGCAGAACAACGCAAATAAAGCAGCTTCTGCAACACAGTTATGCAAGTCGACTTGCATTCGTTCCCACTGGCACCGTGTGCAGTCCTTTTTCTTGCCACCTTCTTCCTCAAGACCATGCCACCTACCCCTGCATGGGCTGCGGACACTGCCCAGTGTTCCCAATTGGAGGTACCTGCTCTGACCAAAGTAGGTGGTTTCCAGATGGCCTCAGCTCCATTCCCTGAAAAAAAAAACCAAACAACCCCAAACATTTAATGTTTTTGATGTGCATATAGCTAGAGAGATGAGGAGAGTTTTGAGGGAAAAGGAAACGTAAAGGGGTCAGAGAAGAGATCAATAAGGAAAAGGGATGGGAACTTTAGAGTAAGGGAGGAAAGGAGAAAGATAGCTGTCAAGGAATAGACTGGACTAGAAATACTTCATTCTGATACAAGTTTTTCTAGGAAGTTGCTAGGTCTTGCCTCCTGAGGCTTTGTAGAACTGTCAGCATGTTACAGGGAGATGAGTCATGTGGTTTTGGATGTATTTTGATGCAGAGTACACAGAATGAGTCTTCTACCTTGAGGGCCTTACTGGGAGAATTTAGACAGTTTTATATAGGTTATTTTTGTGTTGACATTTTCTGTTACACTACCAATCTTTTAATTGCACCCCACCTCACAAATTTTCAACTTGGCAAGGCATCCTCTGTGACAGTGGCATCGCCTACACTTACCCAGAGGTGCCCTGCCTTCTGCTCTGAGGTCTTCAGCCGTCATGCCACTCTCAGGTAAGCGATGTATGGGTATATGGAGTGTGCAGGGAGTCGGGGAGCAGATTTTCCTGTCTGGGTGAATAATGAGTCTTTTTTGCTTCTTGAGGCTGGCCATCCATATGTATGGTCTTTCCCAACTGATGTGTCAGGGTTGCAGCATGAAGTCTCTGCCAGCCCGCTGGTGGGAAAAGGGGCTCAGAGCAAGGTGGTAACAAGCCCATGTTCAAGCAACTTCTTGAGGGAGAATACACGTTTAACTGGCCAGTTTTGTATAACCAAACAATATATTTTGTCAGTTCATTATTGTAAGCAGTATGCAGGAGAAATGACTTGTTCCTTTGATCTAGATATAATCCACGTGGTTAGAGTCATAGTGTCCATGTGTGAGTTTGGCCAACACAGGGCTTATCTGAGGTTCCTCTACCTTAGATGTGCCACAGACTATAGAGTTCAGAAGGTTTGTAAGCACAACATGTAGTATCTGCTGTAAGCAGTCATAGCTTATCTGCAGCATTATCATAAACCAAAAGATTTATGAAATTATTTTCTCTGTGAACTTTGAGATGATCTTAATAGGTGAAATTTCTGTGGCATCTGCAGCTCTGTACTCTCAAGAAACAACAAGAGAGATTAATTATCACCACTGCTGCATAAAGCAAAAATATGTTATTACACTGTAATACACTGTATTGCACTGGGTGATGTGATGGTTGGAGGCTGTCTTGGGCATAGAGATCATGAACTTAGAGAGTTTTTGATTCTTGGATAAGTAAGGAGGGGGGTCAGCAGGCCTGCCACCTTGGACTTTTGGAGGGCAGACTTTGACCTGGTTAACGGAGTCCCTTGGGAGGCAGTCCTGAAGGGCTTAAAATCCACAGCAGAATGACCCCCACCCAGTGCCTCGCAGCGGGACGTTGTGCCAGGAGAGGGTAAGAACACGGGTGCGTGAGCAGTGATGGGGCCAGGCTGCAGGTGCTGGTGGGACTGGCGGGTCAGGCAATCACTTGAAATTGAAGCAGGGTGTTGCGCATCTTCTCACAGCGCTTCTTGCTGACTGTTACCGATTTTTGTTTTCCCATCAGCACGATTGGCATGTTGTCCTTGGTCACTGTTCACTGAAAGCCATTCCAAGGGATTAATGAGTAGCCGGACTGTAACAGTAAGGCATCAGGAGCAGGTATAGCTGCAGCCAGGCAGCGTACGTTTCTTAAGCAGCTTGTACAATAGCCTGTTTTAATGTGTCAGGTAGGCTTTTACATCACCACAGTAATTCCGCAAAGCCTTCATGTTCACACTGTGTCCCCGCTGCTGCGAATTCAAGAGCCGCTCTCCCCTTTTCCCTTTGTACCCACAGTGCCACCAAGAGCAGTGGGTTTGGAGGCAGCCTCCCAGGGATGTGGAAAGAGGGGACAGTTTCCAGCCAGGGCTTTTGCCTTCTTCCTGAGATGCTGAGAGCAACCATAAAAAGTTGCATAAAAAAATGCAAAAAGGGTGGGGAAGAGCCTGACGAATCAGGAAGACAGAAGCACCACAGAGAGTGAGGTTTCAGCAGATGGGTTGTTTATTTTCATTCTAGCAGTTTGGCTGATTAAGGGGTGGGACTCTGGGCTGGGAGGCTTGGCTGAAAGGTCAGAGCAGTGGACTTGCAGGAGCACTTCATAAGACCAGCTTCCAGCGCATTGGGCAGGACTCGTATCAGCGACCTGACTGCTTTGCAGCTGACTGAATTCTTGGCCCAAGAAATCAGCGGTGGCAAGATTCGCAACAAGACACGCCAGTCACCATGAGCACAGCAGGCAAAGTAAGCAAAAGTTTATATTAGAAAAGTCTCTTTGCCGCAGCCGCGTAATGCATTTTTACATGCAGTGTATTTGCAGGGACACCATAAGTACTGGTGGCATAGGAGAGATGAGAGTTCAGGAGGAAGCTGATACAGGAGAGCTGCCTTTACTCGCAGGCCACTGAACCCTCCTGGGAAATGGTTGTTGCGCTCTTCAAGGCAATAATTTATTTATTTTTTTTAAACGTGGAGGCAATACAAGGTAACAGCAGCAGAATAATAGCCTCCCCTCAGGGTTAGCAAACTATGTTTAATCTCTGGTTGGACAGTTTAAAATATACAATGTAGTAAGTGTTCAAAACAATGTATTTATCAGCTCGATCAGTTTCTAGTCTGTGATCCCACAGTGTTTTAAACTATTCTTAGCTTATTTATAATTCATATCAGTTTGTATTCTAAAAAAAAAAAAGACATACTCTTAATATTGTGTTACATTTCAGGGTGTAATCGGGATGATGTTAGGACAGTCATTAAATTTGAATATGCATTTAACAAGTGTGGAGCTTAAGTTAATGAAGACCAAAAGTATTGCATGCAGTGCGGTACTGAGCTGGGGCTGAAATGAGTATTTACATCTTTGCTAGAAAGTGACATGAGAGACATCTCTTGCACTACCTGAGAGATGCTGACACACACCCAGAGACACGCAAGAGAGGCTGATGGACAGGAGCTCTGAGCTGGAACTGAAGACAGGCACCTTGCTAAAATGTGCCTTAAGAAAGTACCAGGATGGTTTGCTGTAACTGCCGGCTGTCTTCGCTATTCTAAAACCAAACAAAACAAGAGGAAAAAAAAAAAACTGTTCTCTTCAACTCTGAGATACCGCAAGCACAAAATTAATTGTAGCTCACTTGTAGGTAAATTCAGCAAGTTCAGTCCCCCATCCCGCCTTGGACTGAGCATAGTAAACGAAGTGTTGTGATAGAACTGAACTGCCTTGTTTTCACTGTGTTTATCTTGGAGCAATATGTGAGTTATCATGCGGTTTGCATGACAAAACAGCATAATCCTGAGGCACTGTAAAAGGGCGTGTTTCTACGCTTACCCCGGCTGGAGTATCTTGTAAGACAGGTAGAAAACATCAGCAGAAGAATGATGGGTGATAGTGTGCTGTTGGTGCATCTGTGGCATCCTCTTATAGTCGGTAAAAGTTCACAGGGACTCAACCATCAGAGCAATACATAGTTAAGCAATCTCTAATTGCAGGAGAGATCTGTTCTCAGCAATCTGCAGCTCTTAGCTACCTTTGTTCCTACAAACACTACATGTGCAAGTTGTGGAATCATTATTGTGCGACGTGGAATACAGTATAAATACATAAGTCCCTTTTTTTAAAAAGTAAGTTTCCTTGGAAGTGTGGTCCTTTAAAATGTGATCTTTGGCCTCACTTGTGAATTTTTTACTAATTACGCTTGCGTTTAACATAGGAAATGTTAAATACAGTGCAAAGCTCTCTTTAGTCTGTCTTTTTCAGAATGTTGTGCTTGTTACCACTTTGGGTCTGGCTGCTGAAAGTGCACTATTTTATTTCATGCATTTAGCGTTTCCTAGCAATTATTTTCTTTGTTACCTGTTGACAATTAGACATCATTTCTATTTCTACTTCAAAAGTTTTGATACTAAAAAAATCACTTTACTTTTTTTCCTCCCGGAGAGCTTTGCAGCGCACTGGTGTTAAGCTGTCCCAGTGCCAGGGTCCCAGTCACGCAGGACACTTAGGCATGTGCTAAACTTCTTGCATCGTGGAGTCGATTTGTCTCCATGTCTCTCTCAGGATAATGCCACCTGAATGCTTGCAGTCAGTAGGATTTAACGGAGTGACTGAGGACTTTAAATAGAGTGTCACCTATAAGGGTGTCGTGGAAAATTGTATTCCAGGGCCTCGGGTCGTTTAGAGCTTGGGGATGGGCAAAGACCACCAGGGAAGAACAGGAATGAATACAGGGACAGGGAGGCCCCACTGCCTTTGAATACACTAGGAGTGAGCTCCTAGGGTGGGAACTGGGGCTACCTTCTCTCTGAGAGCCTGGGATGAGGAGTGGACAATGCTCCTCTCTCTTCTGAGTGCGTTTTCCTCTCGGTGGCAGATGATCAGAGGAGCACAGAGGCCCGTCGGCCCCTGGACAAAGCCTGCAGAGCTCATGGGCAAACTTTAGTCTAACAGACAAAAAGGCTGTCTTGGGTACTGGGAGTGACCCCCCTGAGTTAAATATCCCATTTGAGAAGCAAGGTCCCTTAGTACAGGTAATCTCGCACTAAAGGGGCTGTTGACTCTTCAAGATTCCCTCTGCATAGTACTACACCATTTTACATAGGTGTCCTCTCAGCCATACCTCATGGCTGAACTTGGGCTGTAAGAAATTGTTCATAAGCCTGTATTAAGGCTCTGAATTCCATTTTTAGCAATTCTGTGAGCTCCTGGCACAGGCAGTTCTAGGCAATACAGGCTTTATCACAACCTGGTATATGGCATCATTTAGCTTGCCATCTTCGAGAAGATACGTGTATACACCAGTGATCCAACACGGCCAAAATAATCCTCCAAGGAAGTTAGAAACAAATAACTTGTGTACCTGAATAATGTTTGCTACTGGAAAACTCAAGAACAAAGGAGCAATGAAGATGGATAAAGGATCTAGTTATCCTAGGAGACTATTACACATATGTGTTGCTGGAAGCTTTGTATGACAGAAATGTGAACAAAGTCTAACGTGGTCTTGGTGGGGGGAAAAATGGGCTTACACTGTGATTTGGTGTTGGCTTTTTTGTTCTATTTTGTGTTCGGTTGGTTTTTTTCTGTAGTTTTCCCTCTCCTCCCCCAAATATGAGCAGAAGTTTCCCATGTAGAAATCTAAGAATCTATCTGTGTGGTGACTTGTAAACGCAAGTGCCATTCCCTTTTTCTTTGCTCTGTTTGCAGGTTATCAAATGCAAAGCAGCAGTACTGTGGGAAGCCAATAAACCATTTTCTATTGAGGAAGTGGAAGTTGCCCCACCAAAAGCACATGAAGTTCGCATAAAGGTACTAAAAATAAAATAAATAAAAAAACTGTTATGAATTATGTTCGATCTTGGTGTTTGTCAGAATTCTTTCTACAGATTTTTAGGATCCAGTCAGTCACTGGGTGAGTAGCTTCCATTCAGTGATCACCTATGGTACATGCTTCAAGTCCTAAATTTGATCATGAGGTTATTTTTAAAAAAAAAAAAAGTTTTTCAGGGTTGGGTTTTGTGTTTACTAAGACACCTGTGCTTCTAATAGACTGAAAAAATTACAGTGCAAGGTAAAAATCTGAATATCCTGTAGCGTGGAGCATGAACTTCTACTTTGAATCTGTGCTAGGAAATAGCTTGGCAGGGCTGGGAGCTTTCTTTTTTAACTGGCTATGGAGTATCAGTTACATTTTGGGAAATCTTCAGTGGAATTCAGTAGCTGTTTTCATTTTAGAGCAGTCTCAAGTGTTACACAAGTGAGAACCCTCTCATGGGGTTGACAACTCCATTTGTCAGAATAAAAGTTGTAAAGAGATACCTGAATGTTTCAAAAGAAATACTGCCATGATATCTGCAAGAAAAAAATTAAAATGTGTGTGTGTAGCCTATATTTTTCTATACATAACATATAGATATATTAAAATATATAAATAATATAGTAATTGTAATGTAATTATATAGTATTATATTATTGTATAATACATCTTTTATGACATACCTATTATATGATATATTGCAATATACACACATATAAACAATATAAAATATATATAATGTTTATAGTTTTATAAAGAATGTAATGTGGTGGTTATTTTATATTGACCTGTATTTCTGTAATATTATAAACTTAATAGTTGTGTCCTTATATATTAATACTAGGAATAATTTGTTTTATTCTGTTCTTCATATATAATTGTATTGGCAGAACGTGGGGTGTGCCAGGCAATCAATGAGAATCCCTATAGAGCTCAGTAGTGCACAGCAAACGTTCACAAAGGAGCCTTTTTTTGTAGATTAAAGCCTAATAATGAAAATCATGAATCACAACCAGAAGTGTTTTACCTGTAGGGTTTATTGTGTGCATATGTGATACAAGAGGGAAGCAAGTGACTCAGAATCATAGAATGGTTTGGGTTGGAAGGGACCTTTAAAGGCCACCTAGTCCAACCTCCCTGCAATGAGCAGGGACACCTTCAGTCTAGATCAGGTTGCTCAAAGCCCCGTCCAACCTGACCTGGAAAGTTCCTACTGATGGGGCATCTACCACCTCTCTGGGCAACCTGGGCCACTGTTTCACCATCCTCATTGTAAAAAATTTCTTCCTTAGAGCTAGTTTGATAGAAGGTATATCTCCAAATATATGTTATAATTTCACTTCTGTATATGACATGACATAGTTAAATGCTGAAATAATTTTGTATTTCCTCTAAATCAGATTGTGGCTACAGGGATCTGCCGCTCTGATGACCATGTGATAACTGGTGCACTGGTTATGCCTTTTCCAATAATTCTTGGGCATGAAGCAGCCGGTATTGTGGAGAGTGTTGGGCAGGGAGTAACTTCAATGAAACCAGGTATGAAACAGCACTGAACACAAATCCCGTCATGAGTTTCTAGAGTCCTGTTTAAGTCAAAGATGCTTAAGTGTGTGAGTACTTGTATTGCAGAGGAAAATGTTCCAACTTTGAGTGTTTTCAAGGATACCTTAAGGGATGTGCTGTTCACAAAATCTGCACAGAAATGGTTAATAGTTTGTTACAATACCTAAGTAGTTCACTTCTAACACATCTGTACTTCCAGTGTCTTTGTACTAGCAGCAAGTATGAAGTCTATCCAAAGCAGGTTGGTATGTATGATAAGAAAAAGTTTTATTAGAGATTTCTGCTTTCAACTCCAAACAAATGTGTATATTGCAAATTTCAGTGATAACTATAACCGCTTTTTCTCTTAGGTCTGTGTTCATAAATCACTGTTGTCTAATTCTAGCTGCCATGTGTTTCCAGGTGAGCTGAAACAGCGGGCCTGAACACCACATATGGACAAAATCACATTTCTTAGATGTTGCTTAAATCACACCTTCAAGTTCTAAAAAAGGCTCCAAGACATGCAAGGTTTCTTTAGCAGAATGATTACTAAGCCCGTTTCACAGTTCTAAATTAATTGAGGGTTGAGGTGATGGGGCACCTCATGTTCTGTAGGCATTTTCCATTTTTTAGAGGAAATCAAAGATTTCCCTTGACTTTCAATGTGTCAAGGATTAGCCACATTTTACAATTGCCAGATCACTAATTGATCTGTATTAGGGAGATTGTTAATTTAGAGATTATTAAGGATTTACCATACATCATTACGGTGGAAAATGGGTAGGACAGGGAAGCTATGTGGTACTTTTGTTAATCATATAGAGAGATTACTTCATAGAGAATTACACATGTTGTCTTAGCTTGTGTGTGTCACTGTGTCTCTGACAAGTATTTTACTTACCTTTACTGCAATGCAACAGTAATAGGCATGCAGACAGGAAAGAGACTCAAGAGGGCTGGCAAATTAATGCTTAATTTCCTGTTCTTTGTATGCAAAATTTACAGCCCTGTTATCTTGGCACTCCAATCTATTGTCATAGTGGATATCAATTTTTATCTCAGTTTCTTTACCTGTGTATTGCTTTTTCCTTTTAAGTAGAAGATGCAATGAACTGCAGAAGGAGTACTTCAGGAATTGCAGCAGCTAACACAGTGCTATGACATAGCTCAGACTCAGTTCTATGAAAGACATCAGGAATTTTGCATATTGAAATTAGTTGTAATAATTTTGCACTAATTATGTCCTTTATAAGAGAGAGGTGATTTATCTTCCAGGAGCAGCAGAAGGAAATAAAACCAGCACTGCACTTCTAGTGCATGTTTGCCTAGGGATTAAATGCACCTGCTTCATGTTTTTACCAGCATACTTCATTTGCCTTTTTTTAATCCTCTGTCATTATTGTTTTATTTCTAGGAGACAAGGTTATTCCACTCTTCGTTCCACAGTGTGGGGAGTGCAACAGTTGCTTAAGCACCAAGGGTAACCTGTGCAGTAAAAATGAGTGAGTTTTCCTGGGTTACCTACAACCCTTATTTGATTTTTATGTATACAAACCTGGTCACATTCACGAGATTACACTTGCCGTTATTTCTGGTTGTCTTTCAAACAGCCTTGGTTCCGCTGCTGGATTAATGCCTGATGGCACCACTAGATTCACCTGTAAGGGAAAAGCAATTCACCATTTTATTGGTACAAGTACCTTCACTGAATACACAGTAGTGCATGAATCTGCTGTAGCCAAAATTGATTCTGCTGCTCCTCTGGAAAAAGTTTGTCTAATTGGCTGTGGATTTTCAACTGGTTATGGGGCTGCTGTGCAGACTGCCAAGGTAAGCATCATGGTGGGTCTTTCTGGTATCTCAAGGGATCTGCTGGGGATTGTGTGGCTTGCAAGCGGGTCGTCATCATAGCAGCCAGGAGGTATAGACTGTTGAGTTCAGGGTGGAAAGAAGACACTAGTACTTTGCCTACTTCAGTTTCTCCGCCTCCAAAGCACTTGGAAGTCCTCAATTCAAAATCCAGTAAAAATACTTATTACCATCTAGTAAGTTTTCTCTCATAGCTTTATCGCCTCTAGAAAAATGTTACAACAGAGCTGGTTGGTTCTATTGTAACTTAAATCTAGGAATACATGGAAGCTTATAAATGGAACACTCATAATTTGTAGCAATACGTGAATGTGACTTTTACAGCTGGTGCTGTCTTCAGTGGAGTGACGCTACAGATCTTAACACCACCGGAATATAAAGCATCACTAAAAAATGTGTTTAAACCTGAAGCTGAGACCAGGTGTAATGAAAACCTGGTCTCAGAAATGTATCTTAGGGACAACTTATCTTAGTTACAATAGTATTGTAAATGTATAGCTGGCTGCTGCACTAGCAAGTATGCATGTGCAAATTCCTTCTCAGCAGTTAATCTCTAAATTACAAGAAGTGGTTTAAGTGAAAACATAGTGGTAATAAGAAAATGCATTGTACTTTACCCAGACTGTAACAGTGTGCCATGTTTATATGGTTATTATAGGTGGAACCAGGCTCCACCTGTGCCATCTTTGGCCTGGGAGGAGTTGGCCTCTCTGTTGTCATGGGCTGCAAGGCTGCTGGAGCTTCCCGCATAATTGCTGTTGATATCAATGGCGACAAGTTTGCCAAGGCCAAGGAGCTGGGAGCCACAGACTGCGTCAACCCTAAAGATTTCCAGAAGCCTATTCATGAAGTGTTGATTGAAATGACTGGCCATGGTGTGGACTACTCCTTTGAGGTCATCGGCCGTACCGAAACTATGGTATGTGACCAAAGATGTGGCGAAATGAGGCATTAGCTTGTTAGCTCTCTCTTCAGTAACCCACTAAGCACCAAGGGCGAGGAGCTGACAGCCACTGGCAAAGCGTCAAGCTAACTTCAAACCTGTTAAGTCCAGCTGTCTGCCACTGAGATGCAGGGACAGAAGCACTCTCAAAAAATTAGGAAAGGAAACTTCAGTGTATTCCCCTGACCTAACCAGGGTTGCTAAATTTCACATAGCCCGCTATTTGCTTTCCAGCAGTGGCTTATTACTAATGACTAAAACAAAATGGGGAAGCAGAACAAAGCGAGGACATAGCTAACCCATGACAGCAGATACAGTGGTGTGAGCAGATACAATGGACCTTGTTTGATGTGGTTTCAGTTACAAAAATTGAATTGCGAGCTGAGGCCTGAGGGGAGGAGAAGGAATTCAAACTTTTACGCGCCAGCGGCGAATCTTGCATGACTCTGGGGTGTCTCTCTGTTCCAAATGCAGATGGCAGCCTTGGCCTGTTGCCAATACAACTACGGAGTCAGTGTGATAGTGGGAGTGCCCCCTGCAGCACAAAAGATCACTTTCGACCCCATGCTCCTCTTCACTGGTCGCACCTGGAAAGGGTCCGTCTTTGGAGGTAAGGACTTGGAAAGATGTGATTTAACTGGCTTGGGAAAAATTGTAAATCAACTAGAATGAAATGGGATTTATCTAAATTCATTGCTTAGGCTGTCCTGTGGGAAGTAATATTGATAGCTGTTTTGCTGACAAAGAAGCACAAAGGGAATTAATTATGGGAACTGTAAGTTAATGGTGAGAGGAGGAGAGAGAAAAATGGAGGAAGGGGAGAAGAGGAGGCAGAGAAAGAGATAAAAAGACAAAAAAAATAGGGAAAAAGAGGAGAAAGAAAATAAAAGGAAAAAATGAGAAAAAAGAAAGGGAAAGGGAAAGAGAAAGAGGTAGAAGAGAAAGAAAAGGAGCAGGAGGGGAAGGAGGAGAAGAGATAAAAATAGAGAAGAGAAAAATAGATAAGGAGAAAAAAAAGGAGAAAGATAATAGAAAAGGACAAAGAGAGAAAAAGAGAAAATTAGGAAAAAGGGGGGGAGAAGAAAGGGAGGGGAGAAAAAGAGCAAGAGCAAAAAGAAGAATGAGAGGGATAGAAAGACAGAAAGAAAGCAAAAGAAAAAGAGAAAGTGGGAGAGATGAAGACTCAGGACCCTAAAGGACGTTAGAGTCAGACCCACCTGGTTTCAACACAGGTCAGACCCCAGCTGAGGCCTTTGCCAGCTGCCATCAGTCACTTCCAGTTCTTTTCTAAGCTCTCCCAGCAGAGTCCCACACTCAGCAAGCGCCCAGCTGACTCAACACAAAGCTGAAGGCCACAGAAAACTTGTTTCCAACACAGGCTTTCTCACTCACAACCAGTTCCTCTGATGTATTCAATAGACACCTGAATAAAATAGCAGAGAAAAATTAGGTTCCTCTGGAAGAGCATCCTGCTATTTCTAGTACTGTTTGTAAGAAAAAAGAGACACATCCATCCCCTAACACCCCAGTTTGGACCAGGCAATCAAGTTTCCACAGATGTCAGCACTCTTGCTTTTGTGTGGTGTGTGATTCAGTTGACAGTATATCGATAGACAAGTTGAAATGATATTTAACGTGGGGGAAAGTTTGGATTCTGTAAAGATTCAAATCTTTACTGGCCTACCAGTAAAGCACTGACTGGGTTTGTCATGTGTAGAATAGCTACGCTTCACCCCATGTTTCCTGCTGGCACTCTGTGTTAAAAAGGTGAAGACATGCTGCCACATATCATCATGCTATTCTGCTATAGAAAATTTATCTAAAAACTTACACTGCCATGAGTTTTATCTATTTTCACAAGCATTTGATGTTTCATTTTCCACTGTCTGTGTGTTTTTTCAGGCTGGAAGAGTAAAGATTCAGTCCCTAAACTGGTTTCTGACTACATGAAGAAAAAATTTGTACTGGATCCATTAATAACCCACACACTTCCTTTCACTAAAATCAATGAAGGATTTGATCTGCTAAGGACAGGGAAGAGGTAAACATTGTTTAAATGTAAAGGTTCTATATAAATAACCTAAAGGAGCTGTACAGTAACACAGAGTATGAATTCACGACAGAGAATAGGGAAGGCAACCCACTGTGCCTCTTAATCTCACCCAATGCATGTCCATGGGTTGCAGCTGGAACAATAAAGCCAACAAAGCATTAGCTTTTGAAATGCAGTGGGCCCTGTCTTTCCTTTCAGAGGAAGTTTGAGATTCTAGTTTGAGCAGAGGCTCTGGGTGGCAGAGGGAGAAAAGACCATACAAATGAGTAAGTCTCTGCCCACCACTCATTGGAAAAGAGCACGCAACCAAGGGAGCCTTGTAGTGCCAAGCTGTACAGCGCCAGGGGCTGGCTACATCGCATTCCAAGAAATGTGTTAGGATAACGAGCAGGAACACAGAAATAGCTTACGTTTTCTGGAAGAGCAACTCACTGTTCCTCCTACGAGTTAGGGAACAGAGTTCCAGTGCAGTTAGTCCTAAGGTCACTGGGTAGTTTACCTTGAACTTCGGAGCTTTTCCATTTGTGCATATATACATTGCAAACTCAGGATTTAGCTCTTGCTCATTCCTTAAATATCCAGCGTGTTCAGCTCAGGCTCTGTTTTCACAGGATGCTGAAATCAGAAATTGTTTGCTAGAGACATTTGACAAGAATCACCATGGGAATCATTGAAAATTCTCCTTGGCAGAAAGTGGGAAATACATTTGTTTATCTTAGTATGTGTGGGGACTACCCTTTTTGAAAGTTCTAGCTGTTTATAACTTACACAGTCTAGAGAATTACATTCATGTTTTCTTTTCATTGCCACTTCCTAGCAGTTATTTTAGGTGTTGCTTGCTCTAAATATAAAAAGCATGTAAAAGGAGACTTTAGACCCTGAGGTTTGTTCTAATTATGCAGCACATAATTTATTTTTTGACTGTCCTTATTTGAGATTTAAATGTTATTTTTAGATTTTAGTGTAACAAACAGGGGAGAGTGTTGAGGGCAGAGACAGCATCAGCTTTGCTAAAATACTGATGGTCAACCTTAAAACAGGCATGTTGCAGCTGACCATTTTTATTAAGTGTAAAATTATTATTTTTACTAAGTGTAAAATTATTTCAGTGCTTCAGCCCAGAATACGCTGTACCACTCGGAGCCATTTGTAACCAGAAAAGTGTATCTGAGCTCCTCTCCCCTCCAAGCACTTCCCAGGCTGTATTTGGTGATTAATTGCCAGGAGCCCTGGGCTTCGTGAGTGAAGGCTTTGCAGTCTTGCATGAATTTTGTTCTCTGCATCTGCAGCAGGGTTGGCACATCTGCTCTGTCATTTTGCTGCAAGCTAGGACAGGGCAGGGGGGAGGGAGGAGGGAGTCCCCCACTTGAGAGCAGTAGCCTACCTTTTCAGAGGAAACAGCAGTGTTTTGCTAATGTTAGCCCAGGGGCTTTTCTACAGTCACTAACTTGTCATTTTGTATTGCAGCATTCGCAGTGTCCTGGTGTTTTAGGACTCCCAGTCGTTAAACAGCAGATGGGTCAGCACCCGTACAAATTACATTATCCTCCAACTGATACGAAATAAAACCCAAGACTTTTCTGAAAGGTCTACCACCACCGCCCTTCAATAAAAGGATCAAGCTCCAACTTCAAGCACAGCATTTATAAATTAAATAATCTTTTTCCTCCTAATTCTTGCTTTAAATCCTCTGTATTTTGCTGCAATTTTATTTTAATAGCCAGTTATGAATTATGGGACTCGCTGTTATCACAAGTGTTATGAAAGGCTTGGATTTTTTTAAATGGCTTTTAATATGCAATTCTTTAATGAAAGAAAAATGAAGGAAACGGTTTCTTTGGGCTTTCATAATACTGCGAGCTTAATAGATTTGTGCATGCAGCTCAGCACAATAAAACTCTACGTCAGAACTATATGTCCATCCTGAATGATTTTAGCATTCCATTAACCTGAGAGGCAGCAAAATTACTCCTTATTCCATTACCTGATGTGCAAGAAAATTACTGCAGAAATTAAAACATATAAATTTATGGTGACCATGTGTTTGAATTAAAAATTTCAGTAAATGATATTTAAGTAAATCATAGACTTAGGTACTACACAATGTCTCACCACTGGATATTTTACCAAATTAACACTTCAAGCACTTTATATAAAACTGTAGTGGCGGTGTTCTGTGTTGCGGTTTGGCTGTTGTTTTTTTTCAACTTTGAACCTCTTTCTTGGGGATGTTTTAGTTGTTTTATTAGTATGGTTTTAGATTTTTGGACAATTTCTACAAGTGCATCTGATGCCTGGGAAACAATGTGAAGAAATATGAAGGTGCATCAAGTATTGCTACTTGATTCCATTAAATAAAGGGGAGGTTTCCTTAACCTTTAAGTGTGAATACTGAGTAAATGGGAAGAAACAGGTGACTGGTAACAGTTAGCAGGAAATCAAACAAAGTATCTTACTGCTTTGTGCATTTGTAACATGGAAGCAGGAACAGAGGACATTTCTATCTCAGCAAATATGGTCAACATTGACTTAACTTTTGAAATTACTCATCAGGCCTTGCAGGCACTCGCGGGCACTCACATGCATGGCACCTGGGTAAAAGAGCCAGTGAAGTAAGGGGACTGTGGGCTAATGATGACTTGTTTGTGTTAGCAAAAAGAGTCCTTGAGTGGCCCAGCTAGGTTAATGATTTGAGAATAAGTTTACCAAGAGATTATACTTTAACACAAGAAGATCCTTAAACACATGCATTTATAATAAACTCAGTTTACACAACAATTAAGATTCAAACTTCAGACATTTGCGGGGTTACCTGTGCAGTCAGGGCTGAAGATTTTTTCTGGACCATAAAATAATTCTTTTCAGGTGCCATTCAGTTGAAGAGTTCTGATCTCTTTCAAGCCAGGTTGTGCGTGAACCAACAGTGTAAACTGGATCACTACTCAAAACAGAAAGAGAGGGGCTTTAATTCTACTTAATAACACAGATTCAGCAGAAACAAGTGCATAATAATATTCAATTCTCAGAGTATTCAAACAAAATGTTTTCTGTGGAGGCCAAGCTAGCTTATTGTGCCAGCTAAAGCACATTTAACTCATGACTTAAACAGAAGGATAAAGGTGGCCTGTTTAAACCTAGCTGTGGGGACAGAAAGAAGGAATACAGAGGTAAAGTATCATCCATGTGCCAAATACATGTTTTTTTTCCAAAGCACTCTCCATTGCATGAAGGGTAGAGAATATAACAGCAGTCTTTCAAAGTAGAAGAAGAAAAATAAAATAGATCTAGGGTATAAACTATATAAACTACAACAAACCTCCTTGCTTCTGTCCTCTTCAGGATCATGCAAAGGCCGTTTCTGTTGTAATCTGACAAGCACAGTAACCACCTGCTGCTCCTATCTTGACTGGGATAGTTGCTGGTGTCCAAACCAGTAAGCCCATGAAATAATTTTCTTAGGGGCATTTTATAAGGCAGCAATCTAGTTGAGTCTTCACATGGAGGAAGGAAGTGGCTTCTGACTGGGGAATGACAAATAGTTCATGCTGTCCTATAGTATTTCTCCATGCAGGACCCCATCCACACCCAGCTGAAGATTCATTTCTTTGTGTAATTGTGCAGTTCTGGACAGCACACTTCTGTCAGACCTTCCCAATGGCTCTCTGACTCTGAGGTACTCCAGGGTGAGTGGGTTCAGGTCCACATGTAGAGGCCAGGTCTGAGCCTCCATTTAGGAGGTTTCCTGTGAACAAGCAGGGTCCACTCTCCCCATCAGAGCACAGTCTGTCCATTAGCACATGATGACAACTACGAAAAATACACAAAAGCCATGAAAAAGCCAGTAACTGCCCAAAAGACAAACGCTTTGACAAAGCACAAATGGTGTTTCCTCAGACCTTAAACTATGCCAGTGATTACTGAACACCACGTGCCTTTGCGTGCAGCTGAGGACTATTGTGCTCCTGGTCTCCCACCACATCCCACCCACCCAGGAAGTCCCCCATGAAACAGCACAGGACAGCTGTGTAGCCCCAGCAGCAAGTATTCCACTGTGCAGAGACACGTGCTGTGCAGCTCCGTTTTTACACACTTGTTCAGCCTCCCTGACTGTCCATCACAGGGAAATGGTCATGCCCATACAAGCAAAATCTCTATTGCTTCCAGGTTATGAGATGGGGAGCATGGATCCCAGTAACCACAGTGCTGCAGAGATAACTGGGAGATGACAGGCCAATGTCTTCCTCATGGACTGTCACATCTTTGGCTGCTGAGGACAAGTGAAACCAATTTTTCACTTTTTAGATACCAATATAATAACAAATAATACCAAAAGTTTCCTGTCAAAAACTGGTAACTCTCCTTGTGCACTGCAATTACAGGTCAAAATGATCTGCAAGTGCACAGCTACTCTAGTGCCAGCTGCTCAGCTCCATGACAGGAGCACAGCAGCAGCTGGCTACCATCACCTGTAAGTTGGGCTTGATGAGCAGGGTAAGAGCTCAGCCAGATGCTGGGGCACGGGCAGCGCAGCCACTTTGCATCAATGAAAGAGATGGGCCCACAGGACTGGAGAGCTGGGGATATGGCTGCCAACATCAAGTGCTGCTGACCTTCCCCTTCGCCCCATGAAACGGGGCTAGGACATGCGGTAGCACGTGCCAACACAAACTGGTCCAGGCAAGTCCCCTGAACATATAAACCTGGGGCTGACGTCTCCCAAGCACAGAAACAGTTCCCAAACCAGAGGGCCACACACAGGGTCCTCCAAAAAGGTCCCGATCATCCAATCTCCTGTAAATTACCTTGCCTGATGCCTCAGCAGAAAACAGCTCAGCGGGGACCAGGAGAGTCCGGGGCAGTGAACCCCTCGCAAAACTGGTTACGCACAAGTGGAACAAATGTGTCCTTGCAAAAGTCCCCCTTCCCGACACATTCTCCCCTTACTACCCAGGTGAACATAGCTGCAACACCACAGACAGGGAAGCTTCACTCCAAAAGGACATGTCTGTTTGTCCACCACACCATGTTTTCACTACCTTTTTTTTTCTTTTTGTTTTTTAATGTTTAATCCTTCAGCAAATACCTTGGTGTGAACCTCGGCCAGGTCAAATGCTACCACTTGGCAATAAGGGGACCCTGAGGAATCCTGAACGCTGCTGCAAATCTCCTCCCTCCACACCTGCCAGAACCAACCAGAGGAGGAGGAGAAAGATCTCACTGAGCTCTCTCTGCCTTTCAGGCAGGGAGGGCAGGGCACAGCCCAAAGGCAGAGCCACTAATAAAAGCCTCCCCGCAGGACTTGTGCCCGCTCCCTGTCGACTGTGACTGCCGCCCATCGGCATCTCCCACCATCCAGCTCCTCTGATCAACACTCACTGTGCTCCTCAGCGTCTGGCATCACACACGGATTAACCACCGCTCCACGCTCTCCACCAACGGTCCCACACCAGGACTCCCTCCCTTCTGCTGCGGCCGGCGGGTGACCAGGAGCTCCATCTCCACAGCCAGGCCGTTTCAGAACTTGGGGCTCCGGCCAGAGGGGCGGCAGCTTCCCTCCAGCCTGCTGCAGTGCCGGAAAGGGCCCTTCTCTGACCACATGGCCACTGCTGGAAAGGTAAGGACAACTCAGTTCCCAACGTCCTTTCCGAGGGCCTCAGCTCTTGGGCAAATAGTCTGTAAATGGCTCAGCCTGTGCACCTCCACTGCGCACCCTCTTTCCTCTGACCTTACTCCCCCAATCCATCCAAACTCCTTCGAAATACACCAGCTTCTGCTTTCAGACAACTGCACGTGTCGGTCCCTGTGTCAGGCAGTGCATTCCTCCCCTCTTTTGCCCAGCAGCTCAGGAACAAAAACACTGAACCCTATTGCTCTGCAAAACACCCTCCTGCTCAGCCCCACTCAGAGCTCCCGCTTTGGGAGGGAAACAGCTCTCGAGAGGTGCAGTCTTGCAGCCACTCATCTCCTGCATTCCACCTTGTCCCTGGCAAAACCCCTCTCAAGCTGCGAACTGAATTTTATCGATGTCAAACCACCTCTGGGAATGATGGGCTCGGGGTATGGGAGATGCCACACATAAACCATCCCTTTGGCACAGGAAACCATTTTCTGCTTGCCAGCCAGATGGGGACCATTCCTTACCTCCTCTTAGGAACCTTCAGCCCAGTATCTTAGAAGACCATCAGCAAAGTCCTGAGCAGGCATTTCCAATTGGTAGGGTCCACACGCCCCATCGGAGCAGGGTCTGTCCATTAACCTATGACAGCAATAGGAAAAATCCACAAAAGCCATTAAAAACCCAGTAATTTCCTACAGGTAGACCTCATACTCTGTGTGTGACAAAGCCTAAATGCTGTTTCCTCAGACCTTAAACTGGGCCAGTGTTTAGTGAACATCACTGAGCTCCGTCTGCAGCTGAGCACTTCCAAGGTTCTCCGTCTCAGGTGACTGTAAGAGGACCTTTCCCAACCCTGTGCCAAAGGCAAACATTCCCATGCACCGTAATCTGTTCCTTCCAGGTTATCAGATGCAGAGCTGCTGTTGCCTGGGCCGTGGGCAAGCCACTCTCTGTTGAGGAGGTGGAGGTTGCACCTCCAAAAGCAGGTGAAGTCCGCATCAAGGTAAATGCAGATTTCCATAGATTTTTTTTCCCTTCTAGGAATTACTCTTCTTGTGGCTACATCTTGAATATAGCTGTCAGGGATCTGTGTCCACTAAAAGGCCTTAACTGCTTAGAGGTCCCCTGTGAAAAATCCTTCCACAAACTAAATTAAATCAAGGCCAGAAGCTTTTAGTCTATTACAAGCCCTGTACAAACCCCTGTGGTCTATTACAGCCCACCAGCAAATAGCATGGGACCTGAATAACAGAGCCAGCCACATAGCTTTAGCAAGACTTGGCAGGAATGTTCAGCTGGTTCTCCTGCTTGTCTTTTCCTCCTCCACTGTTCTACCCTGACTTCTCTTTTGTTAGTTTGGAGACACTCATTCAGATAGCAAACACACTACAGAAATCAATACTGAAATTCCACAGGGTTTTGGGGGAGCTGGAAAGAATTCGTAATTGTGCTAAGATGGGCAATGTTGTCCAAGTCCACCTGCTGCCCCATGGTGCTACTTACAGCAAAATAAAAATGGCCTTTTCTAAAGCTCACCTGCTCTTTCCTTTCCAAACAGATTGTGGCCACGGGCATCTGTCACACAGATGAACACATTCTGGAAGGCAGCTTTCCTGGTGTGGATTTCCCAGTTATCCCAGGCCATGAAGGAGCTGGGATTGTGGAAAGCATAGGAGAAGGAGTCACCTCAGTGAAACCAGGTAACAGACACACACACACAAATAAGCACACCCAGGATTCAGCTCTCCAACAGGCAGCACGTTCAGGGCCTGCCCAGAGAGAGGCACCTAACACGGGATTGCGTTCTTCCAGGTGACAAGGTCATCCCCCTTTGCCTTCCACAGTGCGGGGAATGCGGCTTCTGCCTGAATCCTGAATCCAACTACTGCCTGAAGTGCCAGTGAGTTTGCTTCTCCTTCCCCTATACTGAGATGGGGTCAGCTCCCTGTCAACTGACAACCCCACAGGTTCTTTACTTTTTACTTGATGAACAACAAACGCATGCACCACCCCACAGCCTCTCTGAACCACAAAACCTGCTGCCTGACAAGACCACCCGGTTCACTTGCAAAGGGAAGCAGCTCCACCACTTCCTGTGGGTCAGCACCTTTGCAGAATACACCGTGGTCCCAGAGTACGCTGTTGCCAAGATAGATGCTGCTGCACCGCTGGAGAAAGTCTGCTTGCTTGGCTGTGGGTTTTCCACAGGCTATGGCGCTGCCATCAACACTGCCAAGGTTGGTATTCAGGCATGTCCAGCACAAGCACCCCACGGCCACCCCCATGCCCTCACCAACCCTGTGCAACAGAAACCTCCTCTTCACGCTGGAGACTCACAGGGGCCCACGTTGTGCAGGTAAAACCAGGCTCCACCTGTGCCATCTTTGGCCTGGGAGGAGTTGGCCTCTCCGTTGTCATGGGCTGCAAGGCAGCTGGAGCTTCCCGCATCATTGCCATTGATATCAACAAGGACAAGTTTGCCAAGGCCAAGGAGCTGGGAGCCACCCACTGCATCAATCCTCGTGACTTCACCAAGCCCATCCAGGAGGTGCTCACTGAGATGACCGGCCACGGCGTGGACTACTCCTTTGAAGTCATCGGGCGTGCAGATACCATGGTAGGTGGCATTGCAGCACACGTCCCCCCTCCCACCTCATTCACAGGCTCCCATCAGGGCAAGTTGCACCGTGCTTGTCCCTTGCCTGCTGCCTGCACTGCTGGGCACGTCTTTGCCCACAAAGGCAGTCTAGTAGCTTTTGGAGAAAATGATCTATAAGTCTTCAAACAGGCCCTGAGCTCTCCATCTCTGCTGCACAAGGGAGGATGTGTTTTCAGATTACCAGGGAGAGGCAGATGACTGCACAGAAAGAATGCTTTTTCTGACAAACTCATCAGCGTGTTCTCTGACCCACCCGCCTGTCCCATCAGACTGCTGCCCTGGCCTCCTGCAATATGAACACTGGCGTCTGCGTGATGGTCGGGGTACCACCTTCTGGATCAGCGATTCCCATCGATCCCATGCTTGTGCTGTCTGGGCGTACATGGAAGGGAACTCTCCTTGGAGGTATGAAACTCAAGAAAACATTTTAGTCATTTCAGCCTTTTCCTTTCATGGTAATTTGCAAATATTTGTGGAACAGGTTCCCTTCAGGGCATCTGAATAACTCTCCCCTTGAAAATGAGTTTTCCCATCTGAGCAATGTTCACAGTTGTAGGACAAAAGACACTTTTCCTCATAGTCACTCAGCTCTTCGTAACAAGAGTATTTCAAGCTTGGCACTGTTCCAGGAAGCCTCTTTTCAGAGCTTTTTCATGAAAAACATATGAAACAGGAGCACTGCATTGCCACTCTATACATAGGCACATAACACCTTGTGCTAACCCACACTCATCCCAAGGAGAGGAAAATTTCTCAGAAGATAAAGGCACCTGTACTGGTCACCCAGTCCTGACCCTCACAGCAATACTGCCTTGCCAAAACAGCATTTCTATGATCATTCAGTGCAGGTGCTTTCTCCCATTTCTAGGTTGGAAGATGAGAGATTCTATCCCCAAATTAGTTTCCAGCTATATGGAGAAGACATTCAACTCAGACGTGCTGATCACACACACACTGCCCATCGCAAAAGTGAACGAGGGATTTGAGTTGTTACGTGCAGGAAAAAGGTGAGACACCGATCAGCAGGAGCGAGATGCAGACAACGCCACCTCCACCTAAAATTCAAACAGGCCAAACACTCTGGCAGGCAGAGCATCCAATATTGCCTTCTCAAAAAGCATACTTCTCAAAAAAGCATCCCTGCTCTGCAGAGGGAGCAGGGACCAGGGAGGTGTGTTGGGAGATCTGCTGTGTCCTGGAGGGAAGGGCCCATGCTCAGCAGAGGGAATCCTCCTGCTCATGGTTCAGCGCAGCGGAGATCCCATGGCGCCGGTGCTGCACTGAAGCCAGCACAGACCCTCAGATAACACATCCCAGGGCACTGTTTGAGAGCACAGGACAGGCACAGGGGAGCGGGGGTAAGAGGCATCCTTGGCAACAACAGCATAAAAGCCAAATGAAGGAAGATCACGTCCTACGGCACAGCACAAGAGCGTAGGGGACGGAGAAGGTGCCCCAACTCCTGAGGGGTTCCCTTCAGCAGGGTTTTGAAGGCTGCCCCATTGCTGCATGGCTCCTGCAGCTGACTTAGGCAGAGGCTGGATGAGAAAGAAGGCGGCTGGTCCTCAGGTACACCTGCCTGCCCTGCTGCCTGTTCCTGAACACCCCCAGCTACAGCACCTCTGACTCCCCCCTTCCTTTCCACTTCCCAGTATTCGCACCATCCTGCTCTTCTGAAGGACACAGCCATGGGAGGCCGAGCAGAGGGACCAGCACAGCCGACACTCTCCTGGCACAGGCCCTTCTCGCCCAGTCCGTCACTTTGTGGGCGCAAGGGGATGAGAACGAGGAACTTGCTGATGCTGGTGTTGTTGCCAGAGATCCTGTGCCCTGCCGAGACCCAGAAAGATGCCTCTTCCAAGAGATGCTTTTACCAATAAAGGGTTTCGGTCAAACCTGTCCCATGCAGTGCACTCAATCAACAGAGGTCCCATCGGGTAGGAGGAGCTCTTCCATCACACCCCTTGATTCAGCAGTGAGCAACTGCCTTTGCCCCCTCCTCTGCTGCTGCTTCTCACCTTCACCCTCCATACACACTTATGCCCACGAACCTTGAATGCTTCAACCTCATCCATAGTACGGCAGGGAAACGACAGCTGCTGCTGCTCTCTCGTCTCACTCGCAGGACCAAAATATGTTTTGCTACATGAGGTTATCCTCAGGTAAAACCTGCCACTCCAGCCCCTTTAATGTAAATGTGAAGTTTTCTTATCACATTACTTTGTCCTATTCTCTCCTAATTTTTGCTTCTTCAATTCATATTTCTCCTCTTTATATCCTCTGGCCTCCTGAGCCCAGTCTTGTGGCTCTTCTCCTGATCTCGTTTTGTTTTTAATAACAACCTCAGAGAAATTTACAGATTGGAACCAGGAAGATAAATTACCAATGCATTTTTTTCCCATGATGTGTAAATGTGGGTTCTAGAGGTACTAAACCTACACTGCCAGAAAGTAAAAAGTAAAATTCCTCCTTACGTTGCAGGAGTACAATTCTATAGAAGCTACCAGGATCACAACCAGTCTGGCAACTAAATTTTTCTGCGCACGAAAGGAAATGCAAGGATACAATCCTTACAGGCCCCTTCCAACTTGAGCTATTCTACCGTTCTATGATAGCATGAACTCAAAATTAGCAATTGCTACAAGATTCCTGTTCTATGTTTTAACACATTTTTCTCTCAGCCATCCCCCTTCACTAGGGTGAATAGAATCAATTGTACATGTTTAATAGACCTTTATTGATACCTTTGTTGTATCTAACACGTCAGGGTGGATCTAACTCTCCTTATCTCATTTGCCTCCTCCCACTTCTTTTTTTGTATGATGTATATAGTATTTTTGTCCTAATGGAAATTCAAGCAACAGAGGACCTTAAGGAATAATGAATTACCAATCTTTCTAACAAATGCAAAGCCAAACCTGCTAGGATATGATCTAGTTCGTTCTTCATAGTAGATATGCAAAGATTGTCTCTCAAACTGGTGCCCAGTTACACTGAAGACAGAAATTTGACGCTAAGGCATTAATAAAGGCACTAATGTCTGCCTTTGCCTTTTGATTAAAAATTATTGAAGGGTTTGAACTACGGTAGGCAGGGGGAAAGATATGATTTGTACTTAGCCCTCATAAGTGCATTTCAGAGTATGAATCACAAAATGATTTCTATCAAATACTCTTCCATTTTTCCACAACTTGTTTACAGACAGGAAAAAACACAATACACAAAGGGGGCAAGAACACTGGCTACCAAGATGAAGACAAAGACCTTGAGGACGGTGCCTAGCTGTACAAACATCTGACCTAACAGATCAGTTATTAAAAATTGTCTGATATGTGAACACATATAGCAGGTCAAGATATGAAATACTGTTGAACACAGATACCCAGTATCCGTCATTAAAAAGTAATAATTAACTTAAATCCATGTCTACTGACATACAAGTTTTATTTTATTTTCCCTCTATTAATTGGATAAGAAAAAACCAAACATCCTCCTTTCTTAAGGTACACACAAAGCTGCACAGCAACAGATATCTCGGAATCAATTCGCCCCCATACTCACATACATTTCCCATGTTTTGCAGAGATGCCAGATACCCATAGCACTTCACAACTGCAAGCAGGGCAGTCAGCAATTCTGAAAACTATGTTGTCATCACATCAGCGTTGGGTTTGCAAGTTTGATGGAGGAGAGCATCACATAGATGTTTTAAGGATAAATAATGTTACACATTTGAAAGACCTTTTCACAACCATTTTGTAGGCTATAAGCTCAACAGCAGAGACTGGACATGTCCTAAGAGGCACGAAATTCCAGTGCATGTAGCACTGTTCACATTTATGTCCTTATGTGTGAGATGAAAACATAAGCCATATGTATGGAATGTTAATTAGGAAGCAGCTGATGATTTCATTATCTGTCACAGTATTTGTAAAATTTGTTATTTTAAACTTCAAACACTAGCAACCATATGGGTTATCAGCCATACAATATTTGTGCTCTGGAATTGCTCTCCAACCCTTGCACAACGTAGAAAATTGAATGCTAATCAAACTCAATTAAAATAAGGCTCAAAAGTTTTGTAAAGTTGGTCTCTCTGAACAGCTTAACAAGAATATTTTTGTTTTCAGCTAAGCACTTAAACATCAGTCCACTTTCAAAGCGGACTGAAGATTGCAAAGCACATGAAAGCAGCTAATCCTGGAAAAGAAACACATCTTTGCTCCACCAAATCTGGTGAATGAACTGACAGGGCAACAGGCATGAAGAACAGGTGAATCAACTGTAGAGCTGGGTGTCCTAAGCATAAGCATACAGAGTAATGCCCATCCTGATTTGTGAATGCTGCATTTTTTTCTGATCAGGACTAATCTTTTATGCATCCTAATGTGAACAGATGTCTTTCAATATTTAAAAAATATTAATATTAGTAGATCTATCATTTTGTTCAACTGCTAAAGAGTTGAGTTCTGTGCACTACAGCATTCTAAATGGCTCCTGATCCAAGAAGGATGCCATCACTGCTAGTCTTGGAGGAAATTATCCCAGTCATTAGGTATACTAAAAGGTAAAATTTTCTAGCATAAACTTATACTTTGCTGCGATGACAAAGCCCCTCAGCAAAAAAACCCAGATGTCAGCGAAGCAGCTCAGCAAATAGAGAAAACTTGGTCATTGTGTCTCACTCAGTACTTTTTAATCAGGTGAGCCTCTCTCCAATGTTTAATTTCCAATTCACTGGACTGCCATGAATTGGAAATCTTTTGCCACGTGATAAATGGCAAAAGATTCAATATAGATTGGACAGTGGAGCATTCAAACAGTTATTTCTCCTGAAAGACTTCAGTCATGGCTGCCATGGGGACTGCCAGGAGCTTGCAGGTACGGGTGAGACTGGGAAAAAAAACCCTTAATTGCAGACAACACCCATCACATTGGGTGCCTGTTCTACAGTAATGCCGCAGATTGTCAGCCTCTTCTCAGGGAATCTGTTGCTCAGCCACAGCTTAATGACTAGAGTACTGCAGATTGCTCAACAAGAGTTTGGTGTTCTGGATATCATCTAGCAATCTTGTTACTGAATTTCCAATCCCTCTAGCATAGCCAAGGATTTTAAAACTACTGCTCTCTATGTATAGCATTTTTCCCTGAAACTGGAGGGTGATATGAGGGAGCAAAAGTAAAACCTCTGCCCACTGAAGAAAGCAAGCAAATTCCTTCCATGAAAGGACAGGGCATCTGAATTTCTCTGTGCACATGAAGAGATGAAATTATAATTTCCTCCTAGAGGCCTAGAAATCTTAGATCAAATAATCAACCTGCTAATTATTGCCATGTTTTATAAACCAACAGTCTATTAAAGAAAAGAAAAAAAAAAAAAGCCTATTTGGATAGGCAAATTATTTACCGTAACTATGTTGACTCTGAGCAGCTAGTAGAGACTTTGGTGAAGTTGCAGCATGGATATATTTATACATATGTAAATGTATAGTACATATATATTGTGTATTTCTATATTTAAGTTTGTGGAAAGCATATCTTGATTTTGCATGATCATACACTGTGATGTATGGCTGGAACCAATTAATTACTTCATGGTCAGATTTGGAAACATGCCTGGCTATGAGTACATTGCACATAGCCAGAATGCAAGTCGTTTATATCCATGTGCATGTGCAGAAAACACCCTTCCCCAGTAAAATCCTGTGTCAGAAGCAATATCTGGTTGAGAAAGCTTAATGGAATTTATAGTCCATTAAGCTTAATGGAGTTTAAACTCCATTATCTGCATGGAGTTTAATTCTTCCGGTGTCGACATGCCTCCCATGCTTCATAGCACTGCTGTCTGACCCTGTCTTTTCCTTCTTAATACAAACTTCTAGCAGCTCTATCCCCCTTCCTCCTGCTCTGCCTTCAGAGCTAGGGACTGCTCACCACATCAGTCAAGACATGCTCAAAACTCTGCCTTGAGCATCTCTGTGAAAGCTCCTAGTTCTCATAAATTCATTTCAGACCCTCCTACAGGAGAAGAAAAGCCTGCTTGGGGCATCCAAGTCATAAGCAAGAAGTCCACAATTACATGTGTACACAGGAACTCTGTTTCACCGAAATTATTTATAGAAAAGTACCACAAAACCAGCCACCTCGTTCATTTTACAATGGAAATCCTTGGAACTGCCTGCTACAATGAGTACAGGTCTCAGTAGCATTGTTTACGTTTTATTTGTATAGAACACATTTTCCCCCTGTAGAACAGGCTGTAGAATCCCTTTCCATGCCTATTAAGAAATACACAACTTGCCAAGCCTGCCTGGAAACACAGGTTTCATGCTACAAGTGAACTGGAAGAAATCCATCTCCCAGAAACAGAAAAAAATCCCATATTTACCAGTGGCACTACTGGGCAGCACTAACAACAATGTTAGTATGGAAACCAAAGCAAATTATATCAAAGTTATCTATACTGTGCATGGATGGCTCATGTTGTAGCTCCTGACAGGAATGCAGATACAGCTCTAACCACATCACATTCATATGGGCCCTCCTGTGTTTCAGTTTGTGCCCATTGCCTCTGGTCCTGTCACTGGGCACCAGTGAAAAGAGCCTGACTCCTTCCTCTTTGCACCTTCCCTTCAGATATTTGTACACATGGATGAGGTTTCCCTGAACCATCTCTTTGCTGTGATGAACAGTCCCAGCTCTCTCAGCCTTTCCTCACAGGAGAGAGGACCTTTGCTGGACTCTCTCCAGTATGTCTCTTCATGGCCCTTTGCTGGACTCACTCCAGTATGTCCAAGTCCCTCTTGTATTGAGGAGCCCAGAACTGGACTCAGTACTCCAGCCATGGTCTCACCAGTGCTGAATAGAGGGGAAGGATCACCTCCCTCAACCTGCTGGCAATACTTTGTCTAATGCAGCCGAGGACACCATTAGCCTTCTTTGCCACAAGGTCACAGTGCTGGCTCACGGTCAACTTGGTGTCCACAGGACACCCAGGTCTTTTTCTACAAAGACGCTTTCTAGCTGGGTGGCCCCCAGCATGTACTGGTGCATAGGGTTCTTCTTCCCCAGATGCAGGAGTTTGCACTTCCCCTTGTTGAACCCAATGGAACAAAGGACAGCAAGCCTTTTCAAACCTAAGAAATAGTAGTTTCCCTTTAGTTTTTATTTAGAGACTTTAGCATCCAGTATTTGTAGTGAATCCAAAGGAAATAAATAGAAACTCACACTGCAAGTACATTTTTCAATTACTCTGGAAAGACTATGAACCACAACGTTTTACGGAAGCATTATTCTTTTCCTATAAGGCCAGGTTCTAGTCTCAGCCTTACTATTAACTGGCATTCTTTGCACAGGAATAATCAGGGAAAAGTAGGCTAGAAATTAAAAGATGACTAATCAAATCAAATTATCGTAAATAATCTTAATGGCAGTAACCCCCCCTATTTTTAATACATGACAGGTTTATGGTAAGGGCTACGTGATACAGTTCCTATAGCAGCAAAGGAATAGACTCAGCTTTATTGCGATTGCATCTTACATTCAAATAGAGCATTTCATGTACGAAATCTGTCCAGCCCCTCAGGTACACCATTTGGTGCACAACACTCATATAGAGAACTGCTGCTGTTCCGGGCATCGCTCCATTGATCCTACTCTGCCTAGACAGCTGCAAAGGATTGTGGGAAACCTCAGCTGGTCCAAGGGATCAGAATGCGAGCTTAACATTGACCTTGAGCAGATACTGGTGTATCCTTGAAGAGGCCGGAGAGTCCCAAGAAGAAGGGAGTCAACAAGATTAAGGAGCTGTCAGACTGCCAGCAG
>JAOXNO010000033.1:27776167-27790347 GCA_028565335.1 Limnodromus scolopaceus
AAGGCCAGGCTGGATGGGGCTTTGAGCAACCTGGTCTGGTGGGAGGTGTCCCTGCCCATGGCAGGAGGGGTTGGAACCAAATGATGTCTGTGGTCCCTTTCAACCTAAACTATTCTGTGATTTGCAGGATTGGGAACAAAAATACACGCGTTGTTCCCCACTGTGTGTTGTAATCAACCCCCCTGCATGTTTTCTGGATCTGAGGGTTCCGCTTGCATGTTTAGATTGTGCGTTAGTCATGGTGATGGAAGAACAAGAAGAAGACCTTGAACTTGCATGGTTTCTTAGGAGCTTCAGACAGTTGTGAGTTCCTAAGCTTGAAGGAAGGGAAAGCAGATGCCTTTGCACACAGGGCTGGGGGGGGGTTGGCTTCTCAGTGTCTGCTGAGATGGGTGGGTTGTGGGAAATAGCCAAGCACAGTTCACCCCGTGTGTTTCTATCCCGTGACTGTTGAGTGGGAAAAGAAAGAATGGGTGCATGTTCAGGAAGATGTCCCTTTGCAGCGAGAGCAATCCCTGAGGCTGCTTTCCAGCGGCGGTGGTGGTCTGTTCTCAGTACAGCCAGACCCTGCTTGCTCTCAAAGCCATTGCCCGGCAAGTTTGCTGCGTTGATTTCAGAACACCACGATAGTCCAAACTTAATGCTGCTTTAATATCTGTGCAGCTGTTCAGTGCCCTGGTCTGAGCAGGCTAGGTGGTCTCGCGTGTCTAGATGTTGAAGACTGGTCCGGGCCAGCAGCGGTTTCAGAGCGGATAGGGCAGCTTCTGTCACTGCCAAGAGCTTGACTGCATCCTGAGCGAGATAGCCGATTGTGTGTGTCGCTACAAGGGACTCAACAGTTGTGTTCCTGTGCTAATATATTCATAGAGAAAATGAAGAACTGGTTGTTGGCTCTGTTTTACCTCAAACCAGGACGCTAGTGGAAGTTGGGTCGTTTTTTTCCACTTGTTGGCTTCAAGATTTTCAGCAAAGCAGCAGCAGGAAGCTATGAGTACGGAAAGGTCAGAAGATACACACTTTGTGATACCCACTCTGAATAGTCCAGGGGCCTTTATGGCTGTATGAGCTGACTGCAGTTTCAAAAGCCAGCTTCTTTAAAAGTTTCTGAATCAGAAGTTATTATTTCAAAATATGCTTCCAGATGTGTAATGTTAGGTTTAGGAAGATCAGAATTTATCCTGTAAGGAGACGACTCTTTGCTCTTCTCTTTAATCCCGTGGTTAACTAAACTTGTGAAAATTCAAATTTTAGGAATGCACAGTCTCCTGTGTGAGAACAAGTGACTTCACGAAGGGAGGATGAGGGATGGATTGAAAAACCAGTAAATGATTTACTTAATGATGGCTCCTCTTGCACTTTGTGCCTTGAATTTAGAATTTCTGGCAAAATCTTTGGTATATTTAGAGATTATGACCGAATGGCCATACTGTGACTCCTCAGTTAGTTACTGTGTCACATTGAGTGCATTTTTATAATATTTACCCTGGTAATAAAATGCAAGACAAGGGGAATTCACTGCTCTGGGTTAAGGGTGTTTCTGTACAATCTAGGCCCCTGGGTACCTGTTTTCTGTTACAAAGCTTTGAGGGTTGTCAGTATTTATTTTAACAAGTTTAAGCCAAGGTAAATGTGTGCAGTTCTGCTATTACAGGTACAGCAGATGTGTTAACTGGTTCTTGCAAAGTTCAGTGCTGTTTATTGTACGACAAAAATACTATAGAGAAGTCATAAAATACTGGTTATTTTCTCCTATACATACAGGTGATGAATCAGACCTGGCAAGCTCAACAAGTGGTCTTGGTGCTGTTATTTCTTCCCAGGCAGTGAAATTTTAAAAAGACTGTATGTCTGGCCTTGGCAATTTGCATTAATCCCCTTCCAGTGATTCCACAGCTAGTTTGAACACACAAAATGTGATTTTCTTATATCAGTTTATAGTGCATGCTATGAAATGCTTCATATCTCCAACTGTCATAGCAGTGGCTTAGACCTTGTTTGCGTGGAAGAAAATCAGTGCCAGTCTTCTGGTATAATTGAATTATTCCAAAATACATGGACACTATTGTGGGGCGGATGGCAAAGGGATCTGTTCCAAAGCAGTCTAGTTTGCAACAGCATTCCTCGTCAGGCTTTGTGTAGATAAGGTCTTGACTTTGATTTCACAACTTGTCTGTGTGTCCTGCAAGAAGCTATTGCGTATCACATCTGCTGAAAGGCGTTGCGTCTGCTAGAAAGCAAAATTCAGATTATTTGATACCCTGCCCAGTTTATCCTGAAGGACAGACCCAGTGTTCTGCTTTGTAAAACTGACATCTGAGGGCACTCTGGCTGCTTACCCCTTGCAGCACCTGAAGCTGCTCTGGATTGTGTGGCTGCAATGCCCGCTGATTTCCTCTGTCAGTTGCACCTATGTACCTGATGATAGGGTTGGGTTTACAGATCCATAAATCCTGCTCTTCCATCCAGGCTTCGCATCGTTTGGCTTGAAAAGCTTCCTGGGATCTGTAGGTGTGGTTGCAGAGCAGGATGCTGAGCTCTCACGGTGCTGAGAGCAGTGAATGAAGAGCTGCTAACAGTAACACCGGCTGTGCAGAGGTGTCACTGCACAATAACCCGCTGACAGTAACCACACAGCAAAATCTCTCTGGTCCCTATGCATCACCGGAGGGCTTTGCATGTCAGCTGCATGCACACCCGTCTCCTTGTCAAAGTCTTAGAAGCCATCCTGACAAGGAGCAAGAAACTCACTTTTGACGTGGGTCTTGGACCACCATGTGACCTCCAGTCTGCTTTCAGAATTTTTTTAATTTAAACCCTCTGTGCTTGAGGAACACATCTCATATGAATGTCAGTCTCTTATTTTAAAATACCATTTTTATTTTGCAGTCTTTCCGTTCCTCTTGGTCATTTCACTGCAGTATTTGGGTATCTCCTAAGCATTCCTGGATTTATTAAACTTTTTCTCAATAAGAAAATGACATCCAAATTTCAGATCTTGGTTCATTCATTATTATTTACCTTCCTGGAAGTAAATGTAGGGCAATTAAGCCTCTGTGTTGAAATTATGAATTTCAAGTCTGGGATTCTTTCCAAAAGCCAGTAGTGTTTCTCTCATTTTCTCACTTGGCTGAACAAGAATTATTTTACATGGACCATGCAACAGATGTCCTCTTTTTTTGTTGTTGCCTTTTAGGTTATAAAATGCAAGGCTGCTGTTGCCTGGGAGGCAGATAAACCTCTTTCTCTTGAGGAGGTGGAGGTTGCTCCACCAAAAGCTCATGAAGTTCGTATCAAGGTAATTAAATCAATCATTAGCTGCATGTATTGTATTTTGGGAGACTTAAGTATTAAAGATGAACAGTTTGTTTACAACAGAAGAAATGTTGAATGGATAGCATTAGTTCATTAGTATCTCAGCTGGCTTTACAAAGAAGAACGTTACAATATTTAGATCTTCTGTTCATGAAAAACACTTTTAATTTCTACTGGTCTCACTTCACAGTCTGGTCTAAAGACGATGGCTAGTCGTGGGGATCAGTTCCAGTTGTTACAGACTAAGGTCCCACAAAACATGTGAGCGAGGAACACCTTTGATCTTGTTTGAAGGGCAGCAGCTTGTGACCTGTTGCAGCTGTGTAACATGCTGGATTTGACTTTACTCAGGCTGCGATTTACTGGTTGCTGAGCTGTAATTGGTCTCTTGAGTTCCCCATACCCAAGTTTCTGATTTGATCAGGACTTTCCAGTAGCCTATATCTGCCAAAAAGTATACATTAAGGTGAAATTTATTTCTGTGGAAAGGATCCCCGCATGGTACTTAAGACTTAAACTGGATTTATGCATGGTTCTGTGTGGTGTCTCTCGTCGTTTTACCTTTGAGAGACTAACTTCAAATCCGAGATGCCAACCTACTTTGAGATGACTTGGAGTAGTGATTTCTAGCTTTTAGAAATCAGATGTCATCTTCAACCCGTTTCAACGTCAGAATTTAGTTGATGGAAATGAGAAAAGATGTACTATCATGACTTTACTTTTTAAAGGTAAGAAAAAGTACCTTGTCTTGGCACTCCTGTGCCTTGCCAGGAGTGAAAGTGTGTTGGCCATATCGCAAACGCTGTCAGGATTGTCAGATTTGTCCTGGCAATTGTTCTGAATTTCCGACCAAAGGGAAATATTTAGATCTGTGCTATTATTCTATTCTTCAAGGTGCCTCAGATCATATATTTCTTCACAGATAGTTGCCACTGCTGTCTGTCACACTGATGCCTATACTCTGAGCGGTGCTGATCCCGAAGGATGTTTCCCTGTGATCTTGGGTCACGAAGGAGCAGGAATTGTAGAGAGTGTTGGGGAAGGAGTAACAAAAGTAAAGCCGGGTAAGAAAATATCTTGCAAGTTTTCTGCCTGCCTTAAAGGTGTTACTTTACTGCAAGGTCAGCTGTCAAATTGGGCCACTGAAATGCTGTATTGCAGGAGTTAATATAATGTCTTATTCTGGGACATATGCCTGTGTAGGCTTCTCTTGTCTGTGAGATACAACACTAATTTATTCAATGTGCTTTTGGATTAATGCTTGAAAGAGCCCAGCATACCAATTTCTTACTTGAAATTGGATCAATATAGTTAGAAGAGGTTTTTGGTTTGGGGTTGTTTTTTTTTTCAAATTATAGCTGTTATCTGTTGGTTTAATTAAAGGGCTTAAAAATGTTCAATCGTGTTGTTCACTGTTGATTTGGGGTTATTTTGTTTTACAGTAACATTCCTATTGGTTCCGGAATTACATACTTCTGATCATCTGTCTGCTCAGACATGAGAAAAGTGTTTTATCTAACACTCTCTATAAGCAATGCTACTCTATATTGTAGACAATTTTTAATACACAAACAAGGTTTTAAGTGAACACAGGCTCACATAAAAGCCATAAAAATTGAGTAACTTTGGTCATTTCTTAATGCCTTGCTTGACTTGATAACTAGCCACAGAATATTTTTTTTAGGCGATACTGTTATCCCTCTCTACATCCCCCAGTGTGGAGAGTGCAAGTTCTGTAAGAATCCTAAAACAAATCTGTGCCAGAAGATAAGGTCTGTATGCTTTTTATTTTGACACACAATACAGTATTTGTTCAATGTATACCTGCTCTAGTTATCAAAAGTAATTGATAGGAGTTATCTTTGAAGAATAAATCTCATGATGCGTCATTTAGTGACTTGGAAAGTACATGTTTTAGGGAGTCAGTTATGCGCTACTTCCCGTTCTTCCTTAAAAATTCGTTTCTTTCTTGCCCTTACATAAAGACAGAGAAACAGATTTATTTATGTGAAGGTGTAAACTCTTAGCTTGTGTCTGCAGCTTTGAAAACATACATGCTCTGACTCCATATTTAATCCACACTTAAGGCCAGCACTTCAGGGGATTTAGCTCTTGGGAGTCAACACCAAAGCTGTCAAGCGGTACAGCATTATACAGAAAACTTTTTTTTCCTTAACGCCTGCTTCTCAGCTGAATTTCCAGCTCCCATTCTGAAAAAGTCTCCCAAACCAAATCAAAACCCCCAGTGACGTAGCTGACAGGTGCTGTTGGAGGGAAGTGCACTGAAGGAGGAGGAGACAGGGGTGTGGTACCGGGGCACACGCAGCTCGCATTGGTAGCTGACAAGGTCAGCGCGTTGATAAACTCCCTTTCTTTCAGTGCTTCCATGGAGGAATTAACAGCATGAAGTTCTAGGAGTTTAGCATCTAATTTATGTGAACTCCTGGGTTTATTAGAGTGATTAAAAAATAACTGTGCAAGTATGCAACTGCATCTCCATGCTACTTAACGGATGCTGTCCGGCGAGAGTATTGACTGCTTAAGCCTCTGACTGTACTTTCCTGTCTTTGCCTTCAGAATTACTCAAGGGAAGGGAGTCATGCCTGATGGCACCAGCAGATTCACCTGCAAAGGAAAGCAGATCTACCACTTTATGGGGACCAGCACCTTCTCCGAGTATACCGTGGTGGCTGATATCTCAGTAGCTAAGATAGATGCTGCAGCACCTCTGGATAAAGTGTGCCTGCTGGGTTGTGGCATCTCTACTGGCTACGGGGCTGCTGTTAACACTGCTAAGGTAAAGGCTGCGGTTGCCTCTGGCTTTTCTCTGTAGCTATATCTGAACCAAAAAACACGGATGGTTTAGGGACTAGATCAGGACTGTAAACATGATGTACCAAATTTCTGTTTCTTCTTCCTCTTCTAATGATGAAGTTTAGCTAAGAATTTCTAACTTCTCCATGAAGACCAGATCAGGTTAGAAGAACCTGTGCCCTTTAGAGAAAGTCCAGGTGAAAGATTCTGCATCCCTTTTGATACCAACTATATATAAATTACTTTTCCAATTCATCTTAATCTTGCTGCAAATCATTGTGATAGTTTGATGCTCAGGGTGAGACAGAGCTGGTAGGCGAGTGTGCATAATTCTAGGGCAGGTTTGGGGACCCAAGTCTTTGGGCAAAAAGCAAAGCATAGTACCTAAAAAGCTTTTGGATGAAATTTCTATATAGTTTCTCCTATATAAGTGATAGAGGCTCATAGCCGTATGTATTTGTTTCTATGTTTCCTTCATTACAGACTTCTTAACCTGTGTCTCCCACTCAATGTGGGAGGATGAATTTTCTCAGTGTTGCTTATGGCTCTTCTCTTATTCCTAGGTGGAACGCGGCTCTACGTGTGCTGTCTTTGGTTTAGGAGGAGTTGGGCTGGCAGTTATTATGGGCTGTAAAATAGCAGGAGCATCCCGGATCATTGGCATCGACCTCAACAAGGATAAGTATGCCAAAGCCAAAGAGTTTGGCGCTACTGAGTGCATTAGCCCTCAAGACTTCAAGAAGCCCATACAGGAGGTGCTGGTTGAGATGACCGATGGTGGTGTAGACTACTCATTTGAGTGCATCGGTAACGTTGGAGTCATGGTGAGTGTTTGCATAACAGTAGTAGGTAGAGGGGGTAGCCAGCTGCCACTTAGTTGTTTAGCTAAATAGCGAAATGAGCTGCTTTCTTGTTACAGAAAACACACCATACTAATTTATTTATTTGTAAACAGTAAATGAGAACTGCTATGACTAAAAAGCTCAATTTACATCTGGTCCTAATTACGTAATGAAAGCTCAGTATTTCCCTAATTCCTCAAATAATGAATTTCACCTTTGGAAATGCAAAAGTATTACTGAATGTAAGGCTAGTTTTTCAGGAATTACAACAGCACTCCTAACTGTCAGTAACATGGTCTACATAGTCTCTGATTACAGTTTATCCCAACTCCCAGTGGTAGTTCAGAGTGACTTCTCTGGGAGCCAGATGGGATATAAAAAGATCCAGGAAATCTGTAACGGTATAAGGAGTCTGAACCAATGGAAAATTTATCATATTTTTCAGTGTATTTATTGTTCCTTAAATACGACTGTGGCGATTCATTAACTGGGGGAAGCAAGTGCAACCGGTGCCAGTTTAGGCAGCACAAACATTAGCAATTAACGCTCTGCTTTGTCCTTTCCATCTGTGAAGAGAGCTGCCTTGGAAGCCTGCCACAAAGGCTGGGGAGTCAGTGTGATAGTTGGAGTAGCTGCCGCTGGTCAGGAGATCTCCACACGGCCATTCCAGCTTGTAACTGGGCGGACATGGAAAGGGACTGCGTTTGGAGGTAACTCTCTTTTGGTGTGGGGTTAAAAATAATTTACTATGGGTAAGGGTGGGAAGAACACACCACTTTGTTTTCGCTTGTGCAAGAAATGTACTACTGACGGGCTATTCCTAACTGCTGTGCTGACTTTTAAGATGAAGACTTTTAAAATTTGATATTCCTACAGACAGGCTACAAATAAACATGTTGGTATGATACGTCACATATTCTGAAGAGAGAATATAACTATATATGATTCAGTTGCATATAGTTCATATTCAGTTCCTAGAGCAGGAGGAACAAACGTGTCACTATCTCAGTTCCTTTTCACATTAATCACACAAATGCCCACGTAAGGGTTGTATTTTTTTTTTTTTTTCCTTTCTCTCCATTTTCCAAGGTAGGTGGAAAGGGGAAAAACAAATTCCTGCTTTCTGTCTTTCAGGCTGGAAGAGCGTAGACAGTGTACCGAAACTGGTGACTGAGTACATGTCCAAAAAGATCAAGGTTGATGAATTTGTGACTCACACCCTGCCTTTTGACAAAATTAATGAGGCATTTGAGCTGATGCATACAGGAAAGAGGTAACGTTCATAAAATTGAAAGGTGTAGAAGACAATTTTTGATGAGACACTGTCAAAATATAGGTTCCCTGCCCACTGCCATGTTTTAAACAGGGAGGATAAAGGCTGACATACCACGCATAGTCATTCTGAGATAAACAAATACACTTTCTCCAAGCTTCTAGGCATGTGCCAAAACGCAGTCAAAGAGTCAAAAGCCAGCAACATTGTGTAAGGGAAATAACACAAGTATGTAAAGGTGATGAAGGGGACAAGTCAGTTCTAGGCTTCCAACATTGCTGAAACGTTCCTCCTCAGGAAAAAAAAAATGTAAAGAGGCTGAAGGAGTGTTCATATTAATACATTTTTACAAATCATTAAGATCTTAATCTATTTTAATTAAATAGTAGATTTCAGTATATTTTCAGACTATTTAGGATAGAGTAGCAGCACAGTCAATCATTTGGAATGATCTTTTAATATGGTATGTTTTAAATTTGGGTTTTTTTTTTTCCTCTAGTTTGAACTGGCGTAGGACACTCATATGATGGGTTTGTACTTCTTAACATACAGCAGTCTCTATTAGATAAATGGCAGTTCGGACTGTTCATAGTGCAGACTTGGGCCACAGCTGTATTAAACTTCCTGGTGAGGCCCAACTTCACCGCATATTGAAATGCCCCTGCTTGCTGGTAAAAACCCTGCTGGATGTGTAACGAATGTTGCTGCCCTTACAGCAGTGCTCTTTGCAAGTCGTGATCAACTTGCAAGAGCAGCGCAAAGTAGGGCGTTCTTACCAGAGGATGTACTGGGTGATCCCTGTAAAGCCCTGTACAGATAAGGGCACAGATGTGCCTGAGGGAAAATGGGGACCAGCATGGGGATGCTGTGGCACAGAACTTGTATCTGCAGGTTAAAATCTCACACAGAGAAGGGGAAAGGATTAGACTATTTTAGCCTGAGGTGTCTTAAAGCTCATCCTGCTGTGTCTTTTCAAGAACAGGCCTCTTTCAAATGAGAGTTTTAATAAGATGCTTTGTAATTTGTTGGAAATTCAGAGACTTAATGAGATAGCTACCAGTACCTCTAAGAGTAGAAACCAGCTTATTAGCAGTCTAGGTCATTGACTTTTTAAGAACATGTTTTGAATGAAGAGAAGAATCGGCAGGGGGACAAGAGGAAAAAACTGGAGAGCTGTCCTAGTAAAAAATAAAATCTTTTCCGGCATATTTGCACTAATGCAGGAAATTGTTTATCCATATTTAGGTTTATCTGCAAATGGATAAATAGTTACCAGCATTATCTCAAGAAATCAGTATGGTCTTTGTATTTGGTATCAGTCCACATTGATGGACTTACTTTCTCAAAAGTAGTAACTATCTGCTTTATCTCATATATATTCCTATTTTGGCTAAGTCAGTTAGCAGTAACTGCATTTGTACTTTTTACAACTGGAAATGCTGCATCTATGCAAATTTCACTCAGCAGTTGATCCACTTTCCCAGTTACAAACTTCTGTATCATTTCAGTGCTTTACTCCTACATGAGCAGGTCCTATGAAACTAATAATGACAGTTACTTAAAATTCTCCAAGCAGCCAAAAGAGGGAATGCCTGTAAATGGTGATGTTCCTGATCAATATTCTTAGCTAGCTACTGAAAACTGATACTTGGGTAGTTTGAAAATGCTTCCATTTTGAGTATATCTTATTGGGGGAGAGACTAAAAGAAACCAAAGATAACAAGCATTACTAACCCATTTTAACCAGGACTTTTAATAAATACTATAGGCATAAGTGTAACTTCATTCTTACAAGAGGCAGAAGTTAAGTTACGTTATGTCTCGGCAATGAAAGGGAGGGGAGAGAAGGGGAGAAAATGGAGTAATAGTTACAGAGGTAACTCTTGGTTTTTTGTTTTTCTTTTTCTCTTCCATTTTAAGCATTCGAACTGTCCTGAAGCTGTAGAGCCAAACATGGACCTTCCAGTTGACCAGCAACATAGTGACTGTCCTTTTATAATGGAATCTCTGATAGAGGGTAGAATCAAGCAAATGAAAACTCACTGGGACTAGCAAGATCATGTATTTTAGGGTGAGCATTCTGAATATTAAATAACAAAATCTGTAACCACTGAATAGCGCTATACAATTAGCACTGGTTGTGGAACTTCTATTTCTGTACTCGTTCTTCAAATTCAATAGTGCCTAATTCAATTAATCTACTTAATAAAAGCTTATTTTTAAACACAGTGTTGGAATTATTGCGCATTAAGACTGGGACTACAATTTCTGTGTCTTGCTGTTTTCCTCTAGTGGTTTCTCAGTATGTGTATATGTGACACAGGAAGAGCATCCTTCAGAGGCAATAGCAAAAAATGTGGGATTCATTACACTGGGGAGTTTGCTAAGCACAGCTGGGTGGAGAAGGAGCACTGACATCCTGTAACTGTACTGAGAGTGGCAAGAACTCCAACAGCTGTCAAGCTTCTTGAGGCTACCCTAGCACTACAAAGGATGTACCATCCAGCTCTGCCTTGAAGCCAACTGTAGAGCGGAGTGTGGCTGGATGTACAACCTCAGTGTCCAGGTGTACTGTGTTCACTTAGGAAGTCAATATTCTGCCTTATTTCATCTTTGGCTCATTACAGTAGCTGCAGGTGGGCCTGGTGTAAAGATGACAGGATAGACTGCTCTAATCGCTTGACCTAGTGGTGTCCTCCAAGACTTCGGTAGCACAGTTTTGCCATTTCCTTAAACTTCCTCGCAATTGAAGCAGCCTTTGCAGCCACCACTGCAAAAACAGCAGGGGCTTGTTACCCCTATTTAGTCAGAAACAGGATCATGCCATTGAAACAGGGAATGTTACTATTAGAGCAACAGTCTGCTCGAGGGCTGCAGGAGCAACAACAGCAAAGAGCACAGTGTGATGAAGGCTTCAGGGTTTTGTGGGATTTGTTTGTTTGTTGGAGGGAGAGGAGTTAAGTCTCAATTATGGAGTTGCAGGGTTTTTTCTTAACTGTAATTGAAATGATCTGACTGGATAAAACTTCTTTGAATTGAAACCTGGAAGCAGTGCCACAGGTCCAGAAAAACAGAAGAAGGGCAGAAAACAGACTGCAAAGCAGAGGCAGAAAAGCTATACAGTTGAAGAAAAGTTATATACGTAATGAGTCAGTGCTTTTCAGTGAACTGAAGATACTAATTAAGATAGAAGTTTCACGTTGTAAGGGAGCCTGGTCAAAACAACTGTTAGAGAGAATGCTGAATGCAAACAGTAATTTTATTAAAAGAAATTCCCTCTCACCACTAACAACTACCTTACCCCAAGACACTGCTATGCAGCTGAGACAATTACATCTTTCCATTTGTCATTGGAAAGATATCCCTAGAGCATTCTGAAAATAGCTGAGGTAGCTGCATTTCTAACTTCATTGCAGATAGAGTAAACAACAAAGCTAAATCCTGTGAATGTCATGAGAATTCAATTCTGAGCATCCAGAAGAAAAAAAAAGTTAATTTGTACCAGGAAAGACAGCCCTCCAACAAAGCAGTGAAGTACCTTGTAGCTCCGGAAGCGCTGGCTGAACATTACAGAATTCAGTAGAAAACTTGCTGTTAGGCTGTTCCAGCAAGAGTATTCTGTAACTACAAGATGGTTTCAATAGAATATTAGCTCAACATCTTAGCAAAACTACCCCCCAGCTGGATGTAACAGATTTAAAATATTTATAGTATAACAGTTGTTCCTCTAGGCTGCACAGACTACATCAAGACCGTACAATTATGTTGTCTGCATTACATTATTACTTTAAAGAATCTGCATCTTAGAGTGTGTGTGGAAAGATAGTCTTGCCAATACCTGGGTAAGTCAACAACAAAGACATTTAGTGATGCCAGAGCACTCGGGTCAAAGACCTACAGCTTCTTCCCAGCCTGAAGAATTGATGTCCTGCTATTACTTAGCAGAGTTTTCAGGCTACGTTGTCCTGCAAAGCAGTGGATTGAATGGAGCATGTTTGAAATAGCATCTTTGAAGCTGCTCAGCTAACAAAAGGACTCATGAACACAAGAGCCTGCACCCCATTCTCGGTGATCAAGGTAGTGTACTGAACGGTACCATCTTCACAACTCTAAGGACTTCAGTGGATAAAAAGTTTCCACCAAATGACTGCAGGTGAAATGTGTGTGTACTCTGCTGGCTGTCATGTGAAAGATGCAGCTTGTTCCCTCTCCTCATGCTGTTAACTCTTATTCAACATTAGCTATCAAATATTCCCTCCTTAAATATTCATGTAAATTTGCAGAAACAGTGTGAAGAGTTTCCACACTCTCTTATGCGATAGTAAAGGGAAAATACTTTAAGAGATTGTGTCACAACTAACTGCAGGATTGTGTTTTTGGCAAACGTGTATACAATTTCTAAAAATTTTGTTAGAAAGTAGACTTAAGTTGGTGGGTTTTTTTGTTGTTGGTGGGGTTTTTTTTCCATTATTTTTTAAGTGGACAGCAACTTCTGTAAGAATCAGAAATAGATTATTTCCCAAATCCAGTCAGCACAAGTCTAGTATGTCCTGTTCAAGCAAAGTTAGAGCTCGATTGGTGAAAAAATAGCCTTCCACAATATTTTTCTTAAGTAAGTTCTGTTGTTCAGGCTGATGTGCTATCTCACGTTGAAAGAGCTGGTGTAGATGCTGACTAAGCTTTCCACTTGTTTAAAAGTACTGTAGTAGTATGAATTCAGTATAAACAGTTTTTATGCTGTGATTTCAATTTATACGCAGAAATGCATAGCATCATACATTACCTATATTAAAAACGTGCAGCGTTAAATTTGGTTGTCTTGGTGCAACGACAAAGAGGTATTCAAGTGGCACATGTGCAGGTTTAAGGGTGATTTTAACTGGTTGCATGCATCAACCAGTAGGGCTTGCACCAGTGCAAGCAAACCTGGATATAATTGAGAATGCTATGTCTGGTTTTGGATCACAAAAATAAATGTTATTTCTGTTAAAAGCAGCCGCAACTTTTATTTTATAAGACCAAAAATGAAGCTCCCCCCACCCACCCCCCATCATACACACACATATAGAAAAGGCAAGACCGTTGTAACCATTTGAGTGAATGATATGGTGGGCAAACCTCCAGGACAGTCATCTCCTCAATACGTTACATCTCACTCACCACAGGTAACTCCACTCAAGTACTACAGTCTGGTTTGTTAAAATCTATACACACACACAAGCATTTGCTCGCTCGCACGCACGCACGCACCCTCTATATGCATCATTTCAGGTCACTTTACTGCATAATTAAAAATAACAATAAAGGTAATGAAAACATCGCAATGATACTCTTACAGCAACAGAGGTCTGAGGCACTCAGGGCAGAGAAGACTTTCTGGCAAATTTGGTATTTGGTATTACACACGAGTCCAGTTCTATGAAGCGCTTAACCCTTTCCCCCACCTAAATTCTGCAGTGCCAAGGGGAGCCAAGGGTACGCAGCACCTCATACGCTTGGGTCTAACGTGGCAACAAATTCACCAGGCACCTCGTAAAAGGTGTATTTTATACCCATGATTGTATGTCTGTATTCGTTTAGCTATTTCTTGCATTACAGTGGTGTAAGACTTAAGTCTGCAATGGGGTCTGAAAATTTTTTTTGTTACAATTCAGAAGAAAAAAATAAATTCCCTCAGCGGAGACACTAAAGATAACGGAAAGGAAGTGGGCACGGGAAAAGAAAGGGCAGAGAGAAGAGAGCTTAACCAATCCACACTTCTGAACGTGACAGTTTCCAGCTCGTCGTGACCCATTAACAGAAATAAAGGGGTATAGATATTAACATTGCCCACTCTATACCAAGTCTGAGGAAAAACGGTCAGTTTTCATAGCTGCCCCCCTAAGAATTTCCAAAAGCATGAAACACTTAACTGGGGGGGGGGGGGGGGGGGGGGGTGG
>JAOXNO010000033.1:27790447-27808988 GCA_028565335.1 Limnodromus scolopaceus
CAGGGAGAAAATGACCCGTTTAAAAATTTGCAAAAGAAAATGAATACAGCATTGACGGTGTTTCATTTTCTCACACTCAGACTTGTTTTGAGATACACACTCATTTCACTCTAAGTCTTGCAAATCCAATCCCCCACAGCTACTGTGGATGTCCCTTTAAAAAACGCCCCACAGTTAACAGACGCAGGGATCCCATGAATCACGGGACCTTTTTGGTTCTCGTTTCATTCCTTTACCTGGGCAAAGCTTCACCGAGCTTTTGGAGCAGGAGACTGCCTGCAAATACTGCTTCACCGAGAAGCAGCTTATTCCAGGGAGCTGCATAGAAGTCAGAATTTATTCCTTTTCCCTGTTAGGAAGCCCATACTAGCAAATCTCCAGCGAGAGAAACAAGTCCTGCCATTTACACAGTGTGTCACCTACAGTCGCAACCACCACAGAAGCCATCAGCAGAGAGATGGGGACAGAATTAAAGGTAAGGGCAGCCTATTCTTGGCGGCGTGCGTGTCTTTCTCCCTTCTGCCCCCTTCTCAACCGATACACAAACGAGGCCCAGCCCATTAGAACAGTATCTGCAGAAGCAGGAGCAAGTCTTTGGAACTAGAAATGCTTAAAATCTCAGGTGCCACTCACATACCAAGAGTGACAGGGCACGCTGAAGTGGTGAAAAAAAAACCTGGAATCCCAATATATCGAAGTCCCAGTGGGAAAGATTACCCCCACTTTTCTAGCTAATATGGCAGCAACAGAAGCGATTGTGGGGCGAATTGGAAGAAAGGTGCTAAAGAGATAACTGAAGAAAAAGGAAAAGTATAGCATGAGTGCTAGGAGGAGGAAAGCAGGAAATTCTTTAAATTCTTCTCTGCTTTTCCAGACATTGGTTCAGGTTCTTCAAGATACTTCTCTTATCTACAATCACTGAGAACAAAGTAAATGATGAACTCTCTCTATTCTGTACTTTTAAAAAACTGCATAGTACAGAGAAAAACGAAAAAAAAATACCCCAAACATATGTATCATTCAGATCCACCTGCTCAGCCTAGGCTATCACTGGGACATGAAATGGGGACGCATGCTATCCAGCCGCCGGGTCAAGATCTCACAGCCTGTATCGGTGACCAGAAGCGTGTGTTCAAACTGGGCAGATCGCTTTCCATCTCTCGTAACCGCAGTCCAACCATCAGGCCACGTTTCATCTTGCCAACCACCTAAAAAAATAAATTATGACATTTTTGACTGTTTTTATGTAACAGATACCAGTTCCCCAATGAGAAATGAAAAATCTATCAACTATACAGAATAGAACCGGCATCCTATTCCATCACTACTTAACAGTAAATAAAAGTAGGGCTACAAAGATGATTAGGGGCCTAGAGCAACTCTCTTATGAGGAAGGGCTGAGGGACTTGGCTCTTTTTAGTCTGGAGAAGAGAAGGTTGAGGGGGGATCTGATCAACGCTTACAAATACTTAAAGGGAGGGTGTCAAGAGGACGGGACCAGTCTTTTTTCAGTGGTGCCCAGGGATAGGACAAGAGGAAATGGGTACAAACCTGAATATAAGAGGTTCCACCTAAACATGAGGAGGAACTTCTTTACTTTGAGGGTGGCAGAGCACTAGAATAAGCTACCCAAGGAAGTGGTGGAGTCTCCTTCTCTGGAGACATGCAAAACCCGCCTGGATATGTTCTTGTGCAACCTGCTCTAGGTGGACCTGCTTTGGCAGGGGGTTGGACTAGATGATCTCCAGAGGTCCCTTCCAACCCCACGTGATTCTGTGATTTTACTCTATTGCTAAATTGCTCACCTTCACAGATCATTGGTTCAATTGTAAATACATGACCAGGCTTCATAACTCCAACTGCCTTATTTTCTGCAATGAAATAAACACTCAAGTTAGAAAGAGTGACCCCATCTTAGTAAATGAATGAATCCTTGTCCTAGAAGAATACAGTAGGAATACTGTAAAGTCAGAAAAGTCTTTCAGAGATGACCTGTTCACTTGTCCGTTTTTAATTCTACATTAAGATTTTCCTTAGTTCTTCTCTCCCTCCTCCAACACTGCAATATTTACTCAAGGAGCTTGAAATTAGTCACCATCTTTCTCTCCAACAACTGGAGTTCAACTCCAGCTCTACAAAAACACTGACTAAATGTAATACAGGAATTTCTGCAGACTTCTATGATGTAAAACATCATTAAAAAAAGATCAATGAAAATAAGAAGCCCTTAAGATATTCAGAGAAGGCTTGAAACCTCTTAATTTGTTTCCACTGAACTGCTGGCTCCTATAAATTGCCAAAATATGATAGTGGTTAAGTAATCCCATGATTTCATTTATGAAAGACACATTGCCCCCCTCGTTACTTTGGGTAATGGGGTCATAGTAGCATCAGGGTGCTAATGCTGTATTTCTTTAGCTAACATAAAAAGGCAGAGAATTTCAAGGCACCCAGGACAATAATATTGGCAACTTTTGATGTTATATACACCAAAAATGTTTACGTGGAGGCACATGAACTGATGCACAGCACACCTCCAGGAGTGTAGTTCACTGCAGAACAGCTTCAGCCCTTTTCCTCTGCCCTGTTTCACCTTGGACGGCCATGCAGCTTAGACGTGACTCAGCCCAGCACATGAGAGCTGGGACAAACTCCAGTACTGCACGGGAACCGTTAGCTCCCAGCTACTTTGCTGCTGTAGACAACTTGCATCAATTCTTAGACACAGAGTCCCTATGCCCCAGTCTACTCTTAATTATGTACATTTATTAAATTGTCTAAATCACCTGGATGCTTTAAAAATCTTAGACATAAAGGTGACACAACATTTTTCTTTTACTTGAAAGGTCTTGCCTCTACCTCCATCATCTGCTGCTATTTCTTGCTCTCAACACATCTAAGTTTCTGGTCTTACGCATCTGAACAAATTCTGTCCTTTATTCCCCGTAGTTTTCATGATTTTGCTAAATAATTTAAAGGCTTATAAAATGAGCTTTCTGCTTTTAAAAATCCCTTCAGAGTAAGCCAGAAATAAGCAGCAGCTTTCATTTTTTTTTCCTCCAAGAGGCTTTAAGTCCCTCAGGTCTTTCCACTTTGCTTTTGCTGCAAATCTGTACTTAAAAATACCAGAAAAAGAAAAAACAACTTCCTTTTTGGGCACAGACATTTTGGCTCGGGGGGAAGGGGAAGAAAAGAGTTCCCAACAACCAGGAAAGATGAAAATCTCCTTTTTCTTGGATTGCACTTTAATTGGTATAAAGTGCCCTCCACCTCCAAAGAATCCAGATTTTCTTCATTTTACATAACCAAAAAGTAAATACCAGGAACTGATACCCTTCTACCCTATGACTAATAGATTTTCTCTGTTCTCTGAAAAAATAACTTAGGGAAATGACAACATGAAAAGTCAGGGATTGCTAGATTATAATCTAGAACTATAACCTGAGTTAAAGCTCATTAGGAGATGGGAAGATGGAGGCATCTGTCAGGTCTGAGGAAATAAATGTCCTATCAGGAGCTTTGCAGCTGAAGTGGGCGTGAGCTGTTCATTACTGCTTCATGATATTTATTCTAGCCTTAGCTGTCCACTGGCACTTAATCTTCTCTCCTTTGCTTCTATGAATCCTGTTTCTTAGTTGTGCTGGCAAAAACTGTCACTGGTACATTGCCATTTACAAAAACTAAAGCTGAGAACCTGCTGGGGTAAGGGTCATTCCTCATCTGTCACACACGACATGTAAGTTTCTGGGACCATCAGATCACAACACTCAAATGAAGTGAAACGTAACAGGATCCAGATTCAGCTACAACACCCATCTATACCATTCAATAAGACTTTTATTTAGATCTGGAAATGGCAATAAGCTTTTTATTAGACCTTCTAAGGATAGAAACATTTGTCCATTCCTGTCAGACCACAATGTCTAAGGGATTAGTTGGGACTTCATACAAAAACATTGAGCGCTTCACCTAGTACAGATGAGAGCTAACACTAAGCATTAGCATAGGCGCAGACTGTTTCAGTACATGATATATTCACCTTATTTAAGTTCATAAAACATGCTATGGTCCTGAGTCTAGAAAAAAAATACTTCACAAGTGCAAAAATGCTAACATGAAGGCTGTCAAGCAACATCCTACTTTATTAAAAATATACGCAAGAAGCAAATTGAGTGCATTCACTGCAGACCACAGGAAAACCCAAATGGAATAAATACTCACTGGCATAATGTGGGACATTAGGGGCTGTGTGGAAAAGTTTATGGATTCCATGCCCACAGTAGCTCCGAACCACTGAAAATCCATTTGCTTGAGCATGTTTCTGAATAATGTTTCCCAGTTCTCTGTACCGAACACCAGGTTTTACTGCAAAATTCAAGAGATACAGATGGAAATTTATAAAGCTTTCTTTCAACGTAACTAACCATTAGTTAATCAAACTAATCACTAATCAAACACCACTCAGGCTAATATCTTTGTAGCACTCATGGCTTTTATGGCCGTCTCTTATACTGTGCAATTTCCTGTAATCACTTAATCCACACCAAGGATGTAAGTGAGCGCAATAACATGACAGAGAGAAAACAGTTTCATATGAAAGAGAAAATGAGAGAGAAAGAAGAAAAATCCTTCTTTACAAGACCACTACTGTCTTCCTTTCATGGATGTAAGTGCTCATATATTAAAAGGATGTCGAAGTTTGAAATTAAAGACAAGAAAAGACTCTTGAAGTACGTGGTAACTTCTCATGCCCAGAGTTGTAGTGATTCTTTCAATGAACGTATGAACTATATTTTAATATACAGTTACTTCTCTACTATGTGAAAAGTGCACAAATAAAGAGGAAAAATGATCACACATGAAGGACAAAGAAGCAGAGGGAGAGACAAAATGGGTATCTCTACTCTCAGACAAGATTTTTAGTGGCAACACTACAGCGAATAACAATGTTCATATGCTGGACTAACTTTTTTGACAATCCTTTTACAAAGCTTTAAAGAGTTTGAAACCGATGAAAATGGAGCGAAAAATTCACTTTGAGCACTTGGACAAGGGCGTGATAATACCATAAAAGCAACAATGTCTCATCCATCAGCTAAAGAAGATGCATACTAAAAACAACCTTCAGCCACTAAAAAGAATACAAATGTTATTTCAAGATCATTCACGACTCCCTGAATATATGCTATTCCTTCAGGAGTCAGATGTTGCGTGCTTATGTGGAGCCATCTTAAGCAGAGTTCACAGACATAGCTAAAACTTTACATGAAGCAAGCCATTTAGTTCAATTCTCTGCTAATGTAAACAACTATAACTTAAATCAGTATGATGATTTTACCAAAAATAACAAGAAAATTAGGTTACTGGAACGTGCATGCTTTTCCCAAAATAAAAAAAAAAAAAAAAAAAAAAAAAAGAAAAAGACATGGTGGGGAAGAGAAGAAAAATGAATCGGTTGGGTTTGTGCTAAATAGTTGTGAAGTAGTACCATCTCCTTGGGGCCTGACAATAACACGCAACTCATCCCCATGCAGCAAGGAGCCCTCTGCTTCCTTCTCTCACACGACTCTACTAGTTAGAGCTCTGCTGGTCCAACGCCAAGAAATTAAAATAATTTAAACAGGGGAGAGGTGACCCTTTTTAGCAGCTGAGACATTTGCTCCCAGAATTCCCACTAGCAGGGAATAAAACCCATTAAAACCTGTTAGAGCATCTAAAAAGTTGGCAAAGAAAACTTACACTAAGAATGTAAGTCTCATTAGAATGAACATAAAGGTGAATTTCAGTCATAGTTTACACATCAAAGCCAGGATATGAAATTTAAGAGACAACACACATAACATTTGCTGTAAAAATAAAGTACAGGAGCAAAGATAAACATTATTCTGATTTAGCTCTGAAAATCAAAGTGGTCATTTCAGAATAGTAATCCCACATAAATAGGTAATGTATATTCTTCACAGCTCAACTCTGCAGCATTTTCTTGATCACACAATGGTTAAGCAAGACATTGCTCATATATTTTTTTGTTTTTTCAGCTTGGCTAGCTATCTCCAAATTATTAACCAAAGTAAGTTCATCATAATTTTTTTTTTATTTACTTTTTATTAAATCCAAGTTTAAACCCTTCATATATATAGCACAGTCTTTAAAGTCCCCGAAGTGGGTAAATTTTATTGGTGATTTTAAGAAGCTGCAGGATATAAAAGATACAGACAATACAAATATTTCCAGGGACTTGGGAGACTTTTGTTTTGTTTTCTCTCTTTATCTAAGAGAACTCAGTATATTCCTTTGTGAATGAAGCTGAACATGACATTCTCTAGCTACCTTTCTATCTCATTCTGTGTCTCAATTAAGCTGTCTCAAGTTATACCTAAGCAAAATAATTAAAGTTCTGTGGGTACTGAGGGATATGGATCTGTCTTCTCTGGGACACTCCCACAGTTGAAAAACAAGAGTTCATTATTACCTTTATGAAATAACCATCAGGTATGGCAGGGGTAAAGAGATATGTTTAAGTGTTCAAACAGTGTTTTGCCCTACCAGCTCATTGTGCGACATCATGCAAATTATAAAAGTAGGAAGCCATATTTTGGTTTTCCAAAATGCACTTGGTTCTTCCCGTTCTCTAAACTACTCAGATCAAGGATTCATCTGATTAATAGTCTGAAAAGGCTGTTTCCATGTAAATATGTGGATCAGCTCAGCATCAACTACATTTTCTTTGTCAACCCATAGTTCAAACAGAAGTTGCAACCACCGTCCACAGAACTGTGCCATTTGAAGAACCACTGTATTATACAATATATACATCATCCACTGATGACACACACTAACACTTCTGTGTTCTGCACCAGAAGTCACTCTGGGGTAATAGCAAATATGAGCACTCAAGCTGTAGAACCAAAACCATAATGCTTCAGGCCCCAGCCAAAGGGTTTACCTGCATCGATGGCTTGCATCAGGCACTCGTAAGTTGTTTGGACAAGCCTCCTTGCACCCTCATCAACTTCTCCAACATAAAATGTCTCATTTAGATCTCCATGGTAGCCATTACGATAGACAGTAATGTCCACTGCAAAAAATGCCAGACATATTGTAACATTAGCATGGTATTTCTCACTTCTTGTCTCTTGATTTGTGAAAGGACAACAAATACATGTGAAAATGTAGTATTGTAATTGTGAAGTTATTACTTTGGAAGAATTCCAGACATAAACCTTTCCAGTACAATCAATTCTCTTATACTTCTCCTATAGATTCTATAGGATTAATTAAAATGGTGTTTCACAGATCAACAGTTTGATTTAATGAAAAAAACAAAAAACAAAACAAAAAAAGACTGGTTTTCTAGGTAACTATAAACAGGGAAGAGAAGCTCCATGCTCCATGATGATTTACCTGCTTAAAATATTTTCTTAAGATTAATTCCAGCACTAATAGGGGGGAAATTAAATTTAAAAAGGTATGTAATCATGTTTTAACCCGTATTTTAACTTCAGTTAAATGTTTATGCATGTTTAGAATACTAATTCACACCTTTGCAAAAATTGTAATGCCAGAACACCCATTGCTTCCAGCCCAAAAGATAAAATTTCTTGAACATTAAATACACAGCAACTTTCCAATACTATTCCTGACTAAGAAAAATACACCAAATGACTTAAAACTTTTTCTTTTTTCTTTCAAATGAATGAATTTAAACATTCAGTATCAGGCAAACAGCAAGAATGAGAAGGGCATGCTTAAACAGCTAAGGTTTAGAAGAATATACAAGAGATTAGAATTATGTTGCACCAAAATTCTAACTTGTTTGCTTTGTGCATGAAGTTGTTTGTTAACTAAAAGCGATATAACTCATTCTTGAAAAATAGCACCATAAGTACTTTTAATGAGAAAAAAAATATTTATTTTTTTTTTTACTTTAACTCATTCCAAAATAAGATATGTATTTCTGGATTAAAACATGCCTACAAGATGCTTATTGCAAATAATAATTTTACAAAACATGGGAACAGGCCCACCATCTTAGACATAGCTGTCATCTATTCTAGTATCCTGTCTCTCATAGGAGACAAGTAAAAAATTAAAACCTGCCATCATATAGTCAATATATATAGTAAACACATGCAAAATATTCTAGATTTGCATATCAAGTTGACTTCTTGTCGTAAAATGGGTATTTTTGTGTTTAACAGACTTCGTCAGTAGTTTGGTAGGTCTAATAGAGTACCAAAACCACTAAAATAGTTATTGAACTGCTATTCCTGAAGAAATCCACATGCAGATGCCCTCACACGTAAATACACATGATGGAAACCATACCGAGCAATAATACTTTAGGACTATGGTACACGAGCCACTTTCTTGACAGGAAAACGTGGGGAAAAAAACACCGGTGTCAACAGTAAACTTGTACCGCTGGCAAACATTTAAAAATTAAATTACCATTGCATGAAAACAATCCCGCCTGTTGTGGATGCAGGTGTGTGGGGGGTTACACTATGCTCACTGCATGATTGCGGGGGGCTACTGCAATATTCTGACCAGTGTACAGATTCAGGAACGTAACAACGGGACTGTATAGAAACCAGCACCCTGGTAACTTATCCAAATAAGTTTCTTGTGAGCTGTGTATCAGAGCTCCTTAGCGGCGTCCAGACTACCTGCTGCAAAGAGGCTATCTCTATAGGCCGCATGTTTTTAAAAGACTTTCCCTAGACGCTGCCAGATTTGGCCAGAACATCTCACTTTGCAAAGAGACCAACTTTGTCTAAGATAACAAAAAGTTATGATGCCCTGCTTGGAGCAGGGCATTGGACTAGACATCACCTGCCAGCACCTTCTGGATGATGTTTTCCTGTAATTCTAAAAACCTGTTTTGGACTCTTGACTTGGTCACCTTTTGCTTCTAGCAGGCTGAGAAGTTTTAATTAAAGAGGGAGACGGGCACATTCCCTGCAAAGCACTTTTTCTATCTCCTCCTTTGTACCCTGTTTTGTTCTTCCTTTTAAAGAGGCTTTTGAGCCACAAACGAATAAACTAGTTATTCCTCATCAAAATAAAGCAGAAGGCTTAAGGCTTGGGCAAGTGCAGTCAGGGCAAGGATATGAACAAAGGTATGACTAAACCCTCTTATAAAAGCTATTTTCTAGTGCCGAGGTACAGCCTTGGCATGCAAGCAGAGGAGAAGGCACTGTGTAGATGAAGACAAACTAGTAAGGTTAATTTGGCTTCTTAGCTTGGACTCTAGCAATGCCAGAAAACCTGGCAACAATGGAGGGCTGTGCAAAAACATCATCTTTGAAATTAAAAAAAGACAAAGTAGCTTTGGCTAAATGGTTACACATACGCTACAGCTCAGAGTTATCAGCCAGACCAAACCTGACCCAGAAACGGGAGGTAATTGTGAGGCTTGTTCTGAAAAGCCTGTAGACTTAGTAGCTGTAGACTTAGGAGCTATTATTGCATGTTAATATACATCAAATATCTGACAATCTAAAGGGATTCCAACCTGCTTCTAGAGGGAGGCCAAACCTTAGGATACGCTGGGTATTTATTTATGCATAAGAGAAAAGCAAACCAATGCAATAAACAAAGGTGCAAATGTGTGTACAAAACACATCACAAATTTTTACTGCCAAACCAAGAAGAAATGAATGAGAAAACAAAAAACAGTCAAGTAATCTAGAAAAGTATCCCCCACCACCCAAGAAGGCATAAGCAGCTTGAGTACTATGAACAAAAAGCAGCTGGTACTGTTAGGCTGAAGATGCTAAAAAAAGGGGTAAGTTTTTTAATATGTACCTACACGATGCCTCACCACTAGGATCCTTTACAATCATCGTAATTGTCATGTCCATAGCAAAATGTTAAGGATCTAGAGCCATCTGATTAAGAATTCACACAGAACTAATCCACTTGAATAATTCAATATACATTTTATTCACTATTTATACAGTCTGGGACCAATGGAACGTAGCCCACAAGTGGAATACTAAGGCACTATACTAATGCACAGATCAGGGTAGAAGAATTCTAAAGCTTTTGAAGTGGACCAAACTTCTGAAATTGTTTTCTTAAACTCATTAATTTGAATATGTAAAGAGCAGAGGTTAATTGGTAAATGAGACCAAAAGCCTCTTTTAAGAAGCTATTCCAATCGTGTTGCCTGCTAGTGCGACCTCACCTTACTGCATGGTTTAACTGGATAGAAGGTAGAAATATAGAAGGTTAATTTTCATAGCACTTACCACTGAAGTACAGAACGTTATTTTTCACAGCACTTACCACTGAAGTACAGAACGTTATTTTTCATAGCACTTACCATTAACAATATCTCCCTCCTGCAATGGCCTCCTGTCAGGAATTCCATGACAGATCACTTCATTCACTGATGTACAACATGACTTAGGGAAATTATAATAATTCAGAGGGGAAGGATAGCAATTCCTTGCGATACAAGCCTAATTTAGAAAACAGAATTTACACTTTACATTAGGAAGTTTTGAACAAAGAAAAAACATATGCACAACAGCTTTACAGTAGTAAGAATTACAGGTTGAAAAGCAGTAACTCTTCAAAATAAGATTTTTCAATCACTTTTTGGCATTAGGGTATCTTGTTATACTTTGCATTTCTTAACAGGAAGAAAGTAAAACTACTTTAATTTTGTTTCTAGCCATGTTTGACTACCAATGCTGAAATATTCAGGGTTAAAACAATGCTTGGCAATATTTATTTGGTTAAAAAAACAGCCATTTTTGATGACTATTTTTAAGCACTTGGTCTAAGACTTTAAATATTTTTGCAAAAGACACAAGCTAGGCAAAATAACATTTAGCACCACTCTTTCACCCCTAGCCTTAAAATCTTAAGCTACTTCCTTTGCACTCATTCCAATAACTTTTTGGGGATTTTTGAAAACCTGACACATACATTTTACATATACTTACATGCACACAATGTGACATAATGAGCAATTCTGGAAGAATAATACTGTGTTCACTTTTCTTATTTTTCTCTTTTAAAACTCAGAGTACCAATTAGGCATAACGGTCAGTATCAACAATCTGTCATGCAGAAGTTTCCAAAAACTGCTGAGGAGGGATCATGGGGGATATGGTATAGGGGAGAACTTTGTAGAGTAGGGTAGATGGTTGGACTCGATGATCCCAAGGGTCTCTTCCAACCTAGACGATTCTATGATTCTATGATTCTATGCCATTTGAACTATTAGCTGTTCATATTGGACATTATGCATAAGCAAACAATTTAGTGTTTAATGCAGCTCAGCAGAAACCGCTGGCCTCATCAAACCAGAGTATGTTCCTTACAGCTGCAAATGCAGATAAGAAGAACAGCAACCAGAAAGCTCTCTAACAAACTTAACTATACCAAAATCATTGCCTTCCCCACACAAGTATCCTCAATTATCAGTTTACATGCCTTACAGAGAAGACAGCAAAGAAAAATAAAAATTACACAATTCAAGTATGCATGAATAGTTAAGCCAGGAAAATACTTGAACATTTATTTCAAATACTTCACTGGATTGTGGCCTTAGTTTGCCTGATTGCATCAAACATCTTGTTTCAATTCTCCCTCATGCTCCTCAGTTCTGACTCCCAATCATAAAAAATTAAACTTTCTCCTCTGTACGTTTTAACCAACAACACCAAGCACAGAAAGACCATGGCCTACATATGACAGTCTTTATATAATGGTATCTGTGGAGCAAAAAGGGTTTAGAAGAAATAAAATCACATGATGTTAGCCAAGAAAACAGGTGAAGAAACTTAAGAGGGAATCTGAGGCTGGAAATCATAGAGAGAGGCCCAGGAGTTCCTGAGTTTTGAATCTACCACTGCACTGTAACGTATTTCTAACATCTGGACTGCCCAATAGCTTCAAACTGGGAAACAGTTCAAAGTAAAGAAAAGGAATTCACACAACAACAAAGAAAACCACACAGCCATCATTGAAAAAACAAAGAGACAGAAGAAAGCACTTATAAACACCAGTAGAACAATAAAATAGCCTTACTAAATGGACAGCGTGATCAATTTCTTCAGTAGTTACACCTGCTTTGACCATCATGGCAGCAACATCCAATACTTCTCTAGCAAGCTGCAAAAGAATTGAAAGTACTGATTTAAAGCAAGACCAGAACTAGTCCCTAGAAGACTAGCAACCCATTTTCTACACCTACACTGAGATTGCTATGAAAGCTCAGGAGACTTGGGCTCTAAAAAAGACATCAAGATGTCTACAGGTTGTATTACTAAGCCACCTCTGTGAGATTTAACATACCCAATTAAGATTTGGACCACAATTTTCCTGAATACCATAAACTTAAATCAGACTTTTAGATACGTTTGAAAGTGTGACTTTATGCACAAGGAAGCGATTACAACTGAACAGCTCTTTTTCAAAAATTGTGAGGGATAGGGCTCTTTTGCTTTTTAGTTTTTACTTGGTATTAACTCTAGGAGAGCTGAAAAGTTTTGTTCTCATTTATGCACTATAAAATCTATTCTTAACAGTAATATTTAAGCCACAGATTATCTCACGAGTAACAACAAATCCAAAAAACAGATAAAAAGTCATCTTTCTTCTTGCAAGAAGTTTACTGTGAATTGGGAGTCACAAGGAGAGAAAGAGCAAGAAAATACCACGTTTCCCAAACTATTTTCCAGTGCTCAAAATGGTTTGAAAGTTTGTACTCCCAAATATGCTGTCACAAACTAGTAAAATCACTATACATTTTTAAAGAATAAAGGCACTTCACAACAAAAACCAAAACCCCCTTACCCTACACACTACTCGCATGCCTTCTATATCTTCAGATGAGAGTATTTTTATTTGAGAGGTTCCTTTTAAAGCCTGTTCTGATTCAGACATTCCTGAAAAGAAAAAATGGGGAGGAGAAAAAAAAAAGAAAGGAAAAAAAACATGTTACATGGAGGAGCGATTGCTACACATGTCCAGTCAAGGAAATCACTTAGCTTACCAATGCCAATAAAAGTACATACTTTCTCACCACAGACCAAAGTAAAACGAACCCACCAAATCATAGCATTATCATCATTATCCAGATTAATTTGAATTCATAAGCCTTCCATAGTATCATAATTCCCACATGTGCTCAGGATGCCTGTTCACTTACTGCACAAAACCATCATCTCCCATTAGTCAAAACACAGCCTTAAAAATCAGATTTATAAGAAAATTATTTTATTCATTAAAAAATATTTTTCTTTTCTCTTCAGCCGTTTTAGAGATCAGAAATAGTAATAAATAATATTCTAAATGAGCCATAAGGATTATATAAGCTTATGACTATCTCTAGTTACACTACTGCAATAATCAACTGATGAAACAGTATTATTTCTTTCCACCAGATTCTGTGCAAGCTCAGTTTTACAGTTGAGCAACCCCCTAAAAGACAGTATTTTGTGTTGTTTAAATATTTACATTCTGTAAAGAATAACTAAAGAACAGCTGAAGATTTAAAAATAATTCTAACAGACTTTATAGCAGCTTCTTTGGGAAATAGAAAAGTACCTATACTGATATAGAAAGGGGGAAATACCGAAACATACCAGTAAGCAAGTAATTTTGAATGTATTCACTTTGTGTCCAAAAGTGGCTGGAACTCATAGCAGTTTTCTTTTAGGGGTTGATTACTGCAGTTTTGTTTGGTTTTGTTATTTTATAATGCATTTGCAACAGATACACTGATGTCACTGAAGATGGCTTAGAAGAATTCACCTGTGACAGCCAACTTACTGCTGCTTGTTATGAAGTTAACCACAGGACTAGGACTTGCATGGTTTTTTTTTTTTCTTTTCTTCCCTGAATACCTTTGGACTTCAAAAAAATATTTGAAACCGTTATTTCTGAAAAATCAGTAAGTTAATTTGGGGGAAGAAGAGGTAGAGTGAGAAGAACAGATAAAAGAGGTTCCCTTCTCTACACTATCTCCTTCATGCTTTAAAGGCATTTGCAATTTTAAGAAAAATAGAAAACGTAACACTCCATAATTGTGATTTGTTTCAAGTTACCTAGTGGATGATCAGCATAATCTGGTCTCTGAATATAACTTGGCACAGGTCTTGTTGGCGTCTAAAAAGATCATATTCAAAGCTGGTTAGGTTGCAAGAACACTTACTACAGTCACAAAAACAGAGATTCGCACAGTAAAATTAAATACAGTGAAATATGGCTAATTCCACTTCAAAAAAGTTGCGAAGTATGCAAACACTCCAAAACAGTTCCAATTTCCATTTCTCAAAGATTCCCATTACTCTTTGTTGATTTCATATTCTACGACCTCTAATGGCCAACTTCACAGCTCTGTAAAAATCAAACTTCTATGTGTCAAATAAACGAAACTGGTTTTATAATACATTATCCCTGCTATATTTCAGTATTTATTCTGGTACTTTCCAGACTGCAAACACACTGGTTCCAAATACATCCTTCCTCTCCCTGGTTATTTGTGTCAATCAGCAAGATTGTTATTTCTAATCATCACCCTAGTCATTAGCACGTTTTATTACAGTCTCATTTGCATCAATCCTACAGCAGTCAGAAGACAAAAAAAGCAAATGTTCAGACATAACAGTTCTAAATTACTTGGCCAGTGACATATCCAAACCACTCTTTCTCCAGTGACACTAACACACCCGGGCTCAGGCTCTGTTAAGGCTCATCAGAGAACAGTTTAACAGATGGAGAAGGCTACAGAGAGGATGCCACAAAGGCAGCATTTCTAGCGCTGGCCAATTAGAGAAGACACATGTAAATAAAATGACTTTTTTTTTTTTTTGGCTTATTTGGCTTATTCCAGGTACAACCTTGTATCAATTTAAAAATACAGCTGTAACTGAGGTTGTCTTCCAAATCCACCTTTCACACTGAAGATGTTACTGACCTCAGTTATTTTTCACCATTCCAGGGCTGAAGGTTACTGTAACCTCTGTTCCTTCAGCAGAGCTGTTCACCAGATTACTCACCAAGTTATTTCAAACCATTTACATAAAAAAAACATAAACCCATTTATTTAAACTCTGTATTAATTTACCTGAGTTTTTCTGAAACAGGCTCTCCATTATTTGTGAGAATGGTAAACAGCTAGGAATAGACATCATCTGAACTAGTAGCTGCTTTTTACAGAATAAATATAAGGTACTGTGTACCAAAAGGTACGAGCTTAAACCTTTTATTGATCCATGTTACCTCACAGGCACTTCCTTCATTTTAAATATACCAAGAGATAGATCAAGTTGAATCAAAACGAACCACAACAAGGACAGTCATACATGTCCTTGCCATCATGTTCAGACTGGTTAAGAAGCTTTTCTCTCTCAACTAAAATGTGGGAGCTGATCAAGTCAGGACTGGTCCATTAGTTGCTACAGAATGCAGTGATGCTGGAGCACAGAGTGGCACCTACTGCTTACCAGTGGGTAGTGCGGCCTGAGTTTACCAGTATATCGATAGCCAGACCAGGGATTTGTGTTAACGTCACCTTCCAGGGTCCAAGAAGAAACTTCACGCTTAGCCTTTTCATCTTCTGAAAAGATTTAAAAAAAGAGAAAAAAATTGCAGCAGCAAAATCAGTCCTACTAAGAACAAGAACTGTGGAGCCCAGAAGTGACTTAGAAGGACATAAGTCTACATTTTACCCTTTCTGGCATTTTAGATACTGATATGTGAAAGTATAAGTAGCAGTTATCATTATGTATTGCCCTTAAATTTTTCACATTCAAAATTCACCACCTGTCAACTCTATTCAATAGCAAACTGGGGGATGTCAGGACAGCAATACTGAAAGCACAAAGGAAGTGTAGTAATTATTTAAGTTGCTCTTCATTTATAGTTCTAAAACATAGTTCTGTGCTTGTTTTCATTCTTGGGGGACAAGTACGTTTCTACAGAAACACTCATTATCCCTTCAATTAATACTCTGCACAATTAATACTTTTGCACTGCAGATGAGCATTCCTTTTCTGTGATTTCTCTTAGCACTCAGTTACAGAAATGACCTGGGGTAGGAAGAGGCATATCCAACTGCTAGTTTCAATATAGAGAGCCTGCTAGCCCTCCAGATCTGATGGAGAGTGAGGGTGCTGCCACTCCTGTGTTTCAGGACAGGCAGCGCACACACCATACAAGATGGTCCTAAACTGCCGGAGGTCCCCAGCTCTCTCAACCTGTGAAATTCATGTCTGACGTGGTCTAGAGACTGACTTCATTCACAAATAATACAATCCTAACAGGGCAGACTGAAGGTATTTACATAAAGGATTGAAGCAAGCAGATCTTGAGCATTACCAAAAGGAAAAATATTTACTCAGAAAGAGGAGGCAAGGGCTAAGAAAGAGCATGGTAGCATTAATCTTTAACTCAGAACCTGATAACTTGTTTGTTTTCTCTTTTTATATCTCAGAAGATTGAAGAGATGGCAAACGGTCTGCCATAGCAAGCCCTAACGTGAGTCCCTCAGAGTCTCTGTGGCTGACATCTGAGCCATCTGCTCACATGACATTCGGTTTAGATGAACCACCGAGAAGTAACAGTTTAAAAATCCAAAGATTTACTGAAGCGATATTTTCGATACCCTTGAGATGCTTCAGCAGATTGTTGCACTGAGGTCTTGAGGGCTACCAGAATCAAGCCCGCTCAGCTTGAGTTCAGCAGTTATCCAGGAAGCCAACAAGATCATGGACCCAGTGATACCATAAAAAATTTTGCTGTCAGATAAACAGCAGCATTAGAGGACTGGACTAGAGTATGACTAGAACTACTAACAAAGACAATTTTATACACCCATGCAGGTACAAAGTAACAGGATACAGAATGCCAGTGTGAACTACAAGACCCTACACTAAGAAAGGCAGAAAGAAGGAAAACATTTGTAATTGTCCTTGCTACTCCAACCTATTAATCATGCAACATTTATGATGGAAAGAGGAGTTTTACTGGGTTTTAGGAAAGGAGGAGGTAAATTACTTGAAGATTTGACTTTCTGCCATGCCACTTACTTTTTAATCCTCCCTCACTTTTAGGCAGGGCTTGATGAAGCTGGGCTGGGGGTGGGGGGAGAGGAGGCCAGGGGGCAGAACTGGGGTCTGCTCTCTCTTTTTGTTTGTTCAGTTTTAAAGTCATGGATCATTTTTACTACTGAATAAGGGAGAATCTACCAGTATTTCTGTGCCAGAGCTACCAGCTGTTACTAAGTCATACAGATACTCTTATTACCTTCAAATAAACTCAGCAAAATCCTTGCTACAATACACCCTTCTATCAATGGCTCCATCAGCACACAAAAGCATTTTCCATTTTTTTCCCCCAAAGTGGCACACTGCAAATATACAGAACAACTGCACTCTGACCAGTGCACTTGCATTCCAAGACTTCACAAAGACTTCACAAGAACCTTTCCTACTTAACTGCCTTTTACTACACCAGACATCAAAATGCTACGATGGAACAAGCCTGGCAATGCCTTATAATAATGCTTTATTATTCTCCTTGTCCTTTATTTCAGCATCCCTCTTTCTCTGTTCATATACCTGGCAATGTAGCTCAAGGAATACTTCATACAAATAGAAAAGGGAACAGAAACAGAGATTTCTGTACCGGTGTCTCTGAAATTTTACATAGATCTTTAGATTAGCAGGAACTGGACAAAATTTCAGACATGCTGAATCCAGTGCCAGATATCTTGGAAAAATCCATACCATTCTTAGATACAGAATCACAGAACAGTTGAGGCTGGAAGGGACCTGTGGAGGTCATCTGGTCCAACTTCCTGCTCAAGGAAGGCCGCCTAGAGCCAGCTGCATATGACAAAGCAAATTCAAAACAATATTAAAATGGGTTAAATAAATTGCACTTACTTGCTTTCTTGTGTAGTAACTTGTGAGTGGCCCAGCTTCCCTTAAAGCATTCCTAGAATTGCAAACAAAAAACCATGTATTTTTAAGTAGCATTATCCTGGACAGAGATGCCATACCCACAAAATAGAGAAGCAACTGTATTTTAAAAGAAAACTAAAAGACAGGTTTTATTAACCCTTGCAGCAACATGCAGGAAATGCTACTGTAACTGCTAGTCTTAACAACAGAAAGTACTACATTGAACAGCTTATGAGCCAGAAGAGACAGAAAGCATAGCCAAACAGACGCACCCATCACAGGGAAACACACTGATCTAATCCTATCTACTAAATACTGTCCTCTTATCATTTTAATGAGTAAGTAAACGCCATGGTTGCTCCAGGTTGGCTGAAACATTGTGCTGTTTATGGAAACACAGGAATGAGTTCTTCTGGCCTATCTCCAAACCAGATCTTAGAGCATTGCAGTGGGCAGGATGGTCCTCCCTTGGCTCCCACAAGAAGACATCTCCGCCTTCTAATTGCGTCTCTTCTGCCTCCTTCCCCAGCACAGGAAAGCAACAGAGGCCAATCAGCACTATCACAGGGGAATAAGTGAACAAGATTAAAGGGGGTGGGGGGGTGGGGTGT
>JAOXNO010000033.1:27818969-27831912 GCA_028565335.1 Limnodromus scolopaceus
GGCCCGCCCTTCCCTCCCCACAGACGCGGGGCGAGGCGGGATCTCCCCGCCCGTCCTTCCCTCCCCACAGACGCGGGGCGAGGCGGGAAAGTGGCGCTGCTTGCGCCCCTTCAGGAGCCATAACGCCCCGCAGCGGGCAGGGAGGAGAGTTGGGGGGCTGGAGGTGAGGAGATAACTGAGGTAAAGAGGAGAAGCCAGCCTCTCTTCCCCCATCTCCTCGGAAATGTGGGCTTAAAATATGCGTGTTTCCCTCTGACAGGGCGAAGGAAGTTCGTTGCCTTACGGGTTTTTTTACCTCAGTGAGGCCGTATCCCGATATTTTCCAAGCTTACCGTCACCATTACAGAGTGCGGTGTTGGCCTGTAAGTCTGTGTGGTGTTTTTTACCTCAGCATGGCCATATCCCAACGTTTTCCAAGCTTACCATCCTTATGGAGTGCGGTGTTGGCCTGTAAGTCTCTGTGTGGCGTTTTTTACCTCTGTGTGGCTATATCCCGACGTTTTCCAAGCTTACCATCCTTATGGAGTGCAGTGTAAGTCTGTGTGGTGTTTTTTACCCCAGTGAGGCTGTATCCTGATGTTTTCCAAGCTTACTGTCCTTATTATGGAGTGCAGTGCTGGCCTGTAAGTCTGTGCGTATACTTTAAATTAATTTTTTTCACTCTTATTTTTTCGCTCTCATTTGGGAGGAGAAGAAAACCAGCCAACCAACCACTGCAAACTCAATATTCAGTGAGGCCATAACTAAAATGAGAAAAACAGGCTGCAGAGTCGCAGTGGCGTTATCGCAGGAAGGATGCTAGTTTTCTTCCTGGAAAGAGAAAGATTAGATACCAGTGATCTGTAATAAAAATAACGGTGACTAATCATAGAATGGTTTGGGTTGGAAATGACCTTCAAGATCATCTAGTTCCAACCCCCCTGCCATGGGCAGGGACATCTCCCACTAGAGCAGGTTGCTCAAAGCCCCATCCAGCCTGGCCTTGAACACCTCCAGGGATGGGGTGTACGTATGTAATACATACATTATATTTCTCTCAGTTGCATGGGTTGATCTCAAAAAAATGCTACCTGTGTCTATACTGTGTCTATAAAGCTCATTGTGCTTATGTTCTCTGAGTATTGATGAGAAAGCTATTGATGATACTAAAACATCTCTAACTTAATATCAATGCAAGACACTTTGTACTGGTTTATAAGTCAAGAGGAAGTTGCTTTTAAAAAGAACATGGAGAGATGCCTGTTGAGTAGAAGAATAGCTGCGAAAGACTTCAGAGCACATATTTGCTAGATCTAGCCTTGGTGCTGGGATTCTACTCCTTGCTTAAATCTGTGTTGTCTTCCCACCAGCTGGCAGGCACAGCCTATGATTTCAGTTACAACTTGGCAAGATTGAATTCCTTCTTCCTGCTTCGAGATCATTGACTTCAATGAAACTACACCGCTCCTTATTCTGCTCTTAGTACATAAAATATTCTCCTCGTTTCCTGGCATCGAGGTAAGCCCTCAGAAAGTGTGATTCAAAACCCAAACTACAATCTCAGCATTTTCTGCAATTGTGTTCTATTCCCTGTGGTCTTCTGGCTGCATCTGTAATAAAAAAAGCATTATACATCTCCTAGGCTTAGAGGTTAAGTGAAAATTTCCACTTACTAACTCCAAAACCGAAAAGTATACATCCTGTTCTTTTGTCAGAATAAGTGTATATGTATAAACATACTTGCTATCTTATGGCAACGTAGTTGGTAAAAACTGGCTAGGTAGCCCAGCTAATTACGGGACCAAGGCAGCAAAAATAAAGTATCTGATCTTAGTTTGTTGTGTGATAAACGCTTTCACTAGTATGGTCGAACAAGGGAAGGAATTTGATGCCATGCCATTACTGAAGTGTAATTGCAGGTGGACAGCTGTCTTTCTGACAGTTCTTGCCTTTATCTCTCTAGTGTTGATAGTACTTGTATCTGCTATTGTGCATAAAGAGAAAATACTGTGCGAGTCAATTAGGAAATGTTTCTAGGTTGCTTGTGAAATACAAAGATTACAACTATTATTTGCTTTGAGTGAAAGTAGCTACATATTGATTGATGCATGCAGCTCATGCTGTAACGGCATTTAGGTCCAGATTTTGAAGACAGGCAACTAATTGCCAACCAACATCATGAAATAACTTTAAAGGACACATTCACAGACTATGATTTTACATATTCCAAATCCAGGTCATTATTAAAGGCAGGGTTTAACCTTCTTAAAGCAAAATGTTCTGAACAGGCAGAATCACTTTTAAAATGATCCATGTTGCTAGCAAGTATTATATCGTGTACAGCCCATGAAATACCAGCACTCCTTTTCCAAGTAACCAACAAATTGAGCTATAAAGCAAGGCAGGACAGGTACCTTTGTACACTTTAGTTGCCACTCTGTGCCATTTGAAGAACTCTGCAGAGCTGTAGACATCATTTACCTGGTGAAGCAGAGTTTATGAGTCCTTGGTGTCACCAACATGGTATAAAAAATGTGGAACATACTGGTTGATCTAGTCCAATGTCTTCTGCTGAAATGTCATCATCTGCTTCTTGGTGCAATTTCAGTATAATCATCCTTAATAATTTAGCATACTTTACTAAGTAGTTTTCTGAGTATTTAATTCACATTTAATTTAATGTCTGAGTATAACTACAATTTATTCCTATTTGTATCTTTCAGTATCCTTACTGGGACAACATCAGTATATGTTTGTGCTCATTTTGTAGTGGTTAATAATGATGCACATTAGAAAAAAAAGAGGATTTCTAACAAGTAGACAGGGTTCCTTCTGTTACACATTTTCATTTATTTGCTGCATTTCTGAAGTGCAAAATAAAAGCATGCTGTTTCCCTGCTTACTTGGAGAGGCCAAGGATGCATATATTAATTAAACAATCAAAAACTGTATGTAATTTAAAGAACAATGAAGCCCCTAACTGAGGAATTAACAAACTTGCTTATGTATCCTCCTTGGTGTTTGGAAAGAACACAGACTGCTTTTGCAGATCAACCTAGAGTAACTAACTCTGAAAGTTTTGACCTAAGTTTTTTTTTTTTATTGTTGTTGTGATGGTTTTTAGGTTTAAACAGCCCTATATTATCATCCCCATAGTAAAAATTATGTGGATTCTGTGGCATTTCAATGCTTTTGGTTTCCAGTTTGGCCTTGATTTTCTGATTTGGTAAGTGAACTGATTCACGCCTCTTGGAGGTCCATCCACTGCCATTTCCCATTATCTGGTGGCGCACTCATTCTCACCAGGGAAGTTCACTGACCTTTGCGGTGACCTTCCCTGAGCGGAGCTCCTTTTTCTCTGTCAGGCTTTTCATGTCACTTTCTAGCTGCCTGTCCTCCCTGCGTCACAGACAAACACACACAGAGGCGCGCGAGTCAGAAATTTTATAGCCCATTCATGGTCCTTGATTTATGTCAGTGCTGTATTCCTGCTGCAAGTGCTGTATTCCAAAGTGCTGCAAGGCTGGGGTGCATGGGGTTAGCAAACGAGGGCAGAAGGAGAGGTTGGCAACGTCTCGTGGGTCAGATAGCTGCTGCAAAAAAGCTAGAGCAGCTGGCAGCTAAGACAGCTGCTAGTTAGGAAGAAAATGGCCACTGAATTTGACATTCCTTAATTAAGAGAGTGCCTTAGCTCATGTTCCCCCTCCTGGCTTTGCTTCTGTACATTGCAGTCGTGGGGGCTGGGCAATCGCACTTTCCCAGTGAAGCTCTTGGGTGTAGTAGGCTGTCTTCTGTTCAGGCTCATTGAGGACACAATTAAATGCCTCTTTGTTTAGCGATAGCTGAAACAATGCAAAAATACCACCCAGGAGCTAGACCACATGCAAATGTGCACTAGTACGGCTTGGCCAGATGGTACATGCACTTACTGAGACTCTTGTCCCAAATGCAACAGTTACGTGGGTTGTGTGTCTGTACATGAGTGTAAAAAAAAAAGAGAAACTCAAAACCATTACAGATGCACACAAAGACAACGTCTCAAAGCTGGCCACAAAATATATGTGGCATGATCTTAAAAATAAGAGTGAAAGAGAGCCCTTGTAGGAAACAGTACCCAGAAGAAAAGACAAGCCTGTAGTCAAAGCAAAATAGTCTTGCTATGGCCAGAGGAAAAAAAAAAAAGCTTTATAAACTTTGTAAATGAACAGAGTTGTATTAAAGAAATACCTGTCTCCATTTTTTCCTCTTTAAAGAAAAATAATGTGAGATTTCAAAGTGTGTCTAATTCTACAAGTCAAAAGAGCTTGTTATGTATTGTAAGCCCCTGCATCACTCTTATTCCTTCCATTGGTGGAGACTCAAACTACTGAAAGGCCCGCTACAGCCACAGTTCAGACTGGAGCAGGCTTACTCAAAGCTAATTCCAAGTGTGCTTTCTCTAGTTGTGCTGTAAAAGGAAGATCCTGCACATTCTTTTGTTTTGTTTTGTTTGTTCAAGCTGCACTGCCTCTTACAGCATATGTATTAATACAGTGGATCAAAATTTCTGCTATGATTTAAGAACAATTCTTAAGAATCTTAGCATTTTCCAATATATGCATAGCAAGCTGGTTGTTTATCTACGGGACAAGAACAAAGGAAAACAAGCTGCATCTTTTTAAACAAAATGGAGTTTCATAAAAAGCATTCCTATTTAACCAGTAAGCTACAAGCTTTAAAGAGAGAAACTCCACCACTTGTGGTATTTGAAAGACTCCATGAATGTGTCTTTAGGCGATAAAAATTTCTATTCTTTGCTGTGGAAACATGGTAGAATTCACGGAGTGAAGTTCTAGCCCAGTGAATTCAACGGGAATGTTACTGATATCAACAGGGATTTCACTCAGTTTTTGTCATCAAAGTCAAGGCCATAAAAAAATAGACTTAATACTAACAGTGTTAGTAGTACTCACACTAATAGTAGAATACTAACAGCATTTTGTTTCTTCTTTAGATATCATAGACAATACTATGAGACATTAAAAATTCCTTTTGTTTTCAGGTTTCAAAATCAAACTAAGATGATCAGATTTTTTAATCACATAAACCACAACGATTCTAAAGGTGTTCTATTGCTGATGTGAGTGACCTGTTTCATTTCCACTCAAATCAGTGAGAAACAGATGTGCAGATCAGTTAGAGCTTATACTCACATGCCTCTGACTTTGATGCTGCACTTTGCAGAATGAAACAGATGTTCCTAACAATTACTGAAGAAGAGATATGCAACATTTCTTTACTTCAGACCCTTCTCTTTTTCCACTGTAACTTCAAAACGTGTGATTTTATGGATGTATCTCTGATTCCTCTTTGCCTTCTATCTTGATTTTCCTTTTAGTTAGTTTGAACATGATGTCACTTGCAAGGCAGCCACATCACTTCTGAGGATCTTGCTCATCTGTGTCAGTGACTCAAAGAAAAAAATTCTGTAGCTCATAATCCTCTCATTGCTATTACAAGTTGTTGGATAACTTCTGATGTCATCTTTAGAGGCTTTGTGCCTCTGTAACTCAGAAGACACCACATGCTTACTTCCTTTTTCTGCAATAATAGGGTAAACCACGTTCGGAACTCAGATGTGATACATTCATCCGTCTTATTAAACACTGTTCGTAAGCATACCTGTCTTATAGGGGACTTTATGCTGTTATCCCTGTAATGCATAAGAAATTTGAGAATCTGGCCAAATGCTATATGACATTCAGTATCATTTGGTCGTTAACGCTCATTCACAGTTCTTTCAAGTAAAGTGACATTTAAAGCTTTAAAATATAGGTCTGTACATTTGGTTCTTTAAGAATGAAAATGTAAAGTTAATGCAGAAGAAGCTGAAGATAAAATGATCAGAGAGAAAGAGGATTCGGGATGGATTATCTTTATTTATGTTAAGAGACTTAAAGGCGGGATTACAACAGGCAGTTGAAGAACGTGTGTGGTTGCCAACCAAGTAAAATGGAATATCAGATCCATCTGGTGACGTATTAGGCAAATAAATAGGAAAATTTATTAATTTCTGTATTCACATTAAACAGTCTGTAAAGAATTACTAGAAACCAAATTTGATAAAATAGGTAAAATAAAGAGTATGTCACTGGACAAACAATAATGCTTCTGCATGTATTGATGTACTTTCTGAATGTACAAACCTAATAGATGATGTTCTTATCTTGCCGTCATAACGTGGTTTAGCCTTATACAGCATAGGGAGAAACAGTTTCCATCTTAATTTCTGTTTTATCAGTGGAACAATACGTCCTACTTTTTTATTTTGAAAACTTTTTTGCTATTTATTTTATAAAACAATAATATATAACAATATTATAAAACAATATAACTTAAATATATTTTTGTTGTGTTTTCCTTTAGAGATGTCAGATGGCAGATAAAACATTACTTTATTGAACCCTCTGCCTTTGTTAAATAAAAATCAAATCATAACAGTAACATGAATTCCATGGCAGAAAAAAATACAGCAGAAAATTTACTGTTCCAACACATTTTCATTATAACCCCTGGCCATTCAATGATCTACAAACAAATATAGTAGAAGGCAGCTTTATTCTATCTCCTAGTAGTAATGAAACAACAAATACAATACCTGACACCACCGTGTTGGTTTAGAAACTACGGCCTCTCTTCAGAATTGTGTAGATACTTTTTATTAAAACGTTCACATATCCATCCCCTGTCTGGAGTCCTATAAAAATTCTGAAGTCCTGAAGCAAAGCCCTTTGCTTGAGTACCATAAGCCCTTCCCAGAGCTTTTTCCGCTGGCACAGCATACCTGTGGATGTGGATTTACTTGCACCTCTATAAACATTCTACCAGTAACAGTCTCACAGTACCACAGCCCCTGTAGGAGTTGTTAAGCCAGGCAATGTTTTAGTCTGTGTTGGTCAGATTTCAGAGTGACAAGAAGTTCACCTCCCCTTAAAACCGTTTTGGATTTGAAAAAGCTGCTATATATGTCAAATACAATTGTCAAACTTATTAGAAATCAAATCGTATCTGCATAGTTTAACGTGTCAAGCCTAAACAGGGAGATTTTAGAGGAGTACAAATAATTACTGACTTCTTCCAGAATTAACCAACCCAATATTGGGTCTGCTTTACTAATAGTGAAACGCCAAGGAGGATCAAACTGATCAGGAAGGGCAGAAAATGCAGCAGGATGGGAGATTTTGTTGCTTGTATGTATATTGTACAAATGTGACACCTAGATATAACACAGAGATTGACATTTTAGACATTTTCAGTGTCTCTTTCGTGGAACAGCTTGTTAGAAAGCCCACAAGAAGACAGACAGCTTTTGACTTTACCCCGAGTAGCGTTCAGGATCTGGTTTGAAATCTCGTGTTTGAAGAGCCGTTCTGTGACAACTGCCTTAACATACTTTGCTGCAGTATCATTACAGCAGCAGCAGCAGCCAAAAAATTCACCAAATTTGTCCTCAGTTTTGAAAAGAGGAACTACGTAAAAATGAGAGAGTTTGTCAAAAAGTAACTTTAAAAGTGCAGCTAAATTAGTTTTTCAGAGGCAGTAAGGAAGTTATTTTAAGATGCATGTTTTAGAAACTTAAGTTAATACACACTTGGATTATTAATGAAGACTTGAAAATGGGCAAAAGGGAGACAGCAGAGGTAAACAACAGGCTAAAGGAGGCTACTGGAAACAAGAAAGTTTCTTTAAAAAAAAAATGAAGTAATACTGAAAAGAAAATAAATAGGAAAACCCCTACATATTCCTGCAGATTAAACGTAAGAAAACAGTTAAATTGGCTCCCCCCTAAAGGAATCAAAGCTAATAATAAATCTTTCTTCAGTCCTTAGGAACAAGAAGCCTTCCAGAAGTCTGCTGGACTAAAGGATAACCATGGTACTTAGAGGAGTACTCAAAGAAAACAAGGCCATCGCACAGAAGTTCATAAACTATTTAAATCAGTGCTCACCAGTGGATATCGTGGAAATGGAAGGGATTTTGAAGACAGAATTGATGAAACTGATAAAATGAACAGTAAGAAACCGCTAGGAGCAGATGGAAATTGCTAACAGGTGTGTGTAACTACAGCTCTAAAAGTGTATCGATGCCTGGTGTCTGCTGGATGGCAAATGGGATGTCAGTTTTTAAAAAGAGTTCCATGGAAGACAGGGTGCCTGATGGGCTGTGGGCAGGAAGTCTGCTCTCTCTCCCTGGCAAACCAGCAGAAACCATGGTGGGCAGTAGAACTAGTGGACACTCAGATAAATATGATCTACTTGGAAAAGTCAACATGACTTTTGTAGAGGGAAATTCTGCTTTACAAATGTACCGAGTTCCCTGAAGCCTACATGTGGAGGAAAGTGGTTTATATGGTCTTAGGTGCATTTCCTAGGGATAACTCTGCTTGGGGCAGATAAGGGGATGCACACCTGTCTGAAACATCTGGAATATTTAGCTCCAAATACAAGTTTCTCCCCTAAACAGCTCTTTCTCTCACCTCTTGCCAACATCTTCCATAGATACCTGGTTCCTTTAAAACTAAAAACATCTCAATCCCTCTGTCACCTCCCTTAATTTCCTCTGTTCTCAGGAATGTAATTTCTTACTTCCTTTCTGTTACGAGATCAGCAATACTGTCCTGACTCTGGAAAGTGATTTCAAGGGGGAGAGCTTTAAAGGGTAGATTTCTAGGGGGAATTGAAAGCATTTTAACCACTATAATTGCTGTGCCTCCATTTCTAGGTCACCCTGAAGAAGGGATTCTGCATGAATATGCGGGAATGAACCTGGTCTCAAAGCCAGAAAATGCTCAGCTTGCTAACGAACTCCTTAGCAGGTAAAGCGGAATGGATGTGTGAAGATCCCCTACCAGACATTCTGTGACAGGAACGTTTCAGAAGGAAAACGAAATGCCTCTCTCTGGAGGTTCACAGGAATTCTGCACTGCTACAGCCTTTTCTCGTGGAGCCAACTTGCAGCTCAAACACACTGTTATCCCTCTCACACTGCTGTATTTATCCCATTCATCTGATCCAGCATCATTTTTGTTCATGAATAGCAATCTAAAATATGGGCTCTACTATACTGCTTCAAGATCTTCTTATAATAGCTCCATTTACTTTTAGACCCTTTTGGTAAATTAGGAGTGCTGTGGCACTTCAGATATCCTTTGCAGCCTCCTGATCTCCTGTGGAATCATAAAAAAAATTCAGCTGTGGTAGGTCTCATTTTGGGCTTGATTTCTGCAGGGCTGCACCCTGTGATTTACATGCAGCAAAGCAATAGTTTTCTTCCATAGTGACTGGAATAAATTTCTCAGAACTTCTAATTCATTTAATTGAGGGCCAAGGGCTGGGGGAAATGTGACTGCTGCAACCCCTGTGGTTATTATGGTCAGAAATATAGCTCTAACTGGTGGTGGAAAGAGACTGAGAGAGTTGAAACAGCAGAGCAGAACATCAGGAGTGTCAAGTGTTAAGGCCTCTCTGTTTTAAAATAACAACCTTTCTATCTTTGTCTTTTTCTCTCTTTGAGAGGGCTCCACCTCTCAGGATTCTGTAGTTGGAGGTAACGTCTTCTGAGCAAATAGGAACAGAAGTGGTTTCTCTCCCAGAAAGAGCTTTTTTAGTAAACTGGCTTTAGAGTTGTTGCTGACACGCAAATGCTGAATGTAAGCCTGCCCCTCTGCTTTCAGACACATCCCGACCAAGGGAAGAGGACACGTCCTCATGGCAGTTTGCGCGCAGGCGTGACAGCAGATAAAACCCAAGATGTTCTGTGGCCCACCGAGCGGTAGACACTTGGCCAGAGGACAGTGTGCCCAGGTGAGCCTCACAGTGCCTTCAACTGCCAGAAGGGCTTAGGAGGGCAGCGTCCCATGCGCTCAGGAGGGTGGGAGCTGACAGTGTCTGGAGCCATCCTTAAGCCACGCAGTGCCCCTGCAGCCCTGGTACAGACATGTCCTTAGAGCCGAGTACAGTTCTTGACAGGGAATTATTGTTCTGTGCCGGAGAGACGTCCCTGAGAGTTGTGAATTTCTGTTCCTCGCTTGCCAAGAAGCGAAGCACCCAGCTGGTAGCGCCGTGCTGTTACCGCAAACCGGCAGATAAAACTTTCTAAGACTCAATTTAAAGTTTTAGAAGGCAGGCTTTCTTCATGGCGGTGCCAGGTGCACAGGTGCTCCTCCTGTTGTGCACACCGAATGATGATGTCAAATCAAATTTATACACAACAGGTATACATATATTCTATGTCATTCCAAGAAAACATTAGCATATTCATTACATTTCCAAGAATTCATTTACATATTATAATAAGCTTTTGGACATGGTTATTCGTGCCTTCTGGTGGTCCTCATTTTGAGTGAAGGTCATTTCTTCCTCAATCTTCATCTTCTTCATCTGTCCTTTGGCTCACTTTTCATGTTGGAAAACATTCTAACTGCTTAATTGATCATTAAAACTAATGATCTTCTTGCTACCATCTGTTTGTCAGACAATGTCTGTATTTATTACATCCCTGTCTTAGGCCACCATCTTCTCAAGGCCACATATATCCTTTCTTATCTTACTAAGGTCTTGAAATGATTTGGGATGGTTACTAAAATAGCTACATTTCTTCACTGAAAGAACATTCCCTGCAGTTTAGCCATTTTTAGAATATATAAAGTCTACTTCAGGTATCAGTATGCCCGTGCCAGCCTGGCCTGCGCACCCTGGCTGCGTTGTGTTTCCATGTGGGGAGGAAGTCTGGACGAGTATTGCCACCTTCTCCTCCCCCAGGTACAAGAAGGAGATCAGGGGGGTGTGCAGCACATGGACCAAGTCTTGGCTGTAGGTGGTTGGATGAGGTGCCCAGGGCTTGGCAATTTGCTCATAATGTTCAAACCTTCAGCACACTTAATCCAAACCTGCCTAATCCGTCCTTGCCTGGAGACCACCTCTCCCTTCCCTCCTCCCATAAGCCTTGAATGAGCTCTACTGACAGTTGGACATGGTGGCTGAGTGGGTTTACATGTTTCATAGAATCATCAAATGGTTAGAGTTGGAAGGGACCTCAAAGATCATCAAGTTCCACTGCTCTAGTGGGAGGTGTCCCCTGCCCAGGGTAGGGGGGTTGGAACTGGATGATCTTTAAGGTCCCTTCCAACCCTAACCATTCTATGATTCTATTCTATAATTCTATGATTCTAGACCAGGTTGCTCAAAGCCCCATCCAGCCTGGCCTTAAACTCTTCCAGGGACAGAGCATCCACAGCTTCTCTGGGCAACCTGTTCCAGTGTCTCACCACCCTCACAGGAAAGAATTTCTTTCTAGTATCTAATCTAAATCTCCCCTCTTCCAAATTAAAACCGTTACCCATTGTCCTGTCACTGCACTTCCTGACAGAGTCCCTCCCCAGCTCTCCTGTAGCTCCCTTCAGATATTAGAAGGCTGCTATAAGGTTCCCCCCGGAGCCTTCTCCAGGCTGAACAACCCCAGCACTCTCAGCCTGTCTTCATAGCAGAGGTGCTCCATCCCTCTGATCATCTTCGTGGCTCCCTGCTGGACCTGTTCCAACAGGTCCATGTCCTTCCTGTGTTGAGGACTCCAAAGCTGGACACAGTGAGGTCTCACCAGAGCAGAGTAGAAGGGCAGAATCACCTCCCATGACCTGCAGGCCACACTTCTTTTGATGCAGCCCAGAATGCGGTTGGCTTTCTGGGCTGGCAGTATGCACTGCCAGCTCATGTTGAGCTTCTCATCCACGAGCGCTCCCAAGCCCTTCTCCTCAGGGCTTGCTCTCCAGCCATTCTCTGCCCAACCTGTATCTGTGCCTGGAATTGCCATGTCCCAGGTGTGCATCCTTTCACAAGCAAAAGGAGGTCTCTGATGGTCTCCCTCTGCCACGAGACGCCTTCCCACAGCGCTGCGACAGCCAGGGGGAGAGACCGGGCAGCGCCTCTCGCTTTTCTCCTACCCCACCAACCCCTATTTCCCCCTGCAGGGAAGGTGTTCCCACCTCCTGCCTTCCTTCTCCGCTGTCCCCCGTCTCCCGGCGAGGAGCCTGGCCGTACTGGGGCACCGGTGAACACCCTGCCATTCCCAGTGCCAAACCGCAGCCGCCTCCCGGCCGTCGGGTCTGAGGAGCAGCTGGTTTTGCCTGGCGAGTCCAGATCACCGGCAGGTGAGAGTACCCAGTCAATTCAATGCGGAATCGGCAAAAGAGCAAGTTAAATGAAAAAAAAATAATAATATAAAATAAGGCGCATGATCTTGAAACTCTGGGCTGGTGGCCTGGGGTGAATGATGGGTTTCGGTGGGTGCCGAGGCACCGGAGGGTTTTCGCTCCTGCACGGATGGATGGAACAGTCCCTGGTGCCCGCTGTTCGGGGGAATGCGAGGGCCAGAAACCTTTCTATATATTCTTATATATATATATATATATACACACACGCACATACACACACACACTCCCTACCCGCTACTCCGACAGGGCGGTGCACCCCCCTGGGCCGCTAGGGGGCCTCGTCGCTTCTTCCGCGCCCGGCGACTACATCCCCCGGCAGCCCCCGCGCCCCGCCCGGCGCCCGAAGGCCGGCACCTTCCTTCCCCCCCTCCCCCTCACTCCCCAACGGCCGCCGGGCCCACGTGACCGCCAGGCGGCCAACCGGGTTCGAACCTGGGTTTTTTTTCCCCGCCCCCTTCCCCTCCCCACCGCGCTTCTGCGATCAGACCGATCTAAGATGGCGGCGGTGGAACCGGTGAGTGCTTCATTCCCGTCTCCCGCCCGCCTTTCTCTCTCCTTCCTCGCCCTCCCGCCGCTGCCGCCGCTGCCTCCTCCAGCCGCGGCTCCCTCCCCGGGGGCGGCGGGGGCCCGGGAGGGCGATGAGGTGAGGCCGGCGAGGAGCGCCCCGCACGCAGGGGGGCCGGCGCGGGGGGGGAGGGGGAGCGGGAGGCGCCGGCC
>JAOXNO010000033.1:27832108-27843612 GCA_028565335.1 Limnodromus scolopaceus
GCCGCCCTCGCGGCGCTGCGGCGGGGGTAGGGGGTGGAGGCAACGCCGGGGCTGGAAGGCGCGGCGAGGAGCAGCCGACGAAGGCCTGGTCGGCGGGGAGTCGGCCCGGCCGCTGGGCGGGCGGCCTTTCGCCGCGCCGGGCGCATGTGGCGCGGTGGAGGTGGCCATGTTGCTTTCCGCCCGGAGGGGTAGGCTCGCCGGTCACCCAGGGGGCGGCTCTTCCCGGCCGGCCGGCGAGCGCCCTCCTGGCGGGCGGGGGGCGGTGAAGGCCCCGTTTGGAGGCCGGCGGTGAGCGGGGGCCCCGCGGGGGTCGGCGGGCCGTGGGTAAGTTGGCGGATGGGCTGCTCGGGAGTTTGGCGGCTGAAACGAGGAAAGAGTGTGGCTGGTAAGACTCGAGGCGTGTTGCAAACGAAATGGGCTTTTTCCGGTTATGTCATCTTTCTGGCTCAAAATGATATTTTTATTCAAGCTTTTTTTTTAGTAGTTTGCATTATAATTAAGTACTTTTTTTTTTGTTTTTCTAGATGTGAAGTTATATTTATGACACAATGATGTATTTCATAAACATTGTACCAGCCTGCACTTCCATAAAGAACTGAAGCAGCTGGAAGTGGCCCAAGTATAGTTTTTACTCTAATCCCCCACGCTTGTGTAGCATGAGGAATGGACTGTGTGTGACAGTTTCAAGAAAAGGAGAAGCTTAAGGAAGGCTGCTTTCCTGCTGCTTACCAGCTGGGAATAAACAGCCAGTGCATACTTTGGAGGGGCTTTGTAACATTTAGACAAAAAGAGATTAAATTTGAAAAATCACTTCACTGTTTTCAAATACAGATTCATTTTACCCTTTTGTCTAAGGGACATTGATCCTCCTCTTATGATTTTCTTCCATGAACAAAAAAACCCGCACGTTTACTCACAAGGAAGAGATTGAAATTGGTCAGCACTTATAAGTTGTTTGACTGACAGTTCTGAGCAGGAAGGGTGTCAGCTGTTAAGTCAGTGAGCTGGACCACCAGCAGCACCCTTCCCATGTTCTCCAGCCACAGAGTTAAACACCTGTTTTCCCATTCCAAAGCTGTTCTTTCTGAGCTATAACCTACGTATCTGAAGATGAGAGCTTCCTGTTAGCATGGTGTTTTTTGATGACCGTGGAGTTTAGTAGGGGTTGTGATAAATAATTTGTAATACTGATGGCCATTGGAAACTGAAGTGGCTCTAAAGGCATGTTGAGCTAGATCTGGGGCCTAATTTAGCCAAAAATAAACAATTGATTTTGCCTTGCTGTTTCCCAGATCCAGTTTGCCGTGCAGTGACAAACAGTTGTGCTGAGCCAGTACAAGTGGGAGACAGGGCAGTGTTCACAACACTTTAAGTAATGCTGCTGTTAAATGTTCTGCCATAGTTGAAATATGTTTGACTTTAGGAAATAAATATCAGCTGTGCTTGCTTATTTTAAAATTTATTTAAATAATAAAATTTTTGTTAATTGTCTTTTTAGGTGGTTTGCACTTCTCCTACCTAAGCTTAAAGTTAGGCTTGCTTAGTGACTGAGGTCAGAATGCTAATGTTGCAGAAATACTACATGCTTTTCAATTGAACAACTTAATTGTATGTGTGGTTAGGGATTAGATTGCCTCTTGATCATAGGGAAGCCTTTCTGTTGCTGACCTTCAAAATCTGGACCTAGGTTTGTGGAGATGTCACCTGTGATGCTTTCCTAGTGTGAAAATGTGTCCCAGGAAGTGCAAAACACTACTGAGTGTCTTTTTTTTTAAATATAGGCCTCTACTAAAATCAGTGATGTATCTAGTACTTCTGTGCTCTCAAATGTAACACATTTTAAGTCTTATTAAGAGGCTGAAAAAAATGTTTGAAACTTTAGGAATATTAAGAGTTTAGAGTACTGTAAAAATCCCATGGAAGTTGCTAAGAAAAGCAAGATTATTCTAAGTAAATATAGACCTGTAGCATAGTGGTTTACTTCTCCACTGCAGGGAAAACTTAAGCCTCTGCAACATTGACAGGTTAAAACTTCTTTTCTTTTGCTATGCAGATTGTTTATCTTTTAAGATTATTTTAGATTAATTTGTGAGAATATGCAGAAATGTGTCCTATTAGAATGTGCTCATATTGTAGCCTTTGGGGATCGAATGTGATCAGATAGCACTGTACAAAAGTCCACACAGTCAACAACAAAACCAATTAGTAATGCTTTAGTAAACAGTAGCTTACCAAAGGTGACTCTAAAATGTAGCCACATGAAGCCTGTAACTTCTAGGTGCATATAAATTGTGTGGAAGTAGCTTACAGGTGAGCATCTGATCCCTCATCATTTAAATTGGAAATGGGCATTATGGTTCTTTTATTTATTTTTTTCTTTGTGCCAGTTATCATTACATTTATGCAAATGCAATTCCTGTGAATTTAACTCCATGTTTTAAGATACACGGGTGAAACTTATGTGTAATTTGGAAAACGCTTGTTTAAACAGCTAATCGTCAATAGGTAAGACTTGAAACTTTCTTTAATTGAAACAGTGTTATCTCAAAGGGTTACAAACCTAGTGGTGCAAGGCCTTGAAATTTGGGAAAGTTCAAAATAGCTCCTAAAACTCAAGGTAGGCTGAGAGGTGTTTTGTTTGTATTATTGATAGACAGCATGCAAATCCAGTGCAGGCCATAGACTTAGACTTACTTTTTATAGTAGATATTTCTTGCTATAATGTAGTCAGTGACCTGCTGTGGCTGAAAACAGTATAGTATTCAGCTGTAGTATTGTGAACACAGTTGCTTGCTCATTACATTTTTCTGAAATGATGCAGGCTAAATGTATCTTGCATGCTGTTTAATAACTGAGAGTGTCTATCATAAACTGTCTAATTGTAAATTACATTTCTGACTGAATATAAAGTGTCTTCTAAGAGGAAGGTGATGTTGGACAACTTGTATGTTTTTTGAGAGAAACATTTTTCTGAAAGGATTTTTTTTAAAAATTGCATTTCACACAGCCTATAAAATGTCAAGCTTATTTCAAGGTAATGCATAAAAATAGTATATGAGACTGGGTTGTGTTTCATTTACTGATACTATCTGCAGGTGTGGAGGTACATGAGAAACTTTGAGAAAATGAGACCCTTTTTTGCAGCTTTATAATGATCAGTGTGAATTTTGGGGGGTGGAGAGGAGAGAATCAAATGAGGGATATTGGTGGATATCTGTATGGTGAAAGAGAAAAGCAGGTTTTAAAAGTGAATTAATGTGACTTTTTCGTCAAACAATTGTCTTTTGCTTTCGAAATATTTTAAACTCAGGGTTTGGGAGACTATTTTTAGTCCAGAAACTTAAAGCGGTAATTTCTTGAAGTCACCAAACCTATTCCTCTTTAAAATGCTCACATTATGAAGGTCCTAAGTGTGTGATCTCCAGAGTTAAGTGTGCTGTGTAACACAAGTGTTCTGTTAGCTGCCTGAAAGCAGCAGTTGTCCCTGATTCTTATGTAGCGAATGTAAGGCAGAAAAATTGTAACTGCTTAAAAGTGGGTGTTTTTTTAAATGTGCAGAACAGTTGTTTAAATGAATAATCTTACAAATAGTGGTTGAGTTTTTGTGTGTTCAGTGCTGTTTATCAAAGTAGCTTGTATACATTAGAAGCTTTACAATACATTACCAAACATTACATGCTTTACAATAGTCGGGCATACCACTGGTATACCCAGGACTTTATTTTTTTTTGGCTGAAGACTGATCTCATGAGCATCCGTACATTATACAATTTTGTTTTAAGTTCTTTTCTGAAGATTGAATGTCTTAATTTTGCAGCTGATGTAAAATTTTATGCTTGGTTATATGAGCAGCTCAATATGCTTGCAGTAATTTGGGGTGCTTTTGTGTCTGTTGTGTAGAAGTGTGTGATAAGATTAAAGGTGTTACAGATGAGTTTTGTCCATTGAGTCATCTGAACCATTCTCCTCGGTGGTTTGGGGGAATTTTTTGTTTTCTTGTCTGAATGTCTTAAAACTAGCAATGTTCTATGTGGAAAGCCATCTTATCCCAGGGGTAGATTTCAGGGCAGTAGGGTGCAGACTGGGATGAGTAGTAGCAGCACAAGGGTGGTGTGCTTAGGCAGCTGGAAAAAACACAAAGATGCTGAAGTATTTTGATATACCATGTAACTTGTTTGCTAATTCTAGTCATAACATTAGAGTTAAATGTTGAAAATCTGATGGGTACTTTCAAGTGTATGTAATCCATTTTTTCAGAAGTCAAAAGGGCTGTAAATATTGTTTGAGTCTTTTAAAACCTGAGATTATATTTCCTAAAAAAAAAAAAAATAAACCAGTGTGCCCTTCTGACCCTGGAGGAAGCATGTGATTCCTCTACTTTAGTCTTCTGTTCCTGTCCTCCTGTATGTTTTGCACTTCTGTTCTAATTTGGTGGGATGTCACTCAGTTAAAATTGGGTCCCATGTTTGTGTACTAATGGTGGATGCCTTTCTAAAAATCTATGGTGGTCTAAGTAATAATGTATGCAGTTAGGATGGTTGCTCTGTTTTGGCATGCCTAGAAAATTTTTCTCTACCCTGGTGTCCGAAAAGCTATTTAACACTATTTAATTGGTAACAGGTGGCTATTGGTACCTCTCTTCCAGTTGGTATTTCGCATGCTACATATGATTTTTACCTCTATATTCATTCATCAGAATTGTCTGTCAGATTGTAATTTGGATTGTTTTCTTACATGACATAATACTTGCTTGTGAGTGGGTTTAAATCCTTTTATTTCAAAATATTCTGGACCAAAAAAACCCTCTTGATTTTGTGAATTGTAATGTCCTAGCAGTCACCTGCAAGAAACATAAGGACCAGCAGATAGTTGACATGCTTTTTCCCCTAGACATCTGATAACTGGGATGTGCACTTTTCTCATTCTGTTGGAAACCCTAAACAAGAAGGTGGAAACTGAAATGGAACTTACTTTTGTTCAATGCGAAAAGACTTTTGAAGCCTCTTCCATGGATTGATTCTCTTAACTACCAAGAATGCATGGTAGTGCTAGGTCACGTTCTTTTGGGACATAAAAGTTGGGCTCTCAACTGGACTTCCTAAACGTCTTCTGTAGACAATTAGATGACATGAATGTGGTCTTGGCTGCACCTAAAAATACTTGATGAAATCTAGTCAAGCTAGTTGTGCTCTTCAACAGACAAACCTGATTAAGCAGTTCTTACTGTAAGTACTGTTTGTTTCCTGTGCCAGGGACACGCACACCTTCCTTTGATATGTTGGTCATTATGTGCTGTGGAGAAAGAATAAATAACACCAATTAAATCTGCAAGTGTCAGGATCCAAGAAACGTGCAGATATGCACAGTCATTAAATGTTGAGTAGGCAAATGTTTCATGGACTTCTGCAAGCTGATTCCTACATCAAAAAAACATGTGGGTAGTGAATAAATGTCACTTTTAATTATGTGCCGTCTTGTGTATGAGGAGTAGGATTGGCCATATGAAGCTTTCCAGTTTATCTGGTAATGCTACCTATTTTATTACATCTATTTTAAAAGCAGCAAACTCAGCGGTGGCTTAGTTTAATAGTAGATGCAAAGTCAATTTTAGGTTAAAGAATGCATTAGATATGAGCAATAGTAAAGTATTATGAAGGACGTTAAATTTAGTAGTCCAGAAACTGCTCATGGAGACAGCTTGACTTTAAGTTAATAGTGTAGCAATTGCAAGATTTCAGGGTGTGAATTGGTAAAATGTGTACGTCACTTCAATTCATACTGAGTTTATAGGATCTTTTAAAACCTGCATGTTTGGGGTAGAATTTGTATCCAGCCTCTTTGCAACTACTGAAGAAATGGATTTTGAATGCCAATTAGCGAAAGTACATGCATTGTATTTGACTAATAATGAAAAGTGCGTTGCTATACAAATGCTTTAGCTTGGTGGTCAGAACAGTGAGATAAAGGTAAGGTGAAAAGAAATGGGAGCTAATATAATTAATAAGCCAAAAATGAAAATGGTCCTTATTCTGCTTTCCTTGATGTAAGTGGGGAAACAAAAGGTAGTGAAAAGAAGCTGCTTTAGGCTTCTGCCTGAGACCAGCCAAAAAACTTTGTGGTAGAAAGCTCTGGTTCCAACTTTACGTGAACAAACCTTGGAAAAAGGTGTACAGCTGTACCTCTCCTCCATCCGCAGCCTGGTGCCAAAGGGGAAAAAAAAAATCTCTTCTGACTGAGTTTATTTTTGAGGGCAATGGGATAATCCTGGGTCAAGATCGTAGTTAGCCGGGACTTGGAGGTGAGTTGTACTGTTTTGGACAGGAGCTTGAAATAATGGTCTGTCTGAATTTCATTAAAGCTGGGTTAGCTGTCAGAATATCTTGAGGGATTTCTTATTGCTGTGATGTAACTAAAATGTTTGTGCTGAGTCAGATGTCTTCTCTTTTTCCAGAAATGGAGTTTCATGTGGTTATGTGAAGAGTGACCACTGGTATATGGGGCAGGTATTGAGGCTCATGGCACCTTTTTTAGTTGTCTGGAGGTGCTACCTAAATACTTTCTGATGTTGTCTTGTATTAGGAGTTATGAAATGGCATAGCCCTGGAAGTGCTTAGTAGTTTTATATTGATTCTTCCATTTTATATAGTCATATTTCTGGAAGACTGGCCAGGGAGACTTTAGGATTAGCTCTTTATATATTGAAAGCTATTTGTGGAGCAATCATGAATGAGATTCTCAACTTAAATTATTTTTGGAAGATGCTCCGCATTCGTCAAGAGTGAGTCTACTTGATGTAAAAATCCTTAGTGTATTAGCATTGGTAAATCCATTGTAAGTATTAGATGTCACAACTGCAGAGTATTGTGAATGAAAACAAGCTTTATCACAAAACCTAGTGCTTAGTTAAATTCCAAAATATCAACAAAATTTTTCTTACATGCTTATTGTATTTACACGTGGAATATCTCTAACTGTTCTAGTTAAGGCCCTTGAAGGGGCAATGCTTAAATTGTACTTGTCTGTACTTGACTTCTTGTAGTATAATACAAATAATATCTTGGGGAAAGAAATATTGAAATGCTTCTTTGGTGTAATTTTACAGCCTTTGTGCATTGACCATCTTAATTTGTTCTGTGGGGTTCTTGTTTGTGATTAAAAGGAAAGATGTATATTTGATCCCATCAACTTAAAAATAAGTGGAGCTAACACTAGACACTTTATTCTTGAGAGAATTTGCATCATTTACTAAGCTTTTTGAAGATCTGTTTAGCTTTTTATAGTGTTACACTGAAGGAGATTTGACAGATTGTCCAATACTGTGCTTCTGTGGGTTTGTCAGTGATGTTCACTGCTAGGGAATCTTCCAAAAGCATTTAGTTTTACCAAGAGGCAGGAAATTGTACTACCTGCTCCTTGTGCTGTGTAAATCAAAGCAATCTCTTAGTTGTCACTACACCTGTCAGGCCTTTGCATTTCAGTCCTTTCCCTGTGGATGTGGGAGTGTACAAAAGCATTCTTAAACATGATGTAAATTGGCTTTCGAACTAAGATTTTTTTTTTTTCCTGGATGAGCTGTGAAACTAAAGCAAACTTAATGATTTTCAAGTGTCAGGGTGTAACTTCTCTGAAATAAAACATAATACCATGCTTAATAATGCTAAATGTATGGATAATGAAAAGAAAAATCCCTATTAAGGTAGATCTTTGGGTGTTAGCAGCAGAGTTTTCCAGCTTGGGACTGTGAAGGTTAAACAGTGTTAGTTTGTTATCACTTCAAATCCACTCCACTTTCAGCAGCTTTGGTGATGATCAACTGAGTAACATGGAAGTCTGGAGTCAACTGTCCCATTAATTAGATAATTTACCATTACTTAAGCCACCCCTGCATTTTTTTGTTCTCTTTAAGATCAGAAGGTTTAAATTCATTTTTAAGTGCTACTTTTATGTTGCTGCATTTAGGAATGTCTAGAGTCTTTGGGTCCGCTGTAGTTAGTATGTGTTTATATTACTGAAGTGCTTTTTCTTTCTTGGGCTCAGCTGTACCAGCATTTTTGTGTTAGCTGTAGGGAATGAGCTCTAGTCCTCATCCCTTGTCTCTCTGATATTCTAGTAAGGATTGCAGATTAGGGAGAGATGGTGGTAACTGGCGGGGACACTTGGCCTCACAATAAAGCTTTGTGTTCCCTGGTTTGAAGGAACGGCATTAGAATTTCAAACCTGACACAGTGGCTTCTCAAACTGAATGACAAGCTGGAGGGGGTTTGCATGCGAAGGGAATATATTATTTCACTTCTTTGTGTTATATATTTGACATCTCTAGCACTGTGTCTAGAGGTTTGAAAAAATAATAGTTGGAATCAGTCTAATCTGTGGCAAACATGTGTAATTACATTTACTTTAGTTTGAAAATTGAGAGCTGGTATGTGTTTAAAATCTGCTGTGAGGTGCCTGAAGCTTTGTTTGTAGTGATTTTGCAAATACAAAGATAACTATTTGGTCTCTGGCTGCTCATAATAGCTGATTTCAGACCTGAGAATTGTAGGCGTATCTCATAATTGTAATAACAGATTCTTCTAAATAAATAGGGCCTGTCCATCTTTTCCAGTGATACCTCGTCAGAAACTGATTTTTAAAAAAAATCCTTCTGAAATTATTATTCTGGGAATTAATTTTTAGATTTGCATATTCTAGATAATGTAGCATGTTGTGTATTTCTGAAATAACTCTCAGAACTGTTTCAAAATAAGACAAAGATGTTAAGTAAACACTTCTGGAAACAAATGACAGAGGAAGTAAATCACTGAACAGCAGAATGTGAATTCCTGCAGTTAGTATTTATTGTAGAACCTGTTCAGATGTTGAAGAATAAAGGGATGCAGACTGTACTTTCATGATGTGATTTGGGCTCCTAATCCAGGATGAACTAAAGGAACTCTTAGCTTCTACCTTCTTAAAGTTACTTCAAAGAACTAAATTACTTCAATAAAAATTGAGAAGGAATGGACTAATAACTCCTTTCTTCAAACAGGAAACCACTCCCAACCCTCAGCCTTCAGAAGAGGAGAAAACCGAGCCAGCACCTAGTCAGGAGGTTGCCAGCCCAGAACAGTATATTAAGCATCCACTACAAAACAGGTAAATAGTACAGAAGTATGATTGCAATTTTGCCAAATTTAGAAGAACGCCTGTGGCTTTACAGCTCTCTTGTTTACCTTATATTTTTTTTTAAGATTTTTGCAGTGAGGTTGCAGAGGAAATAGAATCGGGACCTGTTGGAATTTAGAGCCTTTTCATATGGTGTTGTTACAGAAGCAGAAAATCTTTGCAAATTTTCATAATGCATCCATGTAATTGGAAGGAGCATGGCTTTGCTTTTAGTTGGAGGCAAGCAGAGCTCGTGTTGCTTTTGTCTGGTGCGTTATGAGATTGACACTGAGATGGAGCTGCTGCCAAGCAGAACTGGAGAACCTTCCATTCTGCCTTATACTTCGGGCAATTAAGGTGCCAGTGGTAAAGAATTCTCATTATTATTTCTTAGCAGTCTTCTGCTTTGTGTCATACCACTTTTTTCTGCTACTTGGAAGTGATAGCAGTAAAAGCTGTGTTCATCAGCCAAAGAGCTTATTAGACTTGATCGTGAGTGGTTTGTGTCTACAGTATATTGTTTTCATTATCTATAGGAAGCACAGCAGAAGAAACCGTGTAAAGTGAAAATGCACACATTTGTACCAATGTGTCACTAAACTTTTAAAACAAGGTTTGAAATCATAGGAAAGGTCTCAAAGCAAATAGACATAAGTACTCCTCTGTGAGAAGATAAATCTACCGTAGTACTAACCTCAGTGATTTTGACACTACTGAAACTATCAGAATGAAAAATAAGTCTGTTTTGTTACATGCCTCATCAGGTATCCTGTTCTAGGATTTTAAATAATGCCTTTTAGATCCAGAAAGAGCACCTTTGTGTGAAAGGTTCAATTTATAATACGTGTTGAGGTTTGTACTCAGTAGGGGTAAAGATGAAGAAAATGGGATAGAAAACATTTCACTTAGCCTTGTCATACATATGCAGATTTAAAAACTTGAAACAGTAGAAGTTGGTGGGAGTTTTTAAGACTGTCGCCTTTAAGCTCAACGCGGCTTCCATTTTAACATTTATGCTCTCCAAGCATGTGAGTGGTTGGGAAACTTTCATGTCATATATAGCTTTTGGAGTGATATAATTAGCTTTTGTAACCTTTACAAGGAAATTACTGGAAAGGGAGCTGTGCTCCTAGTTTGAATAGCTGGTGGTGTTTTAGACCATAGCCATTTATTTGTGGTGGGGGATTACAGGGTAGCAGTGGCAGCAAGGAGAAATGTATGAGACTTGCAGTCTTAGAAATGTTCCAAAACCATCTAAAATATTTACTTAAACAGATTGATCAAGTCTGCTATGATTCTTGTAGTAGGAACTCAATGTTGATCTGCAAAGAGTTAGATTTGAGAACTGAGTTTCTTGTGTAGCTTATTGATGAAAACTGACTTCCATGCTGATAATATCTTAAAGCTTTCAGTTAGTTTGGATATAACAATACAAATGATGAATTATATTTTTAATATACTTTAATTTCTAGATGCTATTATTTTATTTTGTTTCCATTTAGATGGGCACTCTGGTTTTTTAAAAATGACAAGAGCAAAACTTGGCAAGCAAATCTTCGTCTTATCTCAAAGTTTGATACTGTTGAAGACTTTTGGGCGTAAGTAAAGATTTTTCGATCTGCATAATTATCCTGGCATATGTTGGCAAAGCTTATGCTAAAGTCAGAAAAACAAAGTACTCTAACTGCAATTTTTTGAGTATAATCTGAAACGTTGACAAAATTGGAGGTGAGATCTACCCCGTTCTTTAGAATGTGGTAGAATGTAACCTTGTGAAAATGGGATTGGAGAGGTTTTTCATACTTGAAATGCACATTGCCTTGCTGTTAACACTGCAACACTGCTTATATTCATATGTAGGTGACATACATGTAGAAAATTGTATCTGTACAGCAGCTATCTCATAGTAACATGAATTTGTAAATTCTTGTAACTGATTGTCACTTCCTCAGCACCAAATTTTGCTAGTTGATTAAATTTTCAGACATCTGGCTCGCTTCAAGTGTTCAAGAGTGCCAGAATCTGGAGCATAGTACTTCGGAGATTGATGCAAATTAAAAGCATCCTTGAAAGTTTGTTAGAGGTTACGGAAGAAACTACCTTCATTCCGAGTTGAAGGACTGCAAAAGCAGTTAGGCCCAAACAGCAAGAGCGAAGCCTTTGGAAGGTAGGCCTGTGCCTTCCAGACTCTTCAGTCAAATTCAGGTGGCTTACTTGGAAGATTTTGCCTGCCATAATGATGAAATACGGAGAAAATGCAAGTGGAATGAAATTGAGGGTGGAAAAAAAAAAGGCATTATGTATTTGATCTTCCTTAGCATTTCATGCTACATTGAGTGGTAGGATCTGATTCACTTTCC
>JAOXNO010000033.1:27843712-27914163 GCA_028565335.1 Limnodromus scolopaceus
AAAAAAAAAGGCATTATGTATTTGATCTTCCTTAGCATTTCATGCTACATTGAGTGGTAGGATCTGATTCACTTTCCCTTTTGGATGTGATCAAAACACATCCAAAGGGAGAGATGGTGTCTCTTAGTGGAATAGTGAGACCCATCAGTGACCCGTTACCACCAAAAGGAAAGAAAATGATATTAAAAATGAAATGTTGAAAAAGTATTTATCAGTGCAGTCATCAAAGGGGAGGAAAATAGGGTTCTGTGCTTGTAACCAGCTTTCCCATTCCTGCTCTGGGTTTGACTGAAGGTTGAGTGAACAGCGGTTTGCAGTCTCTGGGGGTATCTGGTGGGAGCGTAAATTGTTTGAAGTTCACTCTTAAAGTGAAGTGTGAGTTTTTTGAGATCCTATAGCCAAGATAGTCTGGGCAATTAAAAGAAGTGCTTAATCTAGATGTCTGCAGCCAAGGTATAAAATTAGTCACAAGGAATTGAGAAGTTATGCCTCCTCTGTGGTCAGAGTGGAAAATAGGTATGGTGTTTTGGGGAAAAAATATTACAGTTAAGGTAAACTTAAAGGAGGGAAGCTGGTAAATCTGTAACTGGATTTGTAGATTCTTGTGCCCTATTTCTAATTGTTAGAACATCACAGTAATTAATTTAATTTTTGGTGCTGGACCATGCCTGAATGTTAGTCTTGGACTACAGGTTACTGTGGTATGTCCAGGTGTTTTTCTGAAGTCTGACCTTAGCAGTGCAGGGGGAAAAAAAGCATCTGTCTTCCTGCTAGAGGAGGAGACAGTGTGTACTCAATTTTTTTTTCTCTGAATTGCGTAGCTGTAAATTCAGTTCAGAGTACATATTTTATATATTGTTGTTTCAATCATCTTTTCTTGCCTTTTGAGTCCTTATTTGAATTTGAGTTACTGGGCCTACAGCCTTTATCCCTAGAACATTGTATTAAATAATAAGCTTGAATATTTCTCCTAAAAAGTAGAGAGAATAGCCTTAGAAATATAAACAATTATACTTATTCCATGTACATATATGTACACACGCACACAGAACTTGTTGCCATGAAAGTTCAGTGAATTATGTTTCTAATAACATTGTTAGAACTAAGTTTAAAAGAAGCACTGGTATCTCTGGATAATACTGTTGTATAGGAACTCAGCAAGTGTTCATAAACCAGTTTCCGCTCTGCTTCTTTAAGCCCAGAACATCTTAAAGCTAATGCTTTTTTACTGCTGAAAGATACTTAGGAAATTGAGTTGCTTCTGAAATAACTTCAATGCTTTTTAATTTTTGTATTTTATTCAGTCATATGTCTTGAATTCTTTAAGAGTTTTGTACCTTAAAATAATGCTTAGTTTTTAATCCTGCTTTTTTCCCTCCAATAGTTTATACAACCATATCCAGCTCTCTAGTAATTTAATGCCTGGTTGTGACTACTCGCTCTTTAAGGTATGCTTGCTAACCTTTTTTCTTTAGTTATGGATGTTGATGGATGGTTTCCTTACTAAGCAAGACACTGTCCAAATAGTTCAGTTCAGGAGCATGATTGGGAATGTCATAAAGGTGTTAATTTTTAAGAAGCCTGAAACACGTGTCTTCTGAAAATCAGGCTGTCACTAGTTCTGAAAATGCAAGTACTTTAATACGTTTCAAAGGCAGTACATTTTCATCTGTTGCTATGTTTGTCTTGTCTTCATTCTGTGTTTGAAATGCTTGTGTAAGTAATTAAATATCAATTTTATAAAAATGAAAATTTTTCCAACTCTGTCATTTGGTGTGACATGAAGTTAAAATGTCTGAGCTCTGTGGAAGGCCGCAATGTTCTTCAGCATTATTTATGAGCACTACTAGCTGGATGCACAATGCTCCTATAATTAATTTTCACACCACTGGTAGTGTGCCCTATTACTTAACCATAAAATAAAAATCGTATGCAACACTGACACATAAAAGCATGCTGAGAAAGTGTTCAGATTAATGAATAGGAAATGCCGATGAGAAATGTAGATGAAGTAGGGGGTGTTCAGCCTGGAGAAGAGAAGGCTCTGGGGAGACCGTGGCCTTTTAGTACTTAATGGGAAAGATGGGGAGGGACACTTTCTCAGGGATTGTAATGATAGGACGAGGGTAATGGTTTCAAACTGAAAGAGGGTAGATTTAGACTAGACATTAGGAAGAAATTCTTTACTGTGAGGGTGGTGAGACTAGAACAGGTTGCCCAGAGAAGTTGTGGATGTTCCGTCTCTGGAGGTGTTCAAAGCCAGACTGGATGGGGCTTTGGGCAACCTGGTCTGGTGGGAGGTGTTCCTGCCCAGGGCAGGGGGGTTGGAACTTGATGATTTTTAAGGTCCCTTTCACGTCATTCTGTGAAATCCTGCCTCGGATGGAGTGGAGATCTGAACTGGAGCTCTAAATTAAATCCTAACCTCTCCAAAGTGCTTCTAACATACAGCTTCCTTTCTGGAATCAAATACTTAAATAATCCCCTGAGTACTGGTGCTTTGTGTATAAAACATAGGTACTGGTGGGACTCCTCTGTAGACTGTACCTACTTTGTAAACCTCAGGTTTGGGAAGATAACTATATTTTAGGTGACCGAGGAACCTTGCTGGTAAATTTTAAGAAGACGCAAGCCCCTCAGAGGTTAGGGTGTCTATGGATCATGCTTGTATTTTTTGCTTTAATCCTAAAATTGTGTTTTAAGTATTCTGTTATCTATTCTGTCTTTCTGCATATTAACCAGCAATAATTTAATTATTTAAATGCATGGAACAGGTACAGAATTGGCAACTGTTCCAGGCTTTTGAGCAATCTCTTGCTGTCCTTCAGTTGTGACCTCGTAAGAGTTCCTCTTAAAGGTGATGAAGTAGTTTGAGCTGTGCAGCTGTCAGTGTGGGTGTTAAATTTAAAGTGAGCTGACACCACTCCATCCTGCATGTTGAACACTTAATTAGTTTTCAGCCCAAGTTCTGTAGTGTGGCTCTCAATAGACATTTCTTAACCAAATTTCTCTGTCTAGACAGTTACCTGCTTTTTTTTAATGACTTTCCTGAAGTGCAGTGTAGCTGGTGGGTATGGGAGTGTGGCAGCTGGCTGTTTGCTGGATCAGTGTGCCCCTGAGTAATTCAGTGCAGGGCCACTGGTAAAGTGTGAATCAGAATTCAACTTGCTTCTAAATGGTGTGCTGATTTATTTTTTTTTTTTTTTTTTTGTGGCACTGGCAGTTAAAACCCTCTTATTGTCACCCTGTGTGTGCAGGAAGTCATTGAGATAGACTGCCACGGGTGTCTGTTTCAGTGAAGTTATCTTTATGCATAAGCAAAGCACTTGGCCAATGTTGCAGTGAGTCCAAGACTTAAAATAAGGACTCCAGGATGTAGCTGCTAATTTTATCTGGTTTCATACCGGGGGCAAAGTGGATGTTTGACTTTGCCTGTTCCCACAGGTTTTTTATGTAATGTTGTGTAGCCACGACTTTCACCAGGGCTGTGATTCTTGTGTAGAAATAAAAATTCATTAGAGGAAGTGCCCTTTTTAAGCTGTTTTGGAACTTTGGTATTGGTATGACACAGTATTTCTGGACAGGTATGTATATTAAACTACACACTTTTTTCTTAAGTTGCTATTTCTCAGTTATCGCTGGCCTTTTGGTTATTCTTTAGGGAAAATACAGATCAAATCTGATTTAACTTCTGGCTGTTCTTTGCAGGATGGGATTGAACCCATGTGGGAAGATGAAAAAAACAAGCGAGGAGGCCGATGGCTAATTACACTAAACAAACAGCAGAGACGAAGTGACCTTGATCGCTTCTGGCTAGAGACAGTAAGCACTATGGCCTTACAAATTGCGACTGAAGAATATTTCATTTGTATTTAATATTTTAACTGGTTTGTTCATTCTTTGTGCAATGCCAGACTTCTAACTTCTGGCAGCACAGTGTCCTGTAGGTTTTTATTGACAGACTGTATTTGAAACATGATTTTTCAGTAGTGGTGCTCAATGTAGTTGATTCTGTTGAATACTTTCTTAAAATGGGCAGCAGTAGAGAGAATTCTACAGGACAGATTAACCTTTTCCTGTGGAATGTACAGAATAGCTGTTGAGCTACTCGGAAGATAATACTTTGTCTTGAATGTGACTCCCAAATTTAACTGCTTAAATGTAACAATTTGTTTTACAAATACTCTTATAAGTGAATGGTTTTCATGTTTTGGCCTTGCTGAAACAAGGGAGTTTCTGATTTATTTCTGTTCTTTTTGTACTTATCTTAACACTAAGATAGGCAAGTAATAGCACAATCTTCCTGTGCACTATAAAAATACTTTTTTCCATTGCTGTTATCTTTTTGAATAGTTTTATTTGAATGGTAAGTATACTGCAACCCACATAATCTCCAGAAGTAAATGTGTTGTAGTAAAGGATACGACTGTACTGTCTATGAACTGACTCAGAGTAGCTGTAAAGAGCTTAATGGGATCTGGGCTGTGGGGGCATGGACTGCAGGCAGTACAATGCAAAGCAATCTTATCAAAACTCTGATCTCTTTTTCCCTGCTTGTGTGTGTGTGAAAGGCAAGAAGAATCATACCCCTTTGAAAGGGAGAGATGGCCTTCAGGGTCAAAGCAGAGATTTCCAAAATGCCAGAGCTATTAGGATCTTTCTAGTCACTGTAGCAGTGATTTGGAGAAAGGATGATGACCATTATATGAGTAAATAAACATCTTGCTGTGTGCATTTGGCCTCTGCCCCTAGATGCCTGTGTGAGTCCTTCTGACTCTTAATAACCATTACATAAGGATTGGAAATGTGCAGGCAGTCTATGTAGAGTTAATGCTGGAGGGCTCTGCTTTTGTTTAGCAGCAGGCAATGGCACAGAGCCCAAATACCCAGGTGACTGGAATATGTGCTCTAAAACAACCCTGTCACTTCTAATTCCAGTAATTATTTGTAACCAACTTTCTCCAACAAAAGTCAAACCCTCTCCCTTTATCACTGCCCTTTGGAACAAATTTTTATAATCTAATAATCTTTACAATTCATAACTGTAAAGTAAACTTCATTTGAGAAGGCTTTTCCCCCCCCTATTGTGCAGTATTCATGAAGAATGTAGTTAATGCTTAATAAATACTAGTCGTCATCTTTGCATGTATATGTACTGAGGCACATCAATATTTTGAATGTTTGTGTGGTTTAAACTTAAACATTTATGGCTTTCATTACTCAGTGCATGTGTGCAGCCTGCAATTAGGTGTAACATTTAAAGTATGTGTAGTTACACCTGATTTATTCACTAGCACACTTTGTCCTTTTTGTATTTCCTTGATGAAGTCAGCCCTTGCAGCTCTCAGGGGTACTGGGAGACCTGCTTTGTTCAAAAATTTGCAAGTGTGAATTTCCAAATGTTATAAGTGATTCTGGAAAATTAATATAATGGCAATGTATTTGACATACTGTGCAAGTGAAGTAAACAAGTGTCCATTTGGAGATTAATACTTCAGTGTGCAGAAGGATTTTTAATTCAGCTTGGACTAGATGAATCTGTCTTAACCACAAAAAATTCTAAATCTTTATCTGAAAATTGCTTGTTTTACAAGTTGCAAGTTGAAGATTTTAGATACTGCTTTCACAGCATGTTGTACAGGGATGTGACCTAACTCAGACTGATGTTCCTGAAGTATTACCACCTTTGTCAATCCCAAGCTTCACTATTAGAAATCTGTGGGCAAAGAATTTTGTGTAACTTGTACAGTTGTGTTGCACTTGCATTGCACACTGGTCAGGATGACTGGTTCCCACTTCAGAGCCTGTGGGAGCTCTGAAGCTTCCTGTGTGCGTTGATAGGAAGTAACACTTCATTAGATGCCACTTTTCATTTAAGTTGCAGTCTGATTTGCAACTGATACACTTCAGGATTGAAGTTGGACCTTACATAGCTGACGTATTGCCCAAATAGTTCTTCACAGGTTCTTCCTGGCTAATGAATTTAAACACTTAAAATTTCAGATTTATCTACCTGTGTTAAACACACTTTAGAAAGAACGAATTCCTTTAGTTCTTACCCGGTTTTGGATTGGGAGGATGGGGTGGGTGGCAACACCACAGAAACGATCAGCTGTGTCAGAACTTGTAGCTTCTGGGACAGGAAGAGAGGTGGAAAACTGAAAATAGGGGAAAGATACCCTACTGCAACTGGGTTTGCATTCACTTGTAACATTTGGAACTTCAAGAAGATACTGCAATAAAGAGAAAATGATTGCTGTATGGCAAGTGGCTATAAGCTGTAAAATGTCGTATTCCTCAGTTCTTTGTGTACACTGTTTGCCTATGCAGCAAGATTCTGACTTTGAACTGCTATTTCTAATGGTTAATCTTTGTTTTGTAGCTGCTGTGCCTTATTGGGGAGTCATTTGATGACTACAGTGATGATGTATGTGGTGCTGTTGTTAATGTTAGAACTAAGGGTGACAAAATAGCAATATGGACAACTGAATGTGAAAACAGGGATGCTGTTACGCATATAGGGTAAGTAATGCGATTGGTGTCTTGAATATATGAAATGCAGACTTGATAGAGAATGTACTTCAGGCACATGTAGCCTGTGGAGAGTTGTATCCCAAGTTTAACTCAATGCCAAGTTATTTGTGTTACTGTGTAGGTTTTTTTTATGCGGGCTTATGTCAGTAAATTCTTTGTACTGCTGCACTATCTTCACTGTAGTTTAGAAACAATGAAGAGTTGGACATAAATCTTGGCAGATGTCCCTTATTTCACAATGAGGCATTGTAATTAATACCTGTAGATAGCATAGGTTCTGTTGCAGTGTGCCAGTCTGATGGTGGGTAGCCAGTAACAGTAGATAGTAGGCCAATCTTGGTGGCCCTCCTCTGGACTTGCTTCAATGTCCTTCAAGGTCCATGTCCTTACGGTGGGTGCCCTGGAGCTGGATGCAGTACTCCACGCAGGTGGAGTGTCATGAGAGTGGAGTAGAGGGGCAGAATCATGTCTGTCGAGGATGCATCAGAGAGCATTTTTAGAATGGTATTAACCATTAATTAACAAGCTAGAATGACTCCACTAGAGAACTGTAAAAAAAGTTAATATTTTGCAAACTGACTGACACAATGACTAAGGTAAGTTATGCTGATTACCTGCTGTCATGTTGCCATAACTCCAAAGAAAATACATCAAGTTTCTATTTAACAGTTAAACTTGAGGTAAGCTATGGTCCTGTAAACTGTTCCTTTATGTTTAGGGTAAGTTGAAAACCCAAATTTATGTAGTTTTGTTAACAATCTGCAGTTGAACAGGCTTGTCCTGTGGTTAATAGAGGCTTGGAGCCTAGAGCTGTTAGTGGCTTGCCTCTCACCCTAGGCCAAGGAACACTGAGAGTGTGTGTGTGTGTGTGCCGTGGGTACTGCTGCATCTTGCTCAAGGCGTAAGATCCAGGCTGATTATTCTGAAATCTCCTGGGCTGGCTGCCCACGACCGGTACTGAAATGAATTGGGAGGGTGGGGGTCTGCTTTCTATCGGTAGTTAAAGACAGCAAGTCTGTGTAGCTGAGATGCGTGTGGTGAAGGGTCAGTAAAAACTGACTGTTCCAGGTAATTGCTGTTTTATTTGGTTCAGGTGACTTTATCATCTCAGTAGTTCTGGAATCAGGGGCCATGACTTCTTCATAGCTGTTTTGTTTCTGTATGTGGGAATATAACTTGCTGATATTAATGATATTCACATGAATGCAGTGCAATCCCTGTGTTCTGCATTTATGTAGGCCTGTTAATTATTTTTTGGTGAAAGCTTTTCCTATTTTATATGGTAAGTCATTGTTCATACAGAACTATAAGCTGGTTTTAGATGCAAAAATCCTGTTTCGAGCCCTTTTTTCATACCTGAGAAATTGTTTCTTAATAGGCAACTATTTTTCATGCAGGTGTCAACAGATCTTAAAAGCAGGTGTCCTGTTACTAATTCCTTCCTAAGGGCTTTGCTTAAACTGTTGTTCTATTTCTTTTCTCCAGGAGAGTATACAAGGAAAGATTAGGACTTCCTCCAAAGATAGTGATTGGTTATCAGTCCCATGCAGACACAGCTACTAAGAGCGGCTCCACCACTAAAAATAGATTTGTTGTTTAAGAAGACACCTTCTGAGTATTCTTTCATAGGAGACTGCGTCAAGCAATCGAGATTTGGGAGCTGAACCAAAGCCTCTTCAAAAGCAGAGTGGACTACATTTAAATTTGATTTCCATCTAAGTGTTGCTAAGATTTGTGAGAAGTCTCATTTGCCTTTGTCTTGTACTTCTGTGTTCAATTTTTTCTATTTTGGCTGAAGTAACCATTACCAATCAGAATTTTAGTACACTTCACCCCCCTGAATCCATAAATGTTTTCCTGGCCCACTCTGTAATAGCTTGGTAGAAACATTACTATTACAAAAAAAAAATTGTTTATCCACAGTATTCAGAAAAGTTGCATTTCTGTACCTGCAGGAAATTACTCTGTTTTACATTTGCATTGTATGCAGTAACATTTTGCTGGTTTGGAAAAGAGTATGGTGCATACAGTTTTCTAGCAATTTTTTTATACAGCATCATCTTTGCTGTAACCTATGCTGATGGCTGCTAGATTAATTTATTTGTTTTCCCTATTTGATAACATTAGTGATATTTTGATTTCAGTTGTTTTTGCTCATGTAACATTTGGTGAAGAATCTGGGAATATGACAAAGGTGGAATAAACATTAATTTTGTGCATTCTTTGGTAATTTTTTGGTTTTTTGTAACATCAAAGCTTTGCTACAAATTTATGCATTTCAGTCAAGTCAGTGATCTGTTTGTGTGATTTCCTAAACATAATTGTGGATTTTTTTTTTAATGTAACACCATAATTTACATTCCTTACTAGAAATAGTATGTCTGTTTTTGTATCTTATGCTGTATTTTAACACTTTGTATTACTTAGGTTATTTTGCTTTGGTTAAAATGGCTCAAGTAGAAAAGCGGTCCCATTCATATTAAGACAGTGTACAAAACTGTAAATAAAATGTGTACAGTGAATTGTCTTTTAGACAACTAGATTTGTCCTTTTATTTCTCCATCTATACAGCAAGTATTTGTACCTCTTGTGACGAGGCAGTCTCTACTGTGGCTTCTGTTGTAGTGTCTTCCAAGAAAGATAAAGTCTGGAGCTATAGTCTGTTGAAACTTTTAATAAATCTATTAGATAGCACCCTAAATCAAAGTGAAATTATATTGATGTGGCTACTCTTTTTTTCTTAGTGGTTGGTCTAATGGATCATGGCTTGTGTTGTTTCTCTTTTGACTTTGGTTTCTGCCAGCCAAGAAATTCAAGAGTACTTAGACACCTAGTTTTGGGCAGGAACTACACTAAAAGCACTTGAGTGATTCTACTTAAAGTATCTAATTGCTACATGAAGTACAAGTAAAGCACTCTAGAGACATCTCTGCAAAATAAAAGTATATGAGGATCTAGATAGTCTGCTATTATGTATGTCTTCAATGAGATGGAACTTTAATTGGCTTGAAAATTGTTGTGGGAGCTGTGAGTTTGCTTGACTGGCAGGACTGGGAGAAAATTTTGAAGGCTGTGGAGTTCTTGCTTTGAGCACAGTGTGAGAGGCTTTTTCTTTCTACTCTTTAAAAAAAGTAGAGCATGCAGCAGAATCAATACTTTATTGCCAGTTTCTTACTTTTTAGTGTGTGATGTATTTTAAGATCTTGCCTGGGCAACATAGCCTTTCTTAAGGTAAACCTAAAGGCAGATGCTTATTGGGGTTTTGATCTTCGTGATGACTACTTAAAATGAGTTTAGTCAGTGTGACGGTGAAGCTTCAGTTGAATCGGGCTTTTAAATCTGCCTGCCTAAGGCACTGAAGTGTTTCTATGTGCTAAGATAGGCTTGAACACTTGCACATTCTGTAAGTAACATACGTTGTAAACAGTATCAGACTATACCAAAAAGATATTACATTAATTTCTAGATCATTATTATGTCTGGTTAATAGAAACGCTTACAGTAGGCATCTCTATCTAATGATACTAAGCTTTCAGTATTGGTCATTAACCGGGGTAGATGTTGGACGCTGTTTCTTTGTGTGCTGGTTTCTGTGGATTCTGGTGCAACTGGTTGCCTGCCCTGATTCTGCAGGTGTGCAAAGCAAGTCAGGTTTAATAGGACCATTCATAGCAGAATATAGCAGTCCCTGCCTGTTTTCCAGCTCCCTGCTTCAGCTAATCATCTTTGCAGTTAAAGTAAGCTTTTTGAACTAAATTTCTCCAAACTGTTTCTGTTCTATATCATCAGCTTCAAGTTGAGCAGTGTTGATAAAGGCTTTGATATCCAGTAATATATAAACCAGTAATGCCTGTGTGCATGGGAAGGTAAAGATGAGTCGGTTTCCTGAGTGGTAACATGCGATTGTCTACGTGTATGTCATTTGGGAGCACTGGGGCAAGGCTCATTAAAATGAGTTTAACTCAAATTTAGGTAATGCTGGCTTTTCGTAAAGAGCATGAGATTACACTGAGTGCTGTTGTGAGAAGTATATAGTATTGGTTTTGTTTAATTTCACTACAAGGCTGACTGGAATATTGTTCAGAGTAGCAGTATTTTGCTTATCTAGAAAGATGATAGGGGTTTTTGGTATGGTCTCAGGTTTTTTTTCAGCCTGAGCCTATTTAAGCAGCCAACTGATGTGCACTGTAATATGAAAACTTCAAGTTTGATTTGAGGCTCTTCACAGCTCAAATACCAATTGCTATGTTTCTAAAAGACTTGAATGAAAATTAAATTACATACTTGCTTTATCAAATATATAACCTATGCCTTTAATTCATTGCCAGAAGCAAGTGACCACGAACCTAGTTTTCTCCAACTTGCAAATCACTTTGTGTTGCATACTAATGTTCTTCTGTTTATAATGGTGTAGTTTGTATTCCTGTACTATGGGAGGAGGCAGAGCTCTCCACTCTGTGTATTAGTAAAACAGCCACAGGCTCGTAAGAGAGAAAAAAGCACTAAAAGTTTAAGTATCTAGTTTTGGTACAAAATATTCAGTGTCATTAAACTTCCAGGGTAGCTGTTGTCAGTGTGTGGTTTCAGTAAGCCTGAGAAGACTAAAGCATAAATGTCTGAAGCATCTATTTGCAAGTGGGTTTATATGGTACAAAACCAGGAGAGCAAGGAAAGAAACCAGAAACCTGCTGTGTTCAAAGAAATGTAAGAATGTGCCAAAATATAGCCTGGGAAGAAGGGGTGAAAAAGGAATACTTTTGAATTAACAGTTTCTGGGTATACTGTAAGTCTCAGGCTGTGCAATGCTTTTCATTGTCACTTTCTGTTTGTTCTGCTGCACTCTTGCTGTCCTGTCTTTCAAGTTGTCTCTAGCTCAGGAAACTTTAACTTTTAATGTTACCCAAATTCTGGGAACTTGGAATAGTAGCTTTTAGCAAAGCTTGGACTGAGTTCAAAGCTTCCATCCTACCTAATGAAATCTTTTCCTACAGAAATGCTTGGAAAAAATACTCTGGACTCCATGGAACCCTTAGTAAAGGAAAAAAAAACAAAACCCAAACGTGCATTTCAGCCTAGCAAAGTGACATGGATCTTCCCTTTGATACATGTGACCTCCCTTGTTACCAAGATGCTTTACTTCCAAGTCTGGACTTGGTGGTTTTAAAACTATAAGAACATCCTGCACTGAAGTACTAAACCAAATAGTTGAACTTAATAGTTGAACCCATAGAGCTTTCAGACAGCCTAGCACTTAACTTTTAGGTGACTTTGCCCTCTTAAGAACAGTCAACGGTTTCTGTAATTATTTTTTTTTTTTGTGAGTAGATTTTAGTTAGGTCTTACATTATTATTTTTTAATGCAGAATTTGTGCCTTTTCATATTGGGCAAGAAACAGACAAATGAAAATGACATCAGCACTAAGGAAATAGCTTATACCTATTTCACTTGTCAATCCAAACTAGACTGGGAGAGCAGGAGTGCAGAGCGTATCAGCAGGCAGTGCGGTGCCAGCCCTGGTCCCGGCTATCGAATGCACCTGCTGGACCTCTCCAACATCACCTCAAAGCTCCAGAAGCTGTTAAATCTTGAAGACTTTCCATCTTGATCTCTTTGCAGGACACTTGTCGCTGTAGCTGCTTGAACAGACTTTCTGCCTTTTAGCTCTTACAGTTTTGTATTCCACCAGAACTTGTTTTTGGCACTGCAGCAAAGCCTTTAATAAGCACTTAAATTCCTTCCCCTGTGATAAATAACATGGTCACTTCTGCTCTTGCCTGGTGGCTGCCTGGCACTTTCCCAAAAGACTATGGGGTGCCCTACTAGCCTTCCTATTTTGAAATAAAGCAGGTTCTGATGTCTCCAGAGCTAAATGTGAATTGTGGCAGAGCGCATGATGATTGTTTTGCTTCCGAGCATTAACTTGTTATTTTGTGTGATGCCTTAAATGTGAAAACATCCTAGCTGAAGTCAGTCTGTTGGTGTCAGTTTGCCTGCTAACCAAACACAACACAGATTTCTTATTTTTTTTCTTATTCCCTGCTAGTACTGAGCGTGTGACAAGCTTAGCTGTGAATTTGTGGGGGTTTATGACTGCCTGTGCTCTTCCTATTTCCATTTTTCTAAATCCTGATCCTTTTCAAGCCTTACTAAAACATGTTTAGTAAAGGGAAAAATTACTCTTTGTCTAGTCACTGCTTTTTTGGTCACTATGATAACCATGGAGAATTCCAGGTGTTGCTAAACCCAGATAAGACTGTGTGACTTCTTTGGCATAATAATCTGTTTATGGGATTTTCACTTTTTTATCTCTAGCCATGTAAGTATCATAATAGTGAAAACAATACTTGAAAGTATGTGTGTGAATATATCATATATATAGCAAAAATGACTCATCTATTTTTTCTATTTTTTTTTTTTCAAAGTAGAAACTGTTTTGTTATTTCTAAAAGGTTTCTTTGGATGACTTTCTGTAATTAATTACTGGATTTTGCTTATAAGAGGTAGTCTAGATCAATCTTTTTTCCTTATGTTGTGCCTATTAATGTTATCAAGGAATTGGAGCCAGCCTCATAGGTAAGGTTTGGCATTCTTTGAAGTAAAGCTAGTTTTTGAGCCTTATCTTCCTCCGTGTGTACAGGGTAGTTATCCTAGTGCATCTCACCCTGAGCCGTACAAATACACAGAAAGTATAATGGGAAATTGGAAGGTACTATATTTCTGTAGTTTGAATGAAAATAAAGCTTCTGAGGAACTGAATGTCTCGGCTTCTTGACTCTGCATGGGATGGAGAGAAATGCAAATCAAAGACAAATGATTAGGGTACTGCTCTGAAGCGTGTGTTCACTCTTCCCTTTGGAGTTTGTGTGTAGCCAGGGCTTCTGCCGCTCGCCCACAGATCAGCTTTGTTCTAAACAAAGCCTGTGTGATGTGATTGCAACTGCTGACCACGCTTCCCTTGTTTACCAGAGTTCCTCCAGTAGGAAAGAGTAGTCTAAATATGTTTTAGTGGTACCAGCTAGCAGAAAATTGCAGGTGATCTCCTAAGAGTAGCTCCCGTGTTCCAGTTGTGCTACCCCATTGATGTTAAACAGCAGGAGGGGTTTTAGTCTGTGTGCTATCCATTATGCGCTTCAAGGGCAGAAAGAAACTGTCCCTGAAAGTATAGAATTCCACATAAACACACTTCACACTGGAGATACTTTGGATACAAGAGCAGATGTTTGACTCCGCTGTAAACTGATTCCACTACGTCATGACCTCAGTTCATCTCATGCGTTTGAAATGGAGTGCTCCTGCGTAGTGAGGAGATGGTGACCACTGACTTCCAGAGGTGGAGATGGAGCTTCAGAGCTTCCCTGGACCGGCAAAATTCATCCTTGAGTTAATTCCCAGAGGCACGGGAGAAGTACCCGCAGGCTGCCATCTGGGGACAGATCCGTTCCATACAAGTTGGGTAAAAAATAAGAAGCTTAAAAGGCCTCTTAAGTCTTTCTGAATTCATCAATAGAGGTGCGTCTTCCCTGTACACGCAAACTGGGGGCTGCAGGTGAGGTGGGGATAAAGGGCAGAACTTTTTTCTCAGGCCCTGAGGGTTGTTCAAAGGTATTTTGGAGAGACATGAAAATTGAAGGTGAAATTCAAGTGCCAATAGGTGTAGCTGAAATCACTTTCAACTTTGTTGCAAGGAACTGGTATTCCTTTAAATAGTGCAAAAGTAGCCTCAAATTAACATTTTCTAAGGTTTGTGGATGTGACATATGGATTTGTTTTATTTTACCTTCATTAAACTGTGTGTGTACCAAAGCTTTGGGGTTTTGTAGCAGTCAGTGGTGCGGACTAGTCCTAAGCTGCAACAGCAGTGAGCTGTTGTAGGAATGCACTGCAGAAAAAAATCCTGTATGGATAGAGATGATTTCTCAAGCAGCAGATGGTTCTTTCACAGTTGTGTGAAAACGATGGAAGAGTTGGATTTTTCTAACGTTTTTGATCCTTTTCCTTGGCCGCTGTTTCCTCGTGGCTGGGGTGCTGCTCAGGCACCCCTCAGCGGTTGTGCGGCAGCCTGTGTGGTGGGTCCCTTCCCCACAGCGAGGATGGTGGCCCTTGCTGAGGGGGTGCCCTGGCTTAGACACTTCTCTGCAGCTGGAAGCTGCTTGTACTCTGTAAGCTTTTGCTATGGGTGCTACTGGTCGCCTTCAGGGAGCTCTGGGACTGAGAGATGCGGTTTTCACTTCTACGCTCCGAGGTCATCTCCAACTTCACTCGCATCGCAGTGTAATAAAAACATGCTCCTGCTTCTGGTGCACCTGATGTTACTGCACTGAGACTGTCACTTGCACGGGTTTTCATATTGTGATACAATCCAGGATGAGTATTCATGTGAAATTCCGGGTGTTCTGCCAGAACATGATTAATTCTGAACCAAACACGGCCCCAACAAACTTTCTTCATTTATGCTCTTGAGGCTACATCTTAATTGCACTGAAGTGTATGGTTTAGGGTCGTCTCTAGTAAATCACCTTTGGGCAACTCAGTCTTACTCATCTTTTTTTATAATTTCTCTAGGTTTGAACAACAAAGACAGCTTTTCCAATATGCTGTAGCATATATACCTTCATTATAATACAGAAAAGTTTCAGCTGTAGCCTCCATCTGTCTTCCTGCCCTCTCAAGGAAGCAGTGACTGGAATTGGCATGTGTTGGGAAGGGAATGGAAGGCTTGGGCAGTGTGAGCTGCTCGCAGTGAGATGGTTTGCTGGCTGGCCTGTTCCTGGCTGCTGTGCCTTGCGGCGCTGGGCTTAGTTTGTAAGGAGATTCGTACAGACGCTTAGCTGTGCTTGAATATTCTTGGGGCTTAAAGAGCATGGTTTCTTCCCCAGGTTGTGTTGGTTCTGAGAAGCTTCATTTTTCACAGAATCAAATGGGCTTGGAAGGGACCTCTGGAGATCATCTAGTCTAACGCCCCTGCCAGAGCAGGTCCACCTACAGCAGATTGCACAGGAATGTGTCCAGGCGGGTTTTGAATGTCTCCAGAGAAGGAGACACCACCACCTCCCTGGGCAGCCTCTTCTAGGGCTCTGCCACCCTCAAAGTAAAGAAGTTCCTCCTCATGTTTAGATGGAACTTCTTATATTCAAGTTTGTGCCCATTTCCTCTTGTCCTATCCCTGGGCACCACTGAAAAAAGACTGGTCCCATCCTCTCCCTTAAAGGGACACTCTCCCTTTAAGTATTTATAGGCATTGATCAGATCCCCCCTCAGTCTTCTCTCCAGACTAAAAAGACCCAAGTCTCTCAGCCTCTCTTCATACGAGAGATGTTCCAGGCCCCTCATCATCTCTGTAGCCCTCTGCTGTACCCTCTCCCGCAGTTCCCTGTCCTTCTTGAAATGGGGAGCCCAGAACTGGACTTCTGTCTACTTTCTAACAGTTTCTAAGGATTTTTCCAGGGTTGTTGAGTTGATAATTGTGTTGGCAACACCCAGAACATCAAAATGTTTGAATGGTTCTTGAATAGCATGTTGGTTAATGCACCTGGCTGTAGCTGGGCTTGGCTTGCTTGGCAAGGAAGAGAGGAGATTCCTAGCTGTCTGGTGCATCTATTTGGTTTTTTTTTTTTCCAAAATTAAGCTGTGACATTAAAATGGAGAATGCACGTAGTTATGGTAGCCTTTCAGTTGTGTCCACGAATGTCATCTTAGGGAGGTGGCCAGCAGCAGGTAGAGGAGGTTCACAGGAGTGTGCCAAAGGGCAATGAAACTATTACTCAGCGGTGACTGAGCTGCTGGGGCAGTGGAACAGCTCCTGCTGGATCTAAGAGATCAACCCAACATGCTATTAAAATCAGTAGGTTTTGTCCCAAACATTATAATTCCTCCTTTCTATAGATCTCAGCCTAAATATCTCAGAAGGTTAACCTGCCAAGGAAGCATTTCATACCTTACTCTGCATGTTTCAGAGGCTGGTATAAGCTGTGCTTTTACAATTGGCACAGTTTTGTCTTAATTTTACAATTGGCACGCACAAAGTTGGTATGAGCTGGGCAGCAGCACGGCGCTGTCTTGCAGGAGGGGAGCTGTGTGTAGCCAGCCAGAGCACCTCAAGCACTGGCCTCTTTCCAGCTGCCTTGGCTGGGCGCTTTCTCTTCAGGTAGTCCTTTGCTTAGTGAAAATACAGCTGCTGGGTTGTAAGCAATAAAAAATCCGTCACTGGACGTGGAGTTTCAAAACAGCTCAGAGGCACAGCATGTGTGAGCTCTTCCGTGCCTTGTAATGGCATTAGGGGATGGATGACTCACTGTAGCGTTTGTGCCGGAGTATTCACCAAGCAAGTACCATCCCTACGTTCATTCCAGTGAGGAAATAAGTATTAATGATGGTGATGAAGACAAATTGAAGGCAGCTGAGCCGAAGCATTTCCCCGGGCCTTGGGCAGATGCTGAACCTGAAATCAGACATGATAGAGATTGAACAAGTTTTACAACTCATCGTCAATCGACATCAAATCCTTTTGATACAGCAGCTGCTCTATGAGGTCATTATTGTGAACGAAACATTTTTATCAGTTGCTTACCTTACCTTAATGCAGTGTTTCAGGTTTTTCTGATTTGCCCCATGCTGCTCCCTAAATAAAACTGACATGCATTAGAATTTGTGAAATGGTTTGCTTCAACAGGGCAGCTCATATTTTCCAAGTTGTAGCCTGAGCTCTCCCTTGAGCTTGAGTCAATTGACTGTAAAGGCCTTTTAACCGCAGAAGACTAAATGGGGGGTGGGGGAGAAGGAGCTTGCAATTCTGCGCTGTGAAGTCCCTGTGTAAACACCAGTACTAAACCAGAAAAGAAAAGGCTTTTGCTCTCTGGACAGAGCTTTCCCCCAGCAACTAGTCCAATGTGCTCCTTGGGTGTTAGCAGATGGCTCTGGGGTGACATGAAAGTAGGGAAGGCAGAGAAAAACAAGTTTTGGTGACTTCCCGATAGCCTGCCTAAGTCCATTCAGGTCTTCATGCCTGTATGGGGAGTGCTGGGGTAGAAAATGCAATCCATGGGCTTCCCTACCTGTCTTCTGCCTGTGCCCTTGTGGTGTTTTAGAGAGGGGTAATTCAGTTGAGTTTGAGATCTTGTAGAAGGGGAAACAATTCAAATAACCTGCTACTTAAACCTTTTGTTACGGTCATTTTGTGAGACAAATACCAGTGAATACCAACAACTGAGCTCTTGTTTTCCAGTAATTTCAGCCCAGTGGCTTCAAGTTCATTTAGTCTGTTCTGTTCTTACCGCATTGTTACCCATGCAGCAGACAGTTGTGAACAGCTTAAAAAACTTAGCCTGTTGGGTCGTGGGTTTGTTTTCCTTTCAGTGAAGTTTTTTGTGCTTTGTCATTAAGCAACACGGGGACAGTCTGTTGTGGTCTAGATTTTGCTGCAGAGGCTATAAAAAGGGGCAGGGGTAGGAATGTGTGGTGAAGAATTTTGCCCTGGTTAAAGGAACTCCGCAGTGGCACAGAACTGGCAGCTATTAGGAAGGTCTAGCAGGACGATGTGCTCCCTCAGGGTGATGCTATGCCAGCAGCACGGGCTAGAACAGCTCCAGGCTCCGTCTCTGACTCCAGAGCCATCCCTGGCTTTAGAGCATCCTCCCTTCCCTGCACGCAGCAGAGCTGAGCTGCTGAGGGAATGTGGCCGTGTTACTTCCCTGCAGCAGGCTGCGGATCACACTCCAAGGAGCGTTTGAGAGCTTCAGCAGGTGTGTGTATCACTTCCAGATATGCTCTAGAAAGGCTTAACAGCTGGGCCTGTTCCCATCTCTTTCCTGGCTGAAATGGTTGGATGCTAATTCAAATACTTGCAAGAGGGCATTTTGCAGGTGCTGGCCTTCAGCTATCGTCTGCCCTCAAGCAGTAATAAAATAGCAAGGTAGAAAATTTCAAGTGGTAAACAGATGTGGAGGCAGACATTCTGCTCTATGGCAGTAGGCGGCGTGTCCCAAATGGAGCTCTGCTAAAAAGCACAGGCGAAGCACGGTAGAAACCCCCAGTGCCTTGCTTTTCCCCGACAGTCAGTACTGTGTTCATCTGTCACGTGCTTAGGATCACATAAAACCTTCGCTGTGTTTTCCTGTACTGCTTTTCATATCTGCCCCAGCAAGAAGGACACCATTTGGAGAAATCAATAGACTTCAGCTGCAGGGGGATACGGCATGAGGTGGCTTTTGCACTGAGCTCTTTAGAGATCTTGTTTCTTTTATCTAGCGGCATGAGATGTGCAGGAGGAAAATAGCTGAAAGTGTTCTTATGCCTTGCCACAGTCCAGAGCAGCAAACGCCGCAGTTACAGCAGTTCTATGTAGCTGTCCTGATTAGAAAGGTAATTCTTAAGCCATGGTAGGTGTTTTTGAACGTGTTGATAGCAGTTTTCAGCGTTTAGTTTGATGTGACTCTTGCTCTTTCTTCAGTTCAGGAGGACAAAAGTGTGATATTTTTGTTCATATGGTTAATTTTTGTCTATTGCTATGGGCTGTGGTATAAGTAGAAAAAATGAACTATGTGTAACTATAACATTCGGCTGGGCTGAAAGGAATTTTCTCTTATTAAACTCATGTTCTGTAGACTAAAATGTCATTAAAAGGGGGTTATGCTTTACTTCATGTGGTGAAATCCAGGGCCTGTTTATTCTTTGGAGACAGTTTAAAAAAACCCAAAAATTCACCGAACACGGGGGGTTTCATTACTGCTAGTAGAGCTACAGAAAAGATACTTTATTACTTAGAGCATTCCATGCAGAAAATTGCTTTTCTGCCTCTCTTGTGAGCCGGGAGCTCTGCTGTTTGCCTACCTTTGGCACATACTGTGTACTTGACCATGCTTATTTTAAACTCGGGGCTGACAGTAAAGATGTCCTCCTATCTACAGAGTTGGTTAAAATATTGACCTATCTTTGTGTCCTGTTTCCAAGAGTGGTTAACAACGGATTAATAGAAAACAGCTTAAGAAATGGAAGATCTGTAGTGTGATCTTTCCTCTGGCATACTGTGTCAACTTTTGGCAAAAAAGCCCTGCACCTAGACCATTGTGTTTAATAGCTGCTGATCGATCTATCTCCATTAATTTGGTGAGTCCATTTCTGGATGAATTTATAGTGTTAGTCTTAGATGGTCTCACGGCAATTGAATTTCCAGTGTAGAGATGCATTGCAAGAAGGCAGTTCTACCTGTATCATCCTCTGTAGCAGTTTCCCACAAACAAACCTGTCTCAGATGGAGCCTCCCCTTCCAATTCAGTCTGGTGGCAGACATGCCAGTACTACCACTTCATAAAAGAAGGTGGAGATACTAATCTTTGCTTTAGATTTTTTTTTTTAAACTATGCTTTCTACCAATCCTGTTTACAGCTTAGTTTGCATCTCCCCTTCTGCTGGGTTTTTAAGTTGCCGAGTACTGGAAATGTGGTTAACAACTTAATTTCTTCCATCTCGGGCAGTGCAAACCCTACAGTTACAGTATGTAAACAGCAGTCTTGTAATTTAGCAGACTGTGTCTTAAAAAGAATGGAATTACAGAAGCAGAAAATCAAATTTTGAACTAGAAGAAGCAACTCGGATAATTAGCAGCACTTTTCCAAAATAGCACCAGCTGCCCCCCTCTGAGTCCACCCCACCTCATAAAGAGGACCAGGTTTGTTTCAAATGCAGACCTTATTTTTTGACCCTGGTAATAGTTGGATCATTAAGGCTGAATTTCACTTGGCAGAGCTGTCCACAGTTACTGCGTGCTTTTCACTTTTCTGCCACTGTCCTCTTGCAGTTAAAAATAAGCAAATTCAAATGATGTGTACTTGCAAAGGAACCTTCTCTCCTGTGTTGTGACTGTTGTGTTAGCTATTTTCAAACAGCCCCATGGGTTTTTTGATTACATCAGGAACCTTGTGACCTAATAAATGAAACCACCATAAACAAAGCCAGCTTAATTTCTTCACGTCAGGCATTTTGCCATGGAAAGTCAGCATTAGCCAGCTTCACTCTGCTGTCAAACAGAAGAGGTATTGGGAGAGAGGTGACTCATCATGTAAACTCAACTTTTTTTCTGTCAGGGCAAGGGAGCTTTAGATGTTCACCTCTTTCTCTGTGCTCTGCAGCCCAGGAACTGCACCGACCTGACCGGCAGGGCCTGGGTGTAGGGCAGGTTTGCTTGGAAGCATAAGGTATATTTCCATGGGGGTGGCTCCCCGGGTGAGTGCTTCCTTGTGTCTTCATTCTGCCTTCTGCCAGAGCTCAGCCTGCCTCCTCCACGAAAAATACTTCACAGGCTTTTGAGGTAGCTACAGTAGCTCTTTGTTTTAAAGTGACCTTCAAAGGAATAAATGCTGTCAGTTGGGTCCTGTTTTGTCTACTTTGTGCTATATGAAGATACTGTGAAGTGAGAGAGTTGTTTGAGGATGTCCTGATTGTTCTTTTTCTTTTCCGATTGCTCATTACATCACCAATTAAGACCTTGTCTATTCCAGCTGACAGAATGGCAGACCTGGAGATGTGTGAATTCACTAGAGTAAAAATTGGATCTGCTTGAGGGGAAGGGTCATTTCTTCTTTTCTTTGATTGTTCTGAAATAAATACATTCATGGGGAAGCTTGCAAAAAGGAAGTACTGTTAATATAAATACTAACATGTACAAACCCCCCACTTTCTCATAGATACTAACTTTACTTTTTAGGGAATCTGTTACTGGAGCCTTAATTTCAAGTGCATAAAGTTTCCATATTTGAGAGAGTCTGTGTCTGCGAAGGAGTAAAAGCCTCAACCTGGTGTAATTGCTTCAACTCTCATGTAGCGCTGTTAATTTTTCTCTGCCAAAGAAATGTGATATCAGACTTTGATGTATCATGGTGCCTCCTGAAATAAAACTTAACTCCTTTCTAGACCAATTTAGTTAAAGATAGAAATACTTCCAATTGTGCTTTATTTGTGTGCAAGTTTTATCAATAAGGGAAGTTTAATTAGTATCTCATCTTGCCTCCATAAAATTAACTTTCATATTTCTTTACTGTAATCTATTAATAAAACTTTTCTTAAGCTTAGAAAAATGCCAGCCATTCCAATATAAATTTTTTACATTCCAAGGGTAAGGGGATACAAATCTTTCAAGAAGTGATAGAAGACAAGCTCAAATAACATAAAAAATTCCAGCTAGAATCTACTTTCCTTTGAGAAATGGGGCAGGGGGGATGACGACGGACGGATTGTAAGATTTGTAGATATACCAAGTTTGCATTTTTATTTCAGTTCTTAAATTTAACTGAAGTAACTGTATTTGTGTTCTGGACCTAGATGTAATGCGTAGGGTGTGTTCAGGGTCTTAATCTTAGATAAAGTTTCTTAAGAGAGACCTGTAATGTAGTGGCACACTGTGAGCACGCGATTCAAAAGCTAAATGTGAGAACTGGACGTGACTGCTGCTGAGTCATGCTGACAGCTCAGCCTGGTTAGCTTTAACGAAGGTTCAAAGTGGAATGGGGCATCTTTTTGAGCAAGGAGGAAAGACTGAGGAAGTCCTGCAGGCACTGCTTGTGCTCAGTCATGCTTGTTGCTGAACCTGCTGTGCCCAGCCTCTGAGCTGACAATAAGGGAAAGGATTTGGATTCTGATCCTTCGTTTTCTGGTACTGTAATTAGGGCTTTGGCTTTTTTAGCCAGCGCGTAACATCTTATTAAAACAATCTGAACAGTTCCTTTGCTGTCAGATATCACTGAGGGTGCCAACAAATTTTCATTGACTTCAGGGATTGTGCCCAAAGTGCATGACTTGTTATTGCTCTATAATTTTCCCTAAATGTGATTAAGCATTCTTGCACAGGAAGCTGCTGTTGCTGCTAAGGGACTCTGGGAACACATTATATACTACTTAAATGTGAGTGTACTGTGAATGGATGAGCTTATTTTCTTCTTGCAACCAGTCAGGTTAAAACTCCATCATGTCAATGGAAAAGGGACATGAAATCACAAGACAAAAGTGTTTTCCCCCTTCCCTCTCCCCCCCAGCAATTGTTTGTGGTATCTGTCATAGCATGGCCTTCTGCAAATGTACATCTGCCACAGGAAACGGCTCCATGGAAAAGTTATATAGTGAACAGATGTTCCATGTCTTTAGGTGGCTTTACCCAAGAGGGGAAGGATATGCTTCCTGTTCTCTGACTTCGTGGATACACATTTGGTTGGGGGAAAAAGAGATGTTATTAGTGTGTGACAATTCATATCCTATCAAGGATAGAGCTCTTTGCACTTCTGATATGAATCACATTGGATTAAGCACTGCATGGTGCCAATCAGCTGTTTCATCCCGTTAGCTCCTGTTAAAATTGCAGCTGGCTTGCTCTCTCACCTACCTTGCATCAGTTACTTTGTCTGAGATGATATAAACTAAGATCCTACCTTTTCTCACAACCCAAAGACAAGGCCCACTTTTACAGTGCACATGGTTCCTGCCAGTCTGGAGCCATGCAGCAGATAACGGCTCTGATCTGCAGCTGCTGTCAGTATTATTTTGTGGAAGTCCAGGTTTCAAACTCACCTGGCTGCCTGACACTACCAGGCTTCCCTTTGGATTATATTAATTGGATCTGATTTTAGCTTTATTTACTACTAGGCTTGTTTTACTGTTCCAAGAAAAGGGTAGCCCATTGCTGGAGCAGAACATGTGGTATTTGTCAGAAAGAGACAGCTTTAGGACTGCCAGATAACCTGACCAGCCTGCTGCTCTGCAAACCATTTTGTGGGCCCTTCTGATAATGATAAAGTGACTGCACTGAAGATGATTAGAAGATGCCGTCTGTAGGGGAGCATGGCTCTCAGGGGCAGACTAGGACTGCTCTGGCATATGACTACCCTTAAAGAAAAGCACTTACAAACATTTATAACATCTTGCTACTGATGATGGCACCTATCTGCAGTCTTTTTTTACTGTCACTGTACATTATCATGCTCCAGATGCTCATTATTTCATTGTCATCAGAATCACTGCTTGGGTTTGCAAGCCTGCAAGAAACTCTCCATGGCTCTGCACTAAAATAAACAATACCAAGATCCTTCCAGCCCAGTCTGGGTGTTGCTTATCAGAGGGTTACTCATATAGATCTTGCCTGTACTAGAAGAGGTGTCCACCCCTAGTATGAGGCATCAGGACCGATTGCAGCGGGTCCACAGAGTTCCTGCTTCCATTAACTCTGTTCAATCCATTTTCAGGAACTGATTTTAAGCCTTGCAGGATTAAGATAAGCTTTTTCATTTAGGGATTATATAGACCTATAAGGTCATGCTGATGCCATTTTGCTAGTACTTATGCTATTTAAAAATTGTGCCATAGATCAAATTCTAAGGGACTCAAGTATTTTAAGACTGTCATTCAACCTTGTACAGATGGGCCAAGTTTGTCTGGTATGCATCTGTAATAAAAGCCCTGGGAAGAAGAGCAGAGATCTGTTTTTTCATTACAATGACAGCAATAGAGAAGCTATGGCTCATAGATTAAACTAGCCAGGTTTCACCACCGCAGGGAGGCAAGGAGAGCAACACCTTCATCCTCCCAGCAAACCATGCAAAATGAAAAGCCCCAAAGCAGATGAGGCTGAAGGGAGGATCTGGGTCTAAGGAGGAGACAGGTCAAACAGAGAAGCACTGTGTGTCCTGCAAACATTTGCTGTGATGAAGCATGGGAAGGCATAAAAGCAGTCTGAAAAACTGGGTATTTGCCATCTGCAGAAAGAGAGAAGGGGAATCAGAGTGCAGGTATTGCTCTTTCTGGCTCTGTTGCCAGAGGACCAAGACAGGTAATGGTTGCAGATGAAGCTGCTACTTCCCCCTGTTTCCAGGGAATGTGGGAAACATAGCAGCATCCTTGCATTGTTTTCATTTCGGTACAGTTCCGCTCCTCACACCAAATTCTTTGACAAGATCTGCAGACTATTCTTGCCTGCCTGTGCCTTTCCCTGTGTAATTTTTGTGGGAGGAATAGATCAGTTTTGCTTGATGTGAATTTGTTGTCTGTTGTCTTTAAATCAGCTTCAACTGATGCAAGATTCAAGTGGTGACAGGTGGGAGACTGCTTAGCTTCAGGCATGGCCGGAGTTGTTCTGTGACCTGAAGAAGGTGGTGAATGTATTTTGCTCTTTGGGTGGCAGAATGCAATGCATTAAGGGAGATAGAAAATAAGTGTGTGGGAGGAAGCCCTTGCTCAATCAGATAATACACCTAAATGTGAAGAAAGAGGATTTGGTGTCAAAGTACATCTGTTGCCCATCATTTGATGCAGTCAGCATGATGTATTGCTAAACCTTTATTCCACCTGTCATGGGCACCTAAGCTTCCATGATTTTTATTGTTGGCTGCTGCTGCTTTTGGAACTTACTGTTTCTGACATGCAGGAATATTTTTTTTTTTTTTGATGCGTATGTGAGCCTGCAGAGAGGGAATATTGATAGCACACAGCTAACCATGCTACGCTGAGAGCTTTGGGGCAGCAGAATTTCACCTCCTGGTTGCAATGATAGTTTGAAAGAAAAAGAATGAAACTGGGCAGTTCTAAACAAGTACTCTGTTTCATAATTCCTAAAGAGATTCTCATCCAGTCTACTCTTCTTTGCTATAAAAACATACCTACTTTTTTCCCTTTGTATTAGAGAGCAGACTAAATAAATTGCTTAGCAATTTCGCTTGCTAAGCAATTATCAGCTTTCACTGGTTTTAAATTAACTAAAACAGCAGTAGGTTTTTTCTCTCAGCTGGTGGCAGTAGGGCTCAGAAGGTGTCTGGAAGAGGTGGCTCAGGCTTTTGCGGTAGGGTGAATATAGAAATGACCTACAGCAAGCTCTTTCCATTGCCAGAGGCATGGCGTCATGTCTGCCCTGGATGAGGTGGACTGCCTCACCCTGGTGCCTGCCAGGATGGCTTTTTGGGAGAGGTGAAGTCTGGGCTGTGGTGGGAGAGAGAGAGAGGCGTCATCCTCATGAGAATGGGAAAGCATGTACTAGAGCTGGTGGGGGACCAGCAACAGCAGGTGTCCTGTGCCTGTGTACTGTCTGCCATCCTCAACCTAATCCCTTAAAAACAATGTCCTGTTGGCGCTTTCCTTGCCTCTCCTATACTGTGCTGGCAGTAAGCTATTTATTTGGAATATCTGGAGTTGTAATTGGAACAGATATGTTGGGGATTTTAAACTCCTGCCCATTGCAGTGGGGGAGGACACCAAGAGGCCTTCGCTGCCTTCATTTCCTTTGCTCTTCCACTCAAGTGCTAAAGGCTTCAATGTTTCTGCCAGAGGATGGTGTACTGCAGCTATATTGAATGTTTCTCGGTCCTTCTGAAGGCTTGCACTATGAGCTCACCCTTACCCTGCAAGCCCATGAGAAGGAAATATGTTCTTGTTACCTGACCTGACCCTTTGTCAGCACATCCTTTTGGCTCTGTGTTACCATGTTCCTATCATTGCCCGTGGGCTCCATGTGCCAGCAAAAGGAGGCTGGAGCCTGTGTGTGCCCCAATGCAGCTGCTCGTGTAGGGCTGAGGATGTTTGATCTTACTCCTTTAACTAAATTGGTTTATTTTGGTTTTGTGTTTGGATGTGGGATAGGGGTGTCTTTTAACAATGTACTATCTGGAACCCAGTACTGTAACTCTAGTATGTATCTCCAGGCTCATGTCACACTAGCTGATTTGGGGCTTTTTTTTTGTGGTTTTTGGTTTTGGGTTTTTCAGTGGGTTTTTTTGGCAGAGCAGCAGCTGAAGTTTTCCCTTTCCCACTATTGAGCGGTTGGGCCAATGACCTCCTCCTGAAATCGCAACTGAGATCCATCTTTCATGTTAAAACAGCAACTGTGCAATAGTTTACAGCGTAGCACAAAGCTGTGCCTAGCGGGCAATGCTCACTTTCTCAGTTTCTTCTATTGGCCAAGACATGCTGGGAAATGTAACATAAGGCTAATAACCTCCACAGGAAGGCCTGTCTGTGTGTGAAGCATCTTTGAATCTCCTCTTAGCACTGAATAGTAGAAGGCTATTTTCCTTTTCTAGCATTAGGGGGAGCACAGCTGTTAAAAGAAAGAGACAAAATGGCAAAAAAAAAAAAAAGATACAAATGGCAAAAGAATTTCTGAACCTTCTGAGTCCAATTCAAACCCTGTCCCACATCATGGTCTGCTTATAATCCCCGTGCCCCCTGTAACAAAGTTACTGCAGATAACCAAGATTGTAGGACCTTGTTCTCAGAGACATCAGGCAAAGAGGAGTAGAAGATAATTTTTCAGTCAGCTAGAAAGAGGCAAATGTGACTGAATGGCACTAATGATTGCTGAAACCTTGTTTGGCATTCCAGACGCCTTATCGACAATAGCGTTGCAACAGCCATTCAGAAAAGGTATTGCACCACCAGGAGCGTCTCTGAGATACGTTGCATTTTATAGACTATACTCTCTTGTTTTAGCTTCTAGTGGTGTAACTGGTGATTGTACATAGGCTCTTGGATGCAGAGGAGAATGTTCTCTTCTTTTAAGCCCTTGGCTCTGCAGATTGTTTTTGTACTTTGGTGGGAACGTGTGATAAAACCTCTCCACCCCCAGCCAAAATCAGAAAACTCCTATTGATCTGCTCAGTGCTGGGATTTCATGTGCGGGCTCAAAGTTCGTAGGGCTATGTAATTCCTCCGCCTTTACCTCTGCTGGTTTGTGCTTGCTTCCTCCATTCATGAAAACCACCTTATTGATCAGTTCTCTTTAAACCTGTAAGGATATTTCCTGGCTACTCTGTGAGCAAGGCTAGCGGAATCAGTCCCTGTATGCATAAAGGATACCAGATAATGACAGGTAGGCTCGATATACTTTAAAGGATATTTGACTTCATGTGTTTTTCTATGACTCTGCGCATACTTTAATCATTGGAACAGACAGGCTGATTGATTGCTTGGCTGATTCTCCTAGATTCAACACCTAAAAATAAACATTTAAAAGTTACATAATCTTGGAGCTAAGGCTGCTCTCTGCATGTTCTTTGGAAGCCAGAAGTCCAAGTTGGGGCTTGCTGCATTGCGGGAGAGCAGAGTAGATCCCCTGAGAGCCAGCAACGTGCCAGATTTGGTTTCTAAAGAGAGACCAAGAGGAAGCATGTTAGTTTGGTTCAGCTTTTTCCAGTTATGTGATCAGCTGGTTCTCGTTGGTGTTACTGGTTTGGTTCTATCCAGTTCACAGGAGCACATTAGCATCCATGCATCTCAAGCTAGCCCATTTGCTAGCTAGCCCATTCAGTTTGCTTCTTTAGGAATATACTGATGTTAGTGTCTCCAAGAGAAGTGAAGGACAAAGTGTTTAAGAAGAATGATTCCTTCCTTCCAAGGAAAGAGTCTGGGATGCCCAAAACAGGCATGTCTGGGTGGCAAACAATAGTACTGCTAGCTGCAGGAAGTCAAAGAGGACAAACTGGAACCGGTCCGTGTGGATCCTTCCTTGGTAGTGTTACTCAAGAGGAAGTTTCTACGAGACTTGTGCTGTTTGCAGTGCTTCCAGAAGTTGGAGAAGGAGAAGTGGGAGAGAGTTGGAAAGGGGCTAAAGAGGGAAGAATCCTGGGAAGGGCAAGGAAGAAGGCCAGAAAGAAAAAATCCTTTGTAGCTCATCTTAAGAAGGGCACAAAGGCAACCTGCCCCAGAGCGGCAGTGCCATGAAAACTACAACAGCAATCACCAGTGAGAAGGGACACTCTTCTTTCCCACTCCTTTTTTTTTTTTTTTTTTTAATGTAGTTCAAAAGAATGGCAGGAGCATGAGGCAAACTGTTATTTATGTAGCGGGGAAGAGACACATAAGAGGACATCTGTTTTAAGGAGCTGCTTCAAAAATAACCACAGGAGAGGAGTGTGTTTGCAGAGCGCAGCAGGCAACCTGCAGAGTAGGAGAAAGTAAGACAGCAGTGGTGCTCTGAGAGTAGACAGCCTCAACTGGCTGCAGGATTGTGTACGTTTGTACTCGTTGCCAGACCACCCCACCCTGATCCCAGTGGGTGATTTACAAATTGAAGGAGGTGCTGTTTCCATATTTTCTGCCCAAGAACATTGATCCCTTCTCTGTTGCACTCCTTCCTGGCTCCTTTTTCTTAAGTCAGCAGTTTTTAAATTCCAGTTTCAAGTCTTTCAAAAATAACCCTGTTTCAATGAATATCCAAAACGTATGGTGGAAGAATGAAGATTTAGATACTACTCTATCCCAAAGATGGGGCCCTGTTCACCTGGAAAAAAGGAAAAGCAGACTGAGAGATTTTTGAAGCAGGATGCTTATGTCTAACATTCTGCCTGAGCCTCTTGCTGACTGCTGAGTACAGGAACAGAGAGCAAACCTGGCCACTGATTTACAGAGATGCTGTAAGAAAGTCCATTAAAGCCCCCCGTTGCATCAGCTACCTGGTGGGTAAAACAGAGAAGTAAAAAGCACAATTTTTCTGCTCATTTTCCTTCTATGGTCTGTGGTTTCAGACAGCTCTGAAAGTGTTGTGGTGTAGGATTCAACACAAATATCAGGTGTGATCCATCAGTGAAATGAAAGGGGCAAAGCCAGATGGCATGAGGCAGCCATCCCACTGAGGAACACAACATTGCAGGCACTTGGCAGTTAATTTCTCCTGTTAGCCAGGTGAGACAGCATGTTAGGTAAAGACCAGATGAAATATGAGCATAATTGCTCATTGGGAGATTCCACCTCTCCACGGCCAACCACTCCTTAGAACATAACTCTGACAAAATATTTATGATCAATTTTCATCCCTATCTACTTTCCAGTCTTTGGTAGGAGAATCAATGGCAAACACCACTTCAAGGTAGCAGCCAGATGCGTCTCCCCTGCTTTTTTAGCTATCCACTACAGGTAATAGAAACATTACGCAAATAGAAGTGATAGTTTGAGATATAGTAGCTGATATCACTCTAGTAGGAAACAGCTGTATTTCTTTTCTATGCTAATGGCTGTCAGCAAGTAACACTGACTGACCTGACTTCGGATATCCCCTACCTCAGGGGAAGCATTATCCTCTGTGCTCTCTCCACTACTGTGTTTTCTGATAAAGAACAAATGTGTTTGCTAAAATCAGTTCATGCTGCAGTAACTACTTGGAGCTAAACTTTGTTTTCAGTTACAAAAGTTGTGACTTACAGCACAAAGTAACTATTTGGAGTTTCATAAAATTATTTCACATTTACCTGACTGGTATAACTGTGACTGTACTTTGGCCAGTGTTTTGTAGCTGAGTACAACCTGCAGGGCAGTTTCATGTCTATGTAAGCCAAGAATGGGATGTGCTTTGGACAAAATTTGATATTTCAAAACAGTTCTGTAATAGTCAAATAGCTTGGATTAAAATGTAGCAATGGGGAATTGAATATGATGCTGTTACTCCATAAGTTAACAAACACAGATGGAAATCAATTGCTTGTCACTGTAAGAAAGGCAGTCTCTTTCATTTTTGCTGTTGTAAGTAAAGCACTTACATCTATAGTTGGGCAAAAAAAATATTGGCTTTATGTTTTCACTGAGGTTCAATTCACGTTGAAACTAATGGTCATTTAATGTCCAGACTGCTTGGGCTATCCCACTGGATACCTTTTCTCTGTGCCTAAGCAAGTTGCACACTAGGCCCTGAAGAACTTGCATCTGGCTGCTTTGGAGGAGACTTGGGCTTCTAAGCACTGAGATCACTTTTGGAACGAGAGCTCTGGCAAACTGGGCTGAATACCAAGAGGTATTCAGGCATACACACTGTATATTTTTTACTCTCTCCTTGAAGTATTTAATGGTTTACTATTTTGATGCCTCTTCAGGTCTTGCCAAGATTAAGCTTTTTCTATTAGTTTGTAACCATATAAAAAATATAAAACAGTTCACTCAGTAAATTTGTTAGGTGTTTTATCCTAGCTTAGACTAAACATATGGCTTTCTTTGTGTAGCTGTTTGATTGCATCATTCTTTGTTTCTGTTCTGACAATTTGGCTTACACCTCTCATTTCCTTGTGTGAAGTGGGACCTGAGTGTATTGCGCCATTCTGTTGTGCATATCTTCTGGACATGCTGTTCTCTGCTATGGAACTGTGGAAAACTGCCCAAAAATTTTCCCTGAAAACTACTACACAGATGCAGGCAGGGTGGCAAGTGCAAGATCGCAAGGACACAGAAATATTCTGAAAAACTGACTGTCCGAATAAGCAGGGAACTGCATACAGGTATATTTCTGTGGTGTAGAACACTGACTGCAGGCTCTTCCTCGTCAACCAAGCAAAAGCTGACCTTGTGTTTGATATGGTTTCTTCTCCTGCCAACCTTTCCCCCAGTTTGGCTGGAGGGTCCTGTGCACTTTAGCTTACTCCCTGAATATATCACTGCTGCTGAGTCCTGCACTTACCAAAATTTGGGAAGAGTTAGGTGAAATGTCCCTTTCTCCCTCTGCAGAGTACACAGAGGCCCTGTGAACATCCCCATGGAAGACAGCCTTCAGCAGGCTGCACATCAGTGTAATTTACCACTAGATGGCTGGACCTCCTCTTTGTCCAGCTCTCAGTTTTGTTTCTGGCTCAAAGTGAGAGCACTTAAAGCAGAACAATGGACTCGTTGTAAGCTCTCTGCCCACCCCCTTTGTAGCTTAACATTTTTAAACAGCTGACGCTTTTAGTAAATTCACCTTTACGATGAACAGTTCAAACATTTCAAAGATACTGAAAGAGCTGTGCTAGTATGTAAGAAAATTGATAGATGTTTTGCAAGACAAAAAGGAAAAGCTCCCTACTCCTGTTCTTTTTTCCATTCCATTCCACGTGTAATACAACTTTCATTGAGACTTTTATTTCATAGGTGTATGCATAAGTGTGATACATTTTACTTTTCATCACTCAGGCTGGGATATAGCATAATAAAGTCCTGAGAAGTTGTGATACAGCAGCCACATATTTTGGTCTGGTGAGTTTGGTGACATAAAATTTGTAAAACTAGAAACAACATTTATGTCACTGCGTTTGAGACAGAAATGTCTATCCTGAACAAAATGAGCTTTCCATGTCCAAAGAAAAAATATTTTGCTCATGGTCAGTCTGTTCAAAAAGATTAATACTTCTGGGTGAAAAACATCAACTTTCCTGATGACTGCAGACTGATAAATTACACAGAGCAAGGAGGTCTACTTCAAAAGGCAGATGTTCTCCTGCTTGAAAGCAGACAAGAGGAATAGACAAAGTAGGCATCTGTTTCTGGGAGATATCTCTGTTTTTCCCCCCTTATCTCTTCTTCACATTTTCAGATCCATTATTTGTATTTACTGAGTCCACATTGTGCGTTTATAGATATACTTGTATCCCTGAGTTCAAAACAACAGAGGTACATTTTAAAATTAAAATTACTTTGGTTGTTCTGCTGTTGCAACAGTAGCATTTTGTGCTTACCACTTGCAGCAATGGAGACAGTCCCTGCCTCCAAGGTAGTATAATCTAAAATATCAAACCTGGAAGGCTCAAGGCCCTTTGCCAGCTTTGTGAGAGGCTGAAGATGTGCCTAAAGATGGTGGTACACGAAATGGTAAGATGAAGATGAATCTGGAAATAGGTCTGGGGTGGGATTTCTTTTCTTTTCCAAATATTGTCTCAGGAATGTATCAGTCACAGCTCAATTTTCTTAAAGCACTATGACAGCAAAAAAAGCTGATGGTATAATTAGTGTGGTAGAAGAAGAGCAGGAAATTAAAATGAACTCCACCCATCCAAACTCACAGAGAAACACAGGCAGTGAAGCATACAGCAAATGACAAGTCTCTGAAAAAACAGACTTCAAAAGCAATTGTTAAACCCAACAAGAATATTCTCATCTGCAGGAAGGTTTCTGATTTTGTTAATATAACAGGAAAGAGTGAGAAAGGCTTGGAAATTTCCACTTACTGGACCTGCAAACAAGTAAATTGGGTATTTTTTCAGAAGTGCCTTCATTTTAAAGGTGCCTGAAGGGTAATATGTTCAGCTTATTTATGAAGTGTAACCTTTGCACTTGGAAATAGTCCAGAAACAAAGTCCGGACCCAGTTTACTTGCTCTTTGAACTCTTCAAAATGCTGGAGTTCCCAAGTAAGTAAAAGAATCATGTGGCTAGCTTGAACCTTACCTTCTGCTACTTGATCCTGTCACAAACTCCATGCTAACACTGCCAAAGATGTAGCATTACCACAAGCATCGTGTATTCCTCCTGTGATACTATGGGAAGTAGAAAGCCCTAACAACACAGTATAGTTTTGTGATGACTCTAATATTTCTATTTTATGCCTTTTGGGAACGTTTAAAAAATATTTTCTATTTACCTTGTTCATAAGTAGGTCCACTGATATAAACTATACAGAATATTGCTGTAAAATACCTGTTCACTGGTGCTATTTAAAGTGCTATATTCGCTGTGGCAGCTGTCTTTGCGTAACATCTGAGAAATCAAAAGTGTCAATACCAAAGGTAAATGAAACTCCGTTATCTTTGATCCTGCTATGTGGTAACTGTTGTCAGAGGTGAATAGAGAAGGAGTGTATGAAGAACTGGACACAAAGTCGTGAGGAAATCAGGTTAAACATATCAACCACCTTCCTTTGGGATTATCAGCTCACTTGCAGAACTCTTGTACAGTCCTGATAAACTGTTAGAGGCCCTGGATACACTCTGTCATGTAGTCTGACAGACAGGAGCCACTGATGTCACAGCAGAGATAGCAGCCCTTTTGCCACAGCTATTACCGTAGCTCAGATGAGCAAGCATGTTCCTGCCAGAGGTTAGGAGATGGCTCCCTGTGGCTGGACTGCACTGAAGATCTGGGGCCTCCTCCAGCAGGTGCTGACTCCCTTGAGGACCTTGTCACTATCCCCAGATGGTTTTGGATCAACTCTTTGCTGTGAAGGCAATGACATAGAGTCCCTTCGGCTCTCTACAGACGTTTGAATCAAAACACAATGGAAAAAGTGTTGCTTAGATTTAAAATGAGAGCTTGTCGCACAGTTGGCTTTTCCCACTCTGTTCTCAGCAAGATGATTTAAGGCCCTACATGCACAGAGGTCTGGAGGCTGAACTCTTGACCAGGCTGGCCAAACATCTAGTCCAACACCCTTTAGCTCAACTCTTGGCCAGGCCATGGCTGAAAGCTTGTCTAAGACCTGGGCTCTGAGACTAATTGGTCTGCTAGCCTCCCCTCCCGCCATTCTGACTGCTACTTGCATTTAAAGCCCACAACAACCAGATTTGCAGTCTTGTGTTCTCTCATCCTATCTCCTGCTCCCACTCCCTGACCTTCTGACAGGTCTACAGATCTGCCTGGAAATTGATGCCAGGCTGATTCCTGAGGGATTGTTCACGTGGACAACTCTGATCCAGGCTCCCAGGAAAAACAAATAACTGCACAGGAGCAGGGATGGGGAAAGCACAAGTGGCTTAGGGCTGAGTAAAGGAAACTGTTGAAGGGAAACATACTCAAAGTTGACTTAAAATGGTGGTTTTGTAGAAAATCTTATTCACCATTAAAGACACACTCGGAGGAAATCCTCACTCTCCTGAGTGCTATTACACAGTAAACACCATATGTTAAACCTCTGAGCTGTGACATGAGGGTGTCCTATATTATTTGATGAAGAATGGCCGAGGGCAACTCAGAGGGCCTTGAAAAATCTAATGGACCTTAACTTAGGAAAATCGTATGGTGCTCCATCATAGGATAAACATTGCTTGCCCTTTTGGACAGAGCATCATCAAGAATTACACCAGAACCTTCAGGTATACACAAGTCTGTGTTTGGGAAGGGAATAGTTTACAAATCTGCAGAGTTTGTCCAGTGCCTTTAGCAATGCAAAATTAGAAGGATAAATTTAGCACTTAACAGAATCTGAGTTTATATCCATATTAACTACTGTGGTCCTGTAGTGCTGGTAATAAAAGGGGAGGCGACTGCCCATATCCTGATTGTAGCCACCCCTAATCCGGGACTGCAAATCTGTGTCTCTTTTGTAGAATAATGCATATCTTTATCTCATTAAGCCCCATCACTGTCCTGCGTGTAAAATGGTAGTAAGAAGTACCTTATAGTTAATGCATTTTGGAGCCGGTTTGCATGCAAGAGCATTTGGAATCACGCCTGCAGTCACAGTGAGCTACGGACCAGGTAAGCCATACTGTTCCTGCTTCACCATTGTATAGACTTGTCAGGGGAATTAATAAGAGAGAGCTCTGTAAAAATCTCCACAACAGGGGCTTGCTGAGGCGTTGCACTTCAGAAACAGAGCTGCGTTTCTGAATGTTTGCCCCAAGCACCCCCATGGTGCAGCTGCAGCCACAGCTGCTCCCTTGCCTTTGACCGCACAGCGTGAGGGAGGAAGCGTGACACCACTCCCATCTCTTCCTCTCACAAGCAGCAGAGGTAGCAGCTCCTGGCCCAAGGTGCCTGGCACAAAAAAATACCTTTTCCTTCTCTCACAGGAAAGAAAGAGCAGGGTGCATTATTCTTCCCTACCGTTTCAAAACAGCATTTCTGGCACTAATGGTCTGCATATCTCATTTTGCATATGTTTGCTCCAAAGGGACTTCTGAGGCTGCGCCTCCATGTCTATCTGCTTAGACTGCTGCAAGACTTGTCTGGGCTCATCTTGTACAAACCAGCTTGCAGACTGCAACCCACAGAACTTGGCTGAGTAGACTTTGTGACCATTATTGCTGATACTTGGTAGTTCTCTTTAAGTAATTTGCATCCCAGTTTGTAGCTCTCATCATCTTTATTACAAAACTTGCCAAATGCTGGTGGGAACTGGAGTGAATACAACTTGCAGATTCTTTATATAGTTATTTTTACTTTAAGAACATATGAAATGATGGATCCTTACACCAAAAGTACAGCATTTGGAAAAAGAAAATGAAGTTCAGATACACATTGTCTTGAGAAAGTAAAATCAGAACATAATGCAATTGGTTATTGCTTATTTTGTTTAGTATGCCTTAGCTTCAGATTCTGGCTTCTAACCCTGTAGATGTATACATATGTGTAATGCCTTGTGAATCATCCTAACAACAATGTTGTTATCAAATTATAATGATGTTGGGTTGGTTCTGCAAGAGGATATTATTATCGAGTATTGAGAGCTAAGTTTCAAACTGAAAAAGCAGCTCAATACTCGCCAGAAAGCCACTAACCCGTGTTAGCCATAACAGTAATTAGACAGTATTTGTACTTGTGAATTAATAGAAAATATTTGTGTTATTCTTGTGGGAAGCTGAAGTCATGTTCACAGCTGAGACATGGCATGTAATTCCACCAAGGCCAATACAACCTGTATCACCACTTGAGTTTGATCCTATGAAATTCTTACCTCAGAACTCCTTTTAAACCTAAGCAGAAAACAAAGCGTTTTCATGGTTGCAAAACTATCATATGAACACAAGTGGTATTACAAGCTAGTATGACATTTAGATTGAAAAATATTCTGAGGTAGATAGTACCTCTGACTCTGTAAATCTTGTTGTATGTCAGAAAGCTCTATAGCTTCCCTGTGGAAAAATATTGCTATCCTATGAATTTCAATTAAAATGAAGTGTCTAGGAAATAACCAGACTTATGGCACAGACATCGAACTTTTCTTAGACCACAACTCTTTATCTCACTAAACGTGGCACGTGGTAAGATTAGCAATAAGATAACTCACCGAACTAGAGTCTTCAATGTGCTGCTTAGCCATTTCTCATCTTGAATCACTCAGACTTGCATTTCTTTTTCCCTGGAAAATGTCAAAGAATTCATAGATCAAAGAACAGGAGCTGACACAAAGACAGAGGTGCTGGATCTAAGAAATGATTGAATTGAGGAATCTGGATAAGATCTCTTCACTTGGTGGGAAGTAAGAATTTCAGTCTGCAACTGTGACCCTTTTAAGATAGGAACTTCTCAAACTTCCTGCACTTACTAGTATTAGAATTGGCCAGTCTTTGGTCAGAAGTCCTATGTTGATGTCTACATCTTAGAGACAGGAAGTAGATTTAATAATTTGGATGGGACTTTTTCTCTGATGTCAGTAGTAAATCAAAGCATTGTCTCGTTTTATGAAGCACCATGCTACTAGAAACACTGCGTTGTCATTGAAATACTGTCCATTACTACTCCTATGACTAGTCAGATGAATTATAAACTAACAGAATTTGAGTAACTGTCTTGCCATACTGCAAGGAATGGTAATATTGCTCCTGCTTAGTATTGCCTAAGGCTTTTGTGCCAAAACATCATACTGGAACTCAGTGCTGACTGGTAACTAACAGTGAATTTAAAGTGCTGTCACAGTCATCTTGCTCAGCTTCCAGACCTCGGTGGCCAAAGCATGTAAGAAGCAATCCACAAGAGATGGCAAAAAGCCAAAGATGGGGTTTTTTTATCCCTGTTTGTTTAGGACAGGAGACAAAATGTGTTTGTAAACCAGAGAGGCTGTTGCAGGTGCAGAGGACTCTGTTCCAGCTGGCATTCCGAAAGATCAATTACCTACATCAAAGCTGTTCTGCTGCCTTTGCTGTCTGGTTGCTCACTTCTGAGGCTGCACAGGAACTGTACACACAAAGTGAATTAGAAAGTTCTGCGTTCAATACCCTCTTCAGGTGAGCAGTCTAACACCAGACACCCTAAGTTCTCCTTAAGCTGATCAGATGATGGGACAATGTGAAATGCTTTTGACTTTAAAATTACACTTGGCAATGATGAGACTATTCTTGATTGAGAAAGCAATTGAAGTCATGTAATATGATGCTATAATTGATGTAGGTTGCATTTCTTTTGAAGCTGTGGATTAGGAATGAATAAACAAATAGGTAAACCATCTGAGATGATTGTTACTGAATTTATCGTAATAAATATTGCTCTGCAATATTTTCCTGTTGCCTGTGAAGCATTAAAATGCTAAAGGGTGACAACACGTGGTATTAGTAGGGTGTTATGACAGCAATATTATAAATGTTTGTACAGGTTGTCACCAATATTTGAAGCCACTTGTAAAAACAGCACCTTAATATAATACATATTACCATACCCTCCTGTATGTGGTGATGTGCTTTTACTCATTGGTACAGAACCTACGCATTACTAATTATTCACCTTTTTCTATCCTCTTCCCATGCATGGTCTTGCAAAGACACAGTGTTAGCAATACTCTTAACAATAGACACAGGGATAGCGTTCATGTGGTAAACTATACAGTCAGTTAAATTGTATAGATGTGTTGTATTAATTTCTCATTTACCAATAACACCGCTTATTTTCATGGATCCATTTCAGCAGATGATTTTTCTACTCAACATCTACCAGACTCGACAGACAAGTATTTCCCTTTTCTCTCAAAAAAGACACATAAGCAATGCCCCATAACCAACATGAACTGATCTTGAACCAAAGACCATCTTTTGTAGTTCAATATCATACTTTTGAAGTGTGTTATCTTGCAATAGAGATGGAAAATGTAACTTGTTACAAAGAAGTCTTCCATCTTTTGAATTAAAAGTATAGCGTTTATAGCTAGACCAGAAAACTCTGAAGCCTTGAGGCACTGAAATGATGATACTCTTCAGCAAAGAAATGCTATTAATTATGCTGTTAAAGCCAGACCATGTGGACTCTGAATCCCAAACAGTGTATGAATACAACTAAACCGTGTAACTTCACACTTGGCAGACTCAATATAAATCCAGAGTATGTTAAAATATAAAATCTAGAAAACATCGCAAATCAGTTCTTCCTGTGTCTCTCTGTGTGCGGTGCATACGAGTTCACGTGGGAGGTGATCTGAAGACGCGCCGTTCAGCACGACCTCCACAGTACAATTATGGTCTTGCTCCTTCTCATTACCCTCACCGACCGTGCTGCCCTCCCGGCTCTTCTCCCCGTGGGTGCCAGGGAGGGCTGTCCTCCCTTCCCTCACGCCAGCCAGCCGGTGTTAGTCCCCGCCATCGGCCGGCCTGGGTCATCCCCAGCTGTCGGAGGGAGGCGGGGGGGCGGGGAGCCCCCGGGCGTCGGTACCTCTGGGTTTTATGCAAGGCCACGGCTGGGGCAACCCGCGGGAGGTGGCGAAGGAAGGAAAGAATGGAAGAGACCTCGATTTTGGCTTCCAAATCCGTTTAACAAAGAGAAGGGCTCGTCGAATGCCGTTACTCCCCGCGGGCACCTTAACACGAGACGAACCGCCTTTACCTCAGCGCTGACAGGCGCGGCCCCTCACACACACCCCGCCGGGGGCTGCCCGCAACGGCCGCTCCAACCGCCACCCTGGGGCCCAACAGCCCCCTGACGTAACCGGGGGCTGCCCCCCCCCCGCCCTGGCCGCCACAGACAAAGGCCGGCGGACACAGCCCCGCTGCCATCAGCCCCCCCGGGACCCACCTCACGGCCACCCCCCCACCGACGCCGGGGCACGCCGCGGAGGACCTGGGGGAGGTAAAGGGGGGAGGGCAGGGGGGGCGCCGCAGAGCCGCCCCCGCCCCGCCCACAGGGGCGCCCGGGGCCGGCATTCGCGCGGTGGGATTGGCAGGGCGCGACGCCAATCACGCCGCCGGGGAGACGACTGGCGCGCCTTTCCCCTCCCAGGGGGCGGGGCGCGCGCGGCGGCCGTTGCCGTTGTGGGGGCGGGTGAGAGGGGAGTCAACGTCGGGTGAGGGGGCCGGGGGGCTGGCCGGCGGCTCCGGTAGGGCAGCGCCGGGCCAGGCTGGGCTGCGGCGGCCGTCAGCCCCGCGCCTCTGTCCGGGCACCTCTGGCGGCTCTTTCCTCAGCGGCTGACCCTCTCCTTCTCTCGCTCTCTCTTTCTCCCCGCCTCCCGCCGCGAGTAGCCGGGGCCTCCTCCATGCGGGAGAAGAGGAGGAGGAGGTGGGAGCTGCTCGCCGGCCATCCCCGGCGCCCGGCCAGTCGGAACCGACCCACCGCCGCCGCGCCGCTCCTGCCGCATCTCCCCACGGCGCGCAGCCGGCGCTGAGCCCTGCCCCGCTGCGCCGCCCCCAGCCCCCCTTCCGTCTGTCCCTCCCTCGCCCTCTCCCCCCCATTTTTTAATTTTTTTATTCCCCCCCCCAACCCCCGCCACCCTCCTTTGGTTCTCACCCTGGCTGCGAGCAAAGTGTCTTCATGAGCGCAGAGGATGTCCGGGAAGCACTACAAGGGGCCTGAAGTCAGTTGTTGCATCAAATACTTCATCTTCGGCTTCAATGTCATTTTCTGGGTAAGTGGGCCGCTCGCACGGCGCTTCGTGTCTTCCCCCTGCCACCTTCTCCCTTCCTCCTCCTCCTCCTGCCCCGCCGCTCCCGGGCTGGGCACGGCCAGAAGCGAAAAAAACGAGGGACGTGTAAAAGCGGGGTCGTGCGTGACAGTTGGGCGCGAGGCCGGCGGTTGGGGGTTTGAATGAGGGGAGCGCCAGGCGGTGGGGCCGGTTCAGCCCCATCCCCGCAGCCCTCCTGGCTGTCCTCCCCCAACAGCCGCCCGGCTCCGGGGAGCCTTTCCCCGGGCGAGTTGGCGTGCTGCATTCCTGCACCTTCGCAGGCTGCCGGTTCCTGCATCCCTCCCGGCCCTCCTAATTGCTTTTGTTGTAGGTGCGAAGAGGTTTTCTTGCCTTTTTGGGTTCCCTCTCTCTTTTTTTTTTTTTTTTTTTTTTCCGCCTCCCTCCTTCCCTCCTTCCCCCTGATCTGCTTTGTGGCGGGGGGAGGGAGTAGCTAGACACCCGGGCCTGGAGACCGAATTGATCTGCATGTGTTTGTGCTCATATCCCTGGTAAATAAAAATAAAATAACCCCACAGCTCAAGTTCTCTGAACAGGCAGTGATTACACAATGATGAGGTTGTGTGTGACCCGGGTTTATTATGATTAGCTGTTACCGCGTAGTAGTAGCAGCAATAATAGGATGGAGAAGGGAAGAAACAGTATTCCCACCCATCCCTAAAGTGCTAGCCCATGGCAGGCTTGGCTGGGTGTTTGCAGGGATTCGTGACTGCACAGTATCTTGTCGCACCACTCTAGCACTGGCTGTAGAGTAGACAGAACTGTATAGTGAAATGTAACCTGCTTATAATAGTATTTCTAGCATCTTCTCAATGTGTCGGGTTTGAAAGAGGATCAGCTGGGTTTGGATGTATATGCCAAATTTGGTAGCCACAGAGAGAGGGGGTGAGCATTCTCCCATACATAAATGATGAGGTTTTATCACTGCACAGAATGTTAAAGTTGGATGAAGGCTCTTATATGTACAACCCCTCTCTTTTCATGGCATATTCTATTTAGCAATGAAAAACATGCACAAACCTAGGTAAGGGTGAATGTGGTTTTGAGAGGCTTTGAAGGCACATTGAGTAAGTATCTGGTATAGTGGCTGCTTTGGGTTAGAAAGGTAAATTGGAGAGAGAAAAAAAAAAAACAAACTTTGAAATTTTATGGATGAAGGTGGGGGAAAATAGAGGAGAGAAACCTTCCAGCCAATGCTGAGCTTGTGATTATCACCTCTGTGAGAATAGATGGTGGTTACATGGCTAGCAGGTATTCACGGCTAACCTTGTATCTGTGTTCCTGGAAAGTAAAGATGCCTGAAGAGGGTGTTTTGAAAGGATGGGGGTTTTGATTAGTGACACTTTTATAGTGAAATACTTTTCCTTAATCAGGAAAGTATGCTGCTAGAGTGAAGTTGACTGCAGTTTTCTGTGAATGTTTACTTGGCCTGAGACCAACCTGTGAAGATAAGTGGCTGCAAGCTTCGTAGTATTCTGACCCTACAGTAGCTGTTTTTATTGTACTATTCACTCAGTTTTTAGTGGTTGAGTTTGCCATGGTTCTTTTCACTTGTCTGTTTTTAAATTTTGATTCCCCTAGGCATATGTTGCTGTGAACACATGTTTTTTTTTAGCAGGGAACAGAGTGGTGCGAGGAATGCTTGTGTGTCATGTCCTTGGACTAAAAGAAGGAGATTATGGTGAAATATACATAAATGTGTTATCTTGCTTCTTCAGGCACTGTCAGTCTATAAGAAGCTATATACCCTCCTCCTCATTCTCTGAAGGTTAATGTGTGGATGGTGCAAGTGGGGAAGCAGTATCTTTTAGGTATTTTATGGCTAGTTGCTTTCTTATTCCTGTGTTGTTGAGGCAGATGTAGCATAGCTTTTGCATGACGGCAGATGTTCCTCTGTTATAAGTGAATGGGTTAAAGGATATTTTGCTAGGCCATGTGGCTTTATACTGCTGGAATGTTAATCTGAAGACCTGAGTGGATCGCCCACTCTGCCATTTGCTTGATGTGTGGCCCTTGCTTACAGATGTCCCCTCTTGCGAAATGCTAATTGTCTCATCTGTGTCCTTGGTTAAACTTCTTGAAATCCACAGAGACAAAACACTTTACAATATTCTGAAGAAATGACTAAACTCTTATAATCTCTTTATGAGGAAGCCTGCATTTATTACTGTGCCTCTCAAGATTTGGAGTGAAAACATAGGCAGTTACTCTTGTAGAATACACTTTAATGTTGTTTTTACTGAATTAATAGCAAACCCTTCAATAGTCTGTCATGAAACTAGGCCAGGAAAGCTGTAAATGAAAATTGCAAGTTCGGTTGGCTGTTCACAGAAAGTGATAATCATAATAGCCACTAATATAGTAATTGTAAATAGGTTGAAATGATGAAAAAGTTATTGCATTAACCCCAGAACACTCTCCAGGAATCTTGTGAACATGGAGATATGTAGAACACCTTTGTTAAAACTTCTACCTGAGTATTATTACGTAGTGGTTTTAACACAACCTTTTAAAATTTTATTGTAAACAAATGGGAAAATAGTCTCTATTCTGTGTCATAAAACAATGGTCTAAAAATAGAGAAATGAGTTGGAAGAGTAATGGTTTTAAGAAGAAAATTGTCAGTGCTTTGGACAGAGGAATATTATAGATCTGCTTAAGTTATGTGGGGAATGATTGTACATTCTACTTAAACTGAAGATACTACAAAAAATCTGAAGCTTTATATGCTGCAGAATATGGGCAAAATAAGTTATCAGACCTTTGTAATTTTTTTGGTTTTGTGCTGGTCTGTTATTTCTTTCCTTAAAAAAAATAATCAACTGACTTATTAGAATAATGAATATGGGAAAGTTGCATTCTAATGCTGTGCATGTAGTTGTAACTAAAGGTAACAGTATGCTCTTTAAGAGGCAGTTCTCAGTCTTACCCCAGGTAATGTGTTCTTGCCTACTGTCGTAGAAGACAATACTATCCGCTAAGTCTATGCGTAATTCTATGCATATTTAATGTTCTCGGTATATTTGCAAGCTTTTTTTTTTTTTAATTCAGTATTAAATCTGCTGGAAGCATTTGTTTAGAAAAACTTCTTGAGATTACTATGTTCTTGTGGAAAAGAAAAGCTTGTTTGGCAATCGGCAAAGTAAGATTTGGGAAATGAGACCAAATAGGCACAAATACATTTAAATAAAAAATTAGAACTATGTTCCCTTTCCGTTGCCCAGCTGCCATTCTGCTGGTTGTTCATTAGGGCACACCTGTGCTTTGACTTGACTAGCTTGTGAAAGCACCACATTATGTTTGCTACCTTTCTAGGCTGGTGGAATAGACTGCCTTTTTTTATGAGCTTTTATGTCTTTGCCTTGGTAAACCATAATGTAATCTGATTTAGATGAGAGCTGCAGCCCTAATATAAGGTAACAGAAAACATTTTTCTGTAGTTTAAAAAAGCAAACGAACAATGCCTTCTCTTCCCTTTCCCACTTGGACTTCCATGTAGAATGATGTCAAAGGTAGAATGCAAAAAGTAAACACAGGCCACCTTGCTTTCCAGAAGACAAAAACCATTTCTTCTTCTTTCCCCTTCTACTTTTGCAAGAAGTTTTAAGCTAACTTTTAGTTTCAAGAACTGCTTTAAATTGCTCTCTATGCTTCATTATACTTGATGGAAACTGTAAATAAATACTATTGTTTAACTCTGAGTTTCAATCCACTCTTGATTCCACTGACCCTAGCCTAATCGGACAGATGTATAGAAAGCATTGACACCTCAGAAATCTTTGCGTTATCTGATGATTCACTGTAAGTTGTGAGATATGCTGCGATTATGATACATCAGCATATCACAAGTCATAATTTGTGTTTTAATTTGCTTGGCATCTGCTGGTTTTGATGGCAACCATATGGGAGCCTAAATAGTTTTCTGAATTACAGGAAGATATTGGAAAGAAAAATGAATAAAGTTATATAAGTGTGTTACGGGAAAAGTGTTGGAAAAGTGCATTGACCTTTAAGGGACAACAAATAGACTGTTTATTAAATTTTGTACGTTGTTGATAGCTTGTTTTCAAAGGGGCAGCAGATCATTTTCTGATGCCAGCTGGTTTTCAGACGTCCAAGAGGTTTTGGTTATGTGATTTTCCCTTGCCACAGTGGTTTAAAAAAAAATAAATCAATGTGAAGCTTGTCCCATGCAATTTTCAAATGTATTCTGTAGCATTTGATCTTGAAAAAAATGCATTGGGAAAATGCCCTTGCAGTGGAAGCATTCTGTTCACTCCCCCCCATCCCTCGCCCCTGCCTTTTATGATCAAATTATTATTATTTTTTTAAATTTCTTAATAGCACTGAACACTTCGAGACCATTTCTCAAGTGATCTTGCCAGAAACAGAACAATGCTTGTCTTGGGAAAATGCACAACTGTTTTGTAACAGTGAAAGGCGGTGATGTACATATTGATGAAATAGATGCATTGTTGTGAGCTTGGGATTCCTGAATTCCTCAGTGTCTCTTTCAGCAGATGTAGCCCCAGTCTTTTAAATGCATATGAAAATACAGTAACTTAGCTGGCTTCAGGGGACTTACTTCATGTTTTAGAGGTCATTCCTGGAATAAAAGTTTTCCTTGCCCTGCCTTCCCTTGTAACTTTGTGGCAGGTTGTGCCATTGGATATACAAAAAGAAATAGGTGAGGAACATGGATGAAGCTGTTTCCTTTCTCGTAAGTGGTTTGCCAAAAGTAGGTGTTTGTAAATATGTTATTGTTTTAAGCTATTTGATGTTTCTAATTTATAAAAGATTGAAGAAACAAGGACACAAGAACTAGAAAAATCTAATTGTGGCTAGTTGTGTGACTTCTCATGTTTGATGTCAGCATATGTCAAGGGAATATTGTTGGAACTATCAAATGCAGCTTACACACTTCTGTGTTAAAGATGAAATGTATGGGAAATGGATTTACCAGGCTCTCACCTTGATTGAATTGTCATAGTAAGTTTTACGTGGTGGCACAACTGCCTCAAAGTAAGAAGAGTTAATTTTGAATCTTGAGTGTCCCAATTGGAAAAAAGCTGATGCATGTGAATGGCACCCAGAGCACAGGCAGCCCCAGCAGAATACTTCTGCAAGTGAAACATTTTATGAATATTTGTATGTGCAAAAAAAAATTATCTTTGGTCCTACTCCCATCCACGTTGATAATGTTTTCTTAATAAAGGCAGCAGATCCATATTCTGTAACACTGAATTTGAAGATAGACATATTACCTTTATTCAGATAGACAATCTTTTTGTGAGAAACTCTTCAGTGTATTTATTATGTACATACATATTCAAGTACAGTGTATGATATAATAGGCACACAGGGAAAGCAAGCATGACCTACACCGGGGAAGAAAGGCTTTTTTTTTCCAAATGGGAACACAGTAATAATGTTTTTGAAAAAAAAAAAATAAAAATACTTATACCAGGTAGTGCAATAGATGTAGGGTAATTTTCAAATGGAAAGTGTGAGAGAGAAATTTGTTTGCTTTGTTGTTGACTTTTTTTCTTGTGGGGAGTGGAAAGAAGAAAAGTGTAAGGAACTTCTCTGTCCTCTCCAGTGGATAGGAGTTTGAAAGTATGTATGTAATCTGTTCTACACTCTCTAAACCTAGTTTGATAGATTACTATAATCCTGAAGTACTTCTTAGCAAACTTAATTTATTCTTTATTCCTTAAACTCTGTAAGACACAATAGTTCATGATTAGCAGAGGATAAGAAACTTGGGTTTACAGTTAGTGAAACAACAGTTCCTTTTCTTTTTAGCCCCGTTCCTACAAATAGGCTTCTTGTTGAAAATGCATTATAAACTGGCTTTGGCACCAGGGCTACTACAAGTTATAAATTTGGAGTAAGAAGCTGATGCATTGTTAAATGCTCAGGCTAGGTACTTCAATAGTTTATACTCCATTAACCAAGGGCAGTAACTTGTGAAGATTTGCTGTAAGCATTTAGAATATAATGTTTTGCTTCCAATTAAAACTGGAGGTGTGAGAGAGTATTTTTGACCCAGAGAAATCTCTTGAGCTAATTCTGTCAGTTAAGGAATTCCAGTCTTAAACTATATAGCGCTGTAAGAATAGAATCAGCCTTCATACTTTGCTTTGCCCAAAATATACAGCATGTTTCTCAAACGCATGGCTAGTAGGCTGTCAACAGGACTGTAATTGTTTTATTGATGTAGGCAGGAGCAAGGAGCTGAACAGCTCCTGAAGTAACCCATCTCTGTTAGTCATGACCCAGAAGTCACAGTCAGCATTAACCATTAAAGTGCTTTCCAGTATGGTAATTTTTTAAACTCTTCTAAATATCTGACTTTTTCATGAGCATTTCATAGTGACTTTGTACTCTCCTACCAGTTTCTGTCTTTTTTTCCCATTAAAAATTTGGAAATATTGTTGCAATGCAATAGAGAAAAAAAATTAAAACAAAAATAGCTTATCCGTTTTTACCAAGGCGCTGAATTGCATTCTACTACAGTTTTATAGTGCCAAGTCCAGGAAAATGTAGATTATTCTGTACTGCTTTGTGGCCTAATTCGTTTCTATTCCATTGTACTGTTGTGTGAGTTTGGAAAGCATCCCATTTTTGGGGATTATGTTGCTGCTTCTGCCAAAAAATACCCTCTCTTGTGGATCCCTGGGGATATAGACTTCCACTGATTTCAGCAGGACTTTGTACAGGTATAAGGGTTGGTCACTGTTGGCACTGAGCGTAGCTGCTTCTGTAATGTGTACAAAGATCTAGAGCAGGCCAGCCTTCCCATTAAGCTGGCATTTAAAAATGTCACTAACAAACTGGCTTGTAGTCAGGGGTGCTTGATTTGGTATCAGACTCTGACTCAGTGTGGTCTCGTATAACCTCCAGATGGCCTGACTTGTAGGAATGCTAAAACCAGTCAGATCCTACTCCTTTAGCTGTATAAAATAGATGAGGCAAATGGCAGTACCGGTATTTATTTATTTTAATACGCATCATATTCTTCAGCTAATGTTTTAACTTTCCAGTGGCTTTCCTCCAGACAGTGTTTAGAATAAGTATTTCAGCACACACGGAGGATCTTATGAATGAACTGTCAATTTCCCACAGAACTGGGAAAAATCAATATGCCTCTTCCAGGCCTTGAAAATCCCTCTGCTCCTAGTGAAGGCTCCATTACATCAAATAATATTGAAAATCATTTCAAGTGAAGTTCCTGATGTGTGGTGATGGGAGATTTTTTTGTTTGTTTGTTTTGCAACGAAGCAAATACATATTATGAAACCAGTTTGTATAGTTATTCTTTACCTGTTGCCATTTGGTTTTCTCAACAGCAGAACTTCGTATGGAAAAAGCAAAGGATTGTAGGAACTTCTGCCTAAATGTGTTCTCTTTCTCCTCAATAAGCAAGTAAAATTATTTCTAACAGTGTTTGGTGCTTCTTTGTGGTACTGTATTCAAATAAAGAATTAAAAGGAGATGTCTAGCCTTTAGATACATGAAATATTTTGCATCTATGGAGACTTCTGTTTTGTTTTCCTGAATATAGTGTTAGTGAGTTAAAACCTGAGTGTGTCTACTGTCATAACTCCAACAGGCTACTGTTATAGGGTAATGAGTGTGATACAAATAAGACTGCAAGGATACTTAAACTAATTCACCCTACTGAGTGTTTCCTAGCATTAGTAGCTTACATTTAATGAAACTCCAGCTTAGTTTACTCTGATTTAGGGGCAAATTTTCTGTAATGAGGAACACTATTTAATGTCAGGACTTTATCTGTGTCAAGAAGGCAGACTCTTTCGACTGAGCTCTGGTGCCCCAAGCAAAGATGCAGCAGCACCATGTGTGGAGTGTCACCCCTAGCAGATCCACGTGGTGTCTATCATTTTGTCAGAGCCTGCATCACAGGTTCTCCCTGTCAGACGCCTTTGCTTTATGTACCCATGTGCAGGACATGTACTTACCTTTCTGAGGCTAGGTTCTCTGTGCTTCCTTCTCACTGAATAACGTCTCTTCTGCTGTGTTCTGTTTTCCAACTAGCTGTGATTAAAAAGAGCCTGAAGGGGGTTCCCTCTATGTGCTGTGAATGATTTATATATAAAAGCAGAGACACTGAGGAAAAAAGTTCACAGATAATATATGTCAAAGGTTTTGTTGCTTCATGCCATGCTTCAATTAACCGTCTCACCTTGTGGAAGAACTCTCACTTAAGTTTGTTTTTGCAATGCCATGTGGTTAGAGTGTTTCAGATTGGAGAACAGAATTTGGAAAAAGTGACAATTCAAAACATTGGGTCCTACCAGCTAATGAGGAAGAGGGTCAGCAAGTATCCTGGGCTGCCCTAAGCTGGGAGTATGCTGGGGTGTTCTACTATGCACAAAGCAAGGGTTTTCAGATTTTTTTTAATTTTAGTTTTTGCTACTGAAATAGAAAAACAGGAGGATTCCCTTTTCCATGTGGGTAAAAGATAGAATTTCATAGCTGTCTCCCTGACTCTGAGTTTAAGTGTGAATTCAGTCAGTCCAAAAATGATTAAATATATAATTAAGAAAAGCAAAAACTTTTAAAATTAGAAGCCCAGTTTTCCAAGTAGTTATGTAATTAATTTCTAGTTGAAAATTCAGTCATGTGACTTATCTGAAGGCTATAAAAAATATATATATATAAAAATATGTATGATTGCAGTTAAAAAATAGCTAAGGTCTAGTTTTTAATCAATGTTGGTTGAGGTCACAAACATCCTCTTGTTTCTTTCTCTGTGGGCATTCAGGGGCATGCGAAGCCTTATGGCTTTCCTAACTCAAATCCTTCCCTCTCTGAATGAGTGGGAGGACCTCTTTCTGTAGCCGAGCCACTTTCTGCCTTGGTTATGCAGGTTTTGTGGCTGATTTTGGTGTGCTGCTTTGCAAATTGTGGTGTCAAAGTGAGAGTAGGGGGCTGCAAATGGCTGAGGCTGGCACAAGGCTGTGTCAGTACAACTTCAGTGGGTTGATAGCAGTTGCTAGATCTCATTGAGAAGTCTCTCATTGGTGTTGGTTTCTATTGACTTGCTGTTTGGTTGCAAGAATGAAGTATGGGAAAGTGGTAGGACTGCCTCCTCCTTTTCCTGTATAGAACTTCAAGTAATTGTACCAGCATGGCCTGTTCCAGCTCTAGGTAAAGTGGACTAGGACTGTGGAGTAGACAGAGGCATCGGACATGATGCTGTGTTAATAGTCCTCACCAGACTGAGCTAATTATTATGTAGACATATGTGCTGTCCAATTGGTATGCTCCTCCAGTACAGTTTGTTCTTATCTGTTTTAGTAAGATTTATGGTTGTTATCTGTTTTCTCCTAATTGCTCAGTGATGTTGGAGCACGAAAGAGCAATGATAGTCTACCAAGTTTATTGTAATGTGAACTTAATTTGAATTTAAGTGGACAGCTCCCTCATCTACCTCTCTGGTTTCTTTTCCTTCCTATAAATGCTATTCCAAGCACCATGCCACTCCCTGTAATAAGGTACTTCATCGGAGTTGCCTACTGGAAGGCGTGGAAAACGATCTCTCTGAAGACAGTTTGTCATGAGTATCAATTTCCAAGTAGTACCCTTTCTGATGGCTTTGTTGCAAACAAAAAGTTACTACATGTGATTCATGTTGGAAATACCTTTATGTATTCTATATATGCATACATAGTTTTCTATATGATTATAGAATAATCCTGTAGTAAAAAAAAAAAAAGGAAAAAAATCCTGACTTAGAGCAGAAATTCATTAACTTAAGTGCTGAAAAGCAGGACTTGAAAGGACTGGAAGACTATCTAACTCCTGTTATGTGCAAAGAAAGCCTTTTTGCGCTGATCTTCCTCTGTCTGTATTCTCCCAGCAGTATCAGAAGAGTAGGTCAGGCATGGTCACCGGTAGTGTTCTCACTACAGCTACGTGGGACCAAGTGTGATTTAAAAACTTTGCTTTCTTTTACATGTAAGCTGTCTTCTTCCTCTTATAAGATGTCCTGTTATTTTCAAGATAGGCAAAACCACTGCCTGGGTAGTCTAAAGGTTTGTAGTGGCATCTGAATCAATGTTTTATTCTTTAGGATCTGTTCCATGCAAGTAGCCAGTGTGTTTGACTCGAGGACATAAGCCAATTGCATTTTTACCTGGTTTACAACCTTGCTGGCCTCTGCTCTCCTGCATTTTTCGTAAACCACTCTCCTACCTGTGGGAGAGGAAGTGGCTCCTGAGCAGATGCAGTTAACAGCTTTGCATTATTAAAGAAAACCAATACCGATCTTGATGCAACTGATACTGAAGGGTTTTTGCCACTGTAGCAAGTGAATGAGTTGTGGCTCCCATCTGGCTGTTTTTGTTTTCTGTTGGAGGTAGATTTGTGACCCTTTTGGCTGTTCTGTGGAGCTGCTAACCTCTGACAGAGGCAAAAAGACAGCTGTGGGCAACAGTAGTTTTGGCTTCAACTTTCCCCATCCCAGAACTTTGTGCGTGGGTGGGATTTCCAGTGAACTCGCTATCATCCAGTATTTTGTGTATTATTTTAAATGTCATGTCTAATAAATAACAACAATGATATACTCAACTCCACTGTTACTTGTGGTTTTCTTGTCAATAGCAGCTGATTACTGCCTGGATAAATTACCATGACTCTTGTAAATACCTGATTCTTGTTGACTTTGCCCTCCTTCCAGTTTAAGCTATACTCCAGCTTGCATAGGCTGTTCTCTCTGTTCCATTCTCCAATGTAGTAGCCCTTTTTGTGTCTCACTATGTGTTTCTGCCTGTTCTACTCCTGTCTTTGGAATTGAAAAGCTCAGCTGGGCTCTGTGCTCTTAGCCCATGGCAGCCCCTTCATGGTCACTGCCATGTTCTAAGGGGGCTTTCTACAGGGACAGAGCGATACTGGAGTCCAGCCACAAGTCCACAGGAAAGTGGGAAGGAGAAGTAAAAAAACCAGCGCTGGCTTTTTTTGTACCATTTTATAAGGTACTTATTCCACTTGACAAACAACTTTTTTCCATAAACATGCCTTTTTTCAGTATAATGTGTGAGCATCTCCTTTTGAAACAGCAAGTCTCAGTGTTGGCTCAAGGCCTCCCAAATAACACCTGCAGAGATAACCCTTCTTTAGTTGGTGTGTCAAACTATATGGCTGGTGAATATCAAAACTGTGTGCACAGCTTTGGCTCTGATTTAAAGAATTTCACATTTTAGCTTCATAAATTGCTGCAGGACTGAGCTCTGTAGAATCAGATGAGTTGGAATGGATGGAGCTATGGTAGAGACTGGCATGGTCAGCAAAGATTTGAGGGATGTGCTGTGTCTCCTGTTTGAATGATGTGGAAGGCTTGTTGCTCTTGAAGTGCAGGGTCTTAGAAATGTTACTTGAGGCTGGAGTATAGGGCTGAAATTTAAAGAGGCTGGTGGTGGTTGCTGCTGCTATACTAATTAGAAGCATGCTGTAAAGTCCTAAGCGTTTGAAGTTGAGAGTTGGTGGGACTCAGTTTTTATATCTTTGGAGACCTATGAGAACTTCAGTGAGTACTGCTGTTAGTTAAATTCTCCTTAATGTACTAGGGTCAGACTTTCAATTACTCTAAAAGGCTACATTGTTCCAATTTGCCACTGTAACCTGTCCTTGAAATAATTGCAGATAACTCTTATAGAGCATGGTAGAACAATTTTGTTGTAGCTGTATTGTCAAAATTGTTCATGTGAGTGGGGTTAGACTCTTAGCTTGAGGAATTTGAAGACCTTTATAAGTTGGAAGGATGGACTTTGTCTGCATTGTGGGGTGGGATTGGACTTCAGTATAAATGGTAAACTGTAACTTCTCACAGAAACAGCAGCACTGGAATACACCAGTTGTTCATAAAGCAGAAGATGGCTCTGAGAAGGTAATCTAAAAGTGAGAAGATAGTCATATTTTGTCTGAATAAAACCTGCCTTGTATTCTATTCCATCTTCATGTTGCCTTCTGGGTGGATATTTTTCTGCAGTTATTTTTATCAAAGTGCCACTTTGGGAGCTCTCGTCATTATTTGACCCTGTTTTGGTGATGGAACTTTAGTTTAAAAACTCTTTAGCTCGAAAGAAAACAAACACAAAAAGGCAAGCCAAAACAAACATGTACATAAAGACATTTTAGAATTCACAGAAAACAAACTCTGGATCAATTATTAAGTGCCTTCCCTCTCTCATCCACTTCCTGATGTAGTATTAATTTTGAATGAGCCCCCTGCATAGCTTGCCTTCATCCATTAGGGGATAGAGCACAAAGGCTTTCAGCCCTGTAAATGCTCGGGCCCTTGTTACAGGCCTCTGCATAAGAGCAGCTCCTCTTGACTTCAATGGGAATCACTTGGTGGCAGCTGCATAATTGGTTTTCATGCAATGTCTTTTTTTTTTTCTCCTTTTAAAAATAAATAAATAAAAAAAATAGTGAGCAGTAGGGGTAGGGAAGCCCAAACAAAACATTGAAAAGACTTTCAGAAGAGCTAGAGCAATTACTTCAATTGTCTAAGTAGTTAAGAGGTGACAAAAAGGACCATAGGCTAGTCTAACCAAAAAACTCTGGCAGAGAACAGCGGAGCCTATCAGGCAGTTTCTGCTAGTTTGTGTCTCAGAGTAAGTATCCTGTCTGACCGTTTTGATTGCTTAAATGAAAACTTCCCATCAATAATAGGAGTGATATGTGACTCAGATACTTGTAGCACTGAGAGAATGTAGCTGTTGAAGCACACTGAGTTCATCCACAGACAATTGTGGCTGGGTTCTCTCTAGTTGCAGAGCAGAGGTGTACTTGTATGAAATAGCTTTACATGTGCTGAAATATCACTTAACAGTGGTTTCCGCAGGCTGTGGGCATTGCCACCCATCTGGGCAGCAAGCTGGTCACCACTGTCGTTTTTTATAACTGGCAATGCATGGTAATGTATTGAGTACTGAATCCTGCTTTTGCCAGGCACGTGTGTAATAGCAGCAACTTAATGATAAATCTGTGTCCAAAGGAGCTACTAATGCCCGTCTGTTAAGTACCACTACTTACGTGGTCTACCATTAGCCACATAAGAAATCACCACATTTTATTAATGGCTTCTGAACTTTAACAACATTTTAGGATAAAGATAATGGCTCCTGCATGAAATATGTTCCATTACTGCTAATGGTGTCTTATTGAGTAAGCTAGTGTGGCAGATCAAAGAATTTCTGTAAACAAAGCATAAAAGAAGCTATGTATATAAATCAAGCCTGAAAAACAGTTTATAGCTGAATGGAAACTGAACATCTCAGACTAGTTTTGTTTATGCTTTGGTGATTAATAGAGAAAAGGTAAAAACAGTTTGTCTAAATGCAGAACTTGATGAATATTGCATTTGTTTTCTACTGTTAGATTGTTCCAGCAGTTTGTGGTAAAGCAATATGAGGAGATAGTTGTAGTCCGTGCTAATACCAATGCTTTCAATACTATTAAAAGTAAACAGCACAAACCACCTTTCCTTTTGCCTTTAAGGAAGGCTTTAAAGAAATGTAAAACCGATTCTTGTTGATGGCTGTGATTTTTGTGGGTTTTTTTTTTTTTTTAAAAAGGCAAGATTAACATTCCCTACTTTTAGACTCCTCATACCACCAAGGGAGATGAAGAACTTCTTTGAGCTATTGCACTGAATCCTTAATTTGCTAGATTGTCATGTACCTTCAATGCAACATAAACCTACAGAGCCAAAAATTGCTCCAAAGTTTTGGAGATGTGCTGAGCCTTGCCTTTTGTCTAGATTCAGTGCAGGGGAGATCCCTAAGGGAAAGAATCCTGCTTTTTTTTTTCCTCTAGTGTGTGAAGAAAATATGTATCAATGCAACTGCAAGTCTACTAAACCAGTTGAAGATAAGTTTTAATGGTAAGGAATTGAAAAAATGTTTCTTTGAAGGTTAAGCAGTCTTGATTTTTGTTAACTTTGTGCATGGTGACAACTTTTAAATACCTAGAACACTTTTTTTTTTTAATATTATTGGGCTGTGTTCTGTATGATGTGAAAGATGTGATAAAAGACATCTTTTGAATATTTAGTTTTCAGCTGGACTCCCATGCAATTCAAAGGCAGTTTGGAGGTTTGATGGTTTTGTCTAAGAGGGCATTTTGAGGTGGTGTTTTGTCAGCAAAACCAGCTTAAAACAGTTTGTGTGTTAATGTGAGGTGTAGGATGTGGCTTCATAAACCAACTGAGGGGCAGATGTAGAGTGATGTGGGAGGAAAAGAATTCCATTTAGGTGAGGATATGACCAGGGGAACTCAGTAGACCATTTTGCTACTGAAACACCTAACAGGCTTGACTGCCTTGAGTTAAAGCTGTGTGTTGTTTTTTGTGAATGCTGTCTGTGTCAAACACCAACCCTGCAATTAATATTTAATTAGTCATTTCTATGGACAGACTAAGTCTGAAAAAAGCAACTGTAGATTGAAAGATGTATTGTCCCTTGGAAATATTTCATCTTAATTAGCTCTTATGTCTGTGGATGTGTTGTTGTTGCCCTGTTTTCAAGGTCTAATACCTTTGATCAGCCCCAGACAAGTTAGGAAAGCCCAAGTAGTGAAAGGTATGTTGAAATGCAGAGCTACAGTTACTACAGAAGTTATGGGAGCTAAACCATTAATTACAGATAACGATATCTGGTATGATCCAGTATGAGTTTTTGCCTGGAATGGTATTTCTACTGTACTTTACTGAAGCGTGGTAAAGGCGTGCTCTTTTCTTTCTCCCTTGAGCTTTGGGGTGAACGTGTAAGTGTCTAATGAAAATTCTTCGTTCTGACTTAATCTGATATAATCTCAGTAGTTTGGACTTTATCATCTCTGTAAACTTAAGACATTTCAAAATGAGTTCTCAGTGTTCAGAATGAGAATAGGGTGAGGTTATGAAATTGTTGTTTGTGAAATGTTCATAACAAACTATAATTGGTAAAGAAACTGGGAGCAAAAGCAGTAATACTCTTAAGTTTCAAAGTGAGTATTGGAAGTAATTTTGTGAGCTTTATTAAAGGTGGCTGTGAAATTTTCAAGAAATTGTGTTATTTTGATTAGAATACATAGAAGAATGAAAACATTCATTTAAATTCAGAATAGTTTCACTAATAAATCAATGTTTTGCCTTTAAGGGGCTTTTTGCATTTAAAATAAGAGCCACCTTGGATTTGGAGACAATACAAGAATAGAAGCTTGCACAGGGCTGGGCAGAAAGCTGTTCTGAAGACTTTATGGGCGATGTGCTGTGAGGTGTTGTGCTCCCCTATTTCTCTCCCTGACATCTAACATAACATTGGGATTGAAGAATTTCCTGATACAGAAAGGGACCAAAATAAGGCAGCACTGTCAAGGTGATCCTCAAAGAACCTCTTTAGAAATGCAACGAAGAGAACATACCAGTGATCACACTGCACCAGACAACAGTGGATAATGCTAGGCAGCTGGTGAAAAGTGTAAGAACAAAGCAGGTAGATAGTGATAATTCCTAGGGAATATGCTCTGAATCCTCAACTTCTCAGTCAGAATTAGGATCTTTGTTCTTGGTATCCCTAGATGGAGTTTTCTTTGTCAGTTTGTCTGGTTGGTCCTTGAATCTCTAACTTTCTGAAGTATGTGATGTCCAGTTGTTGTACCTTTTGCCTGTTAGTTTTGTCTTCTGGGAGAACTGGAGTTCCAACAGGCATGTAATAAAGCATTCTGCAGCTTGGAGTCAGTTAACTTTCATGTTCATCTGCTTAGCTTCTGTGAAACCACAATGAAAATTCTGCATCTCAAGACTGTAGTTTGAAACGCTTTTTCTCTGCTCCCTGCCATACCCTGCTGCTGCCTTTTCCACAGTATACCATTAAGAAACAAATTACGGATACCCTCCTTTTCAGCAGTTCAGATGGTTGAATTACAAATGTTGGAGGCGTGTGAAGTCAATTAAGCGTAGTAGTCCAAGGCAACTACAGCTGGATGTCATAGACAAAAAAGCTTGCTGCTGGGAAGAGGGAGCTGTAAGTTTCCAGATGGTGACCTAGCTGGATCTTTACACAGCTTCTCCAATTATAATGAATTAACCATTTTCAGCCCAGGTTGTGTTTAATGGCAAGGTATGTAGTTGGGTAGCTTTTATGTAGGATTGCAATTGCCTGCAGTTCTGTCCTTTTTCATCCTCTCCCCCCATGCCTCCTAAAAGGAAGAAACATGTTGTGTTGGGAGTATGATCTTGAGGGGTTGCATAAAGTAAGTCAGTGCCCAGTGGAGTCATCAGTGCTGTATACGCATGACATCCCATAATCCCTAAGGTTGTATTGTAGCCCAAGCAAATTATTTAATCAAGAGAAATTTATAGAAGTCATCTTATGTTATACCATAGCGTTTGACACCTGATAAATAAAATCTGAGGCTTCTCTTGTTTGCTTGCATAATAGTCATGGTAAGGGAGGAAGAACATAAGTGGCATGGGTGACTGACTACTATTTACTAGCTGACAAAGAGAAGACAAGAGATAGGCAAGATAGCAATATAATGATTCTGGCTAGCTTTAAAGCTAGCTGACTGTCCAGAGGCAGAAGGTACACTTCAGACTTAAGCTAGTTTACTAGGCTTAGGGAAAAAAAAAATAATAAAGAAGCTTTCAGAGATCTAAGACTTTTTGTTTTACTAAGAAATAATAAACGAGTGCTTCTGAATGCCTTTGTAAGTCTATGTTCCCAGGGCCCAGCTCCGTGGTCTGATCCCATTGGGAACTGGATTTCCAGGTAAACAACTTTTTAGTCTAAATTCCTGTTACTATAGGAAATCTTAAAAAAAAAAAAAAAAAAAGTAGTATAGGCCTGAGAAAACAGTTCAGTAGCTGTTCATCCTGAAGTCTCTTGTATTTGTTGTATGGGGATCTATTTTAGAAGTACTTCAGTAACAACTTGGACAATGGAACAAAATGCTTTAAGCCTTGGCATTTAAACATGTTATTTTGTTTTGTTGGTAGTTTGGATTTTTAAGTTTTTATGTGTGGGGGTTTTTGGTTTTATTCTTGTTTTGTTATATACATATATAGGTATGTGAAGTAATTGGATTAATTCATGGTTTTGTGGCAGCAGCAAAGAGTTATCCACTGTCTGTCCCCCTCACTCCCCAATTTGGTGCTTGCTGAATAATGGTGTTCTGCATCGTGCCCTGATCTTTGCTATGATAGCTTCTACTGAATGAGAAACAAACCCCTCCTGCAAAATGGATTTAATGCTTTAGACAAGGTATAATCCCAAAGGTGTAATTGCTAAAAACTGTGGTTCCAACTAGCATTAATAAATTCCAATGTAAGCAGTGTATGTTAGGAAATTTATTTTCTTTATATGAACAGGTATGTTTGTGTGCATATATTTATATTGTTTTTCCTGGTTCTTTTTTTCCACATCTGCTCCATACCAGTACTGCTGAGGCATGTTGAAGAGGACAGCTTTTGCTCTTGCCAGCCAGAATCTGTTTTTGCAGTGAGGGGTCCCTGCTGGGGAAATCTTTTCCTATCTTTCTTCTCTCCGCAGGGTAGCCGGCATAAGGACTGCTCTCCTGTCTGCTCTGCTGACAGCCATGCCTTCTCTGCTCTTGCTGCAGCAGCTGCTGCTCCTCAGACAGACTGAGAGAGCATAAATTAAAATACAAAGGTCTCCTGTGGCCACTCTTGGCTGACACCGCAATGGCAAATCAGACCTTCCTACATCATCTTCGCTTGACTTTCTTCTTTTTCTCAAGAATTTCCTCTGCATTTGTATCAGTCACAGTCTTTTACCGCTGGGCTGAATAGGAGCAGCAATCTAGTCACTCCAAATGTTTTATGTACTTGAGTGACTGGAGCAGTTTGCGGAAAAAAGAATTAGCAATGTGGGTTTCATCAGAAGCTCAAGTCTTTTCCTTTTTATACTGCCTGGAGAAGAGGGACTATTTTTGTGCTTTTTATGGCTGCTGAAGATACAGGGCTAATTCCTGTTCTTGTCTCCCCGTGAAGGCAGGCAGTGTTAGAAACAGCAGAACCATTGTGTTGCCATTGTGTGTGTGTGTGACTGAGGGCACAGCAGTGAGTGGAGTGTTTTCTCCAAGGGGCTTTTATTTTCTTGAAGCCTGGTGTCTTACAATGTTCATATTAGGGGGTCTTTAGCTCCCAGAAGGCAGAGAGAGAGCTACTTGGTGATGGAATGCCACAAAATTGGTTACGTAGATTTCCAGACCCAACCGCTTATGTGTGTGTTGGGGGGTTTGTTTTGATTTTACCATGTGTGTCCCTGACATAGCAGATTTTCTTTGGGTCAATGTGCTTATATGTGAAGCCACTTCCTTGTAGGTGATATGTGGTGATGATGAGGATGATGATGATTATTAATCGTTTAATTATAGTAACTATGCCTAACTCGTCTCTGCTTTTTCCTACTCTAGGCCCCAGAGGCTGGTTTGGTCTATACTGGGGACCAGCATTTGGCTCGTGCCATTGGTATTGGATATTCCTCTGTAAGGGCAACTGCTCACAATTTTGCTAATCCTCTTATCTGTCTTCTCTATTTCAGCCAGAGCTTGAATTCCAGCATCCTTGTGGAAAAAAAAGTAAACTGGCTAATATTTTGTTTGAATGTTTGCTAGTGTTTTGGTTTTTTTTTAATCCTCCTTGAAATTTCTTTTTCTTTCTCCTTTCCCCATGGGATGGAAAAGCCATTGTTAAACTTGCATCCTCTTGTGTTGTAGCTCCTGTCATGATGGATTTCTCTTCAGGGCATTGTCAGAATTGGAAGATAGGCCTAAGGAAAAACATTTCAGTAAATGGTTCATCTTCAGTCCCTGAAAATAATGTAAGACATGAGAAACTGTTCCTTTGTATTTCCATTTATGTACTTGTCAGCTAGTCCTCAATGCAGGGTTAGTCTGGTTCTCTGCTTAGCTGATCCACTGCTCTCTAGATTATGGACATGGAGGTTCTCTATGATTTGTGCAGTGACTGAATGTTTTCTCTTTAATGTAGATATGTTTTGACTTCAAATGCAAGCCTCCACAGCAATGTAACCATCTTTCTGATTTAATCAGGTTGCCTCTTGGAAAATAGTTTTAAACCCCATAATTTGAGTACAAATCTATTATTACCTTTGTATGTGAGTTTCACATCCTCTTTTAATTTTCAGGAAAGCATGTTAAGCCATGAAGGCTTTTCCAGCTGTTTTATTTTCTTCAGAACTGAAGTCTTTTCAAGTTCCCTTCGCTGCCCCAGTCCTCTTCTGACATGTAATTGTGAACTTTAAGTTCTGAGTGGGCCATTTGAGACTTTTATTAAAAGTGTTGGTCTGATTATCTGCTGCTTCTGAGTGGATTCTGGAGGGAACAGTCTTGACAACATTTTTCCAGAGCTCTTTTTTTCATGAAGTTAGGTGTGGCCATCAAATTATTTTTTGTAAAGAGTTATGTAGGCCTTAGCTGGACAAGGGTAGACTTCAAGCACTTGGAGAGTCTTACTTGAAATCAGTGACACTGCCTTTGTGTACTGTGGAAAAAGGTTCTGATTTGCAAAGGCTTAGCTTAGAAGAAAGAGAATTTGATATAACTTTCAAAAGTAGTGTGAACTGTGGCTGTCATCAAAAGTGGCTTCAGACTGATGGAAGATAAGAATTTCTCATTGCTAATATAGCATGCTGAAGTCAATATTGAATGTTAATCAGAGGTTTCTAAATTATGTAAGGGCTTTCTAAAAACTTACCCTGTTTTAATTTTTTCCCTTAAAAGTATCACAGTAATTATGGAAATTGTATAAGCATATAGTAATGTTTGGAAGTAATCATGGGACCAACCATGAAATTGCTGTTCTGTCTACCAATTGGACTTAACAAGAACAAAATGCCATTACTATGTTCATAATCAGATTTATTTTAATGTATTTGAACGAAATACCTCTGGAATCAACTGCTGAGTGCTTTAACTGCTTCCTTGCTGCTTAATGAAACAGTGGCCTTGCCAGACTGCCTGTTAATGGGGTAGCTGCTTCTTGGGGCTCGTATTTTTTTTCCTGGTAGATTAGGTATCTGGAGCATCTTTAGTGATGCCTAATGCAGATGCATGCAGTAATAAGATGCAAAAGGAACAGGGTTAATGTCCCCATATCTTTAATAGCAGTCTTTACTTGTGGTGCTTATAATGGCAGATAGACAGGATTAAAAGGTCCCCTTCTTTAAACTTGGCACTCAGGTGGACATTCTTCCAAGACCAGTAGGAAAAATGTCCTTTTCCACCTCTCCCAGCCCCTGGAGTGAACTGTCTTACTAATTTAAATTTTAAAAAAATGCCCACCCTATAAAAAAGAAGTTCTTTTGCAGTACCTTCTTTAACTTTTAATACATTATTACTCTTACGGCAGATTTCACTTATTATGGTAGCTGAAATTAATATTCATATTCAATAACCACCAGTCAGAATAGAATTACCCTGCTGTTAGGTTAGGTGAGGAGGACTGTAAAGAAACCGGTGACTCCTTGCCCGCAGAGGGACAGGGAGGATTCACTAAAGGGTTCTGAATGGTGTTCAGGATCAAGCTGTTACTGTGTTTCTTTGTCTAATTCCACATATCTGGAAGCAATGAACAAATGGCAGAGGTAACTCTCCTGAATAAATACATAGGCTATCTGATTTTGTCATACTTAATAATATTGTACATTGTGAAAACCTAAAAGCAAAACATGCCAAAGCTTAGAACATTTTTATCCACAATTGTGTTACATTAAAATGTCTTGATTTATGTAACTGACTTCACAGTTCAGGAGAGAGGGAAGTAATAGGACTGGGACTTGCTCATGCTGATTAGGCAAGAGGACAGCATTGTGCAAGTAGACTATTACATGAAGGCAAGCAAAAGTACACATGGTGGAAAGTGCACGTGTTTATTTTCTTCAGTAAATTTAGTGCTGTTAGCAGGTGCCAGATGAATAGTCCTGTGAGCTGTATTTCCATGTCACATACAGCAGGATGAGTGGGAAAGCAAGTCTGCGTGCAGCGTCCTTGCTGAGGAGCAGTGGCAGGGTACTTCTGTAGCCCTTGGCAGATCTTTCCTGGTAAGCCCAACCCAACTGGTACAAACCGTAGCAGGTCTGTGATGTGAACTTGCCAGCTAGTGCTTCGATTGTGAAAATTGCTCTTTTCTTTGTTAACTGATCATCTGGAGAGTTGCTGTTGTAACAGCGTGTTGATTTTTTTTTTTTAATTCTCTCTTTTTCTTTTAAACAAACTTTCTCCATGAAGAGAATGAGAAGTATTCTGTGCACTGATTTGCTGTTTGTGGTGATGTGGAGGAATGTAATTTTCTGCTTAATTCTGATCAGCCCAAGAATATTTTGGTAGAAATAGTGAGGGGTGTGGTGAGTTACCCGAAATGTTGCTGAGGACTCATAAATTTAATTGCAGGACTTGTACCATTCCTGTAAGCTGATGGTGCTCACTTCTTTTTTTGGTTCTGAAGTTGTATCATCCTTGAATGCATTTTTGTGAACTGCTGTTACTTGGCTTTCTTGTGGGTTCAGAAGATCGGCTTTTGTGTAAAGCTCCTCCTTGTCCTTCCCTGCTTAATTAAATAAATACCACTTCCCTGAACTTTCGGATACCTTTATTTTTGTGTTATCCTTTAAAAGTGAGGAAGGGGACTGAACAGCATATCTGCATCCTCTTCCTTTTTAATACCATAACTAACAAAACAGACGTCAAGAGTTCATAAGGGCACCTTTGATGTTCATGCTAGTCTCTTCTGCAGGCTAGAAAATCAGCAACAGGAACAGTACCTAAAGGACTTGGTAGACTGTAATTGTCTAATGTCACACCATGATTTGCAAATACTGTAGAGGTAATATGTGTATTGGTGTATTATTTTTTTTTCTTTCAGGCAGTATTCTTTCCACCCTAAGTTATGACTTTTGTTATAACACTTTTGTTACAGCTCCCTGTCTAATGTGAGCTGCAGAGACTCTTTTAGCGGTAGCTCAGTGTCAGAGAGGGAACGCGTAGCTACAGTGTAGAACTCATTATTCTGTGAACTGATACTGGTATGATTCAGCTGACAGTTTTTAAGCTTGCTGGCGTGGCCCTTTCACAACATAAGATGCTTTGTTCATTTAATATTGTGCTAGGTGATTGCCATGCTTTCAAACAGGCTGATCATGAGATTGAGTTTTGTGATGCTTGGTTAGGGTTGACTGTACTAGCCTATTTTTTCTGTACTAATGCAGGTACTGTAAGAATATAAATAATTGTGCTTCTCCTTCTGACCAAACATATTCTTGAAATATTATTCCAAGTGTAATGATGAGCAACTGTTGGGTTTTTGGTGCTGGGTTGTTTTTGGTTTTGATGGGTTTTGTTGTGGGTTTGTTGTTTGGTTTTTGGTTTTTTTGTTGTTGTTCTTTTGAGACTGACCTGCTCACCCTTCCCTGGACCCGCTCCATTTTTTTTCATGGGAGCTTGGGAAACAGCTGCTGATATATTACCTTCAGTACATTGAAAAGTATTGTTCAAAAGGGTAGTTTTCTCGTTCTGTCTCCTCTACTTCCTACTGCAGTGAGCCTTGGCCTGGTCTGTGTGTTAAGAAGCCAATTACTATAAGACTGGAGCTCACTTGTGGGCTATAGACAAGCACAGTGGAAACTTGCCTAGAATTTGGTAAGGTTTTGGAGTGGAATAATAGGCTTTGGGTTGGTGTGACTTGCTGTTGGCAATGCTTTGCTCAGAATTCGGTAGGCTATGCAGATAGCTGGCTGGTTAGAATACACTTGCATTAAGAATATATATTTTTTTTGGCATTAAAGCAACATGTATTTTCATGCAGTTAAGCAAAGCCTTTCCTTGCTGGACTCGCGTTTGTTCCTAAAAAGCAGTGCAGGACAGTTACTGAAAAACTGATTCTGTACTCCAAAATATAGTGAGTTGTGGATTCTTTGCTCCATTGAGTGAAATATGACTGGTGTGACCTAGTTTATTTGCATATTTAACATACTGGTTAGTTTTTGTCTTTTTTTTTGCTTGTTTCCTAGGAAACAAATGCCCTGGTATAGTAGAGAACAGCTATTGTATGGAGACTGCTGCCTGTCTGAAGCATTGTTCTTTTGTAGGTGGAGGGCTTTAAAGGGGAAAGAGTTGGAGTTTTCAAAAACATCTTTATTAACTAAAATAGCACAAGGATGTGTTTCGCACTGCTGTGCAACTCCTCAATGTATTTATATTCTCTTCAGTAGGAGTATCTGTGTTGTAATGGCTTATCTAGTAAAATTAGTATATATGCTCCCATTCAAGACATACTAAAAGAAACTGAATGAATAACTAACAAATGGTTGTTTCTGTCATTCATGCTGAGTACCATGCAGATGCATATTTCTAACGTTATTTTGAATTATCTGGAATGGAAACAATAATGCAGATCTTGGGGTTAGAGTGAACTTCAGGAAATGATACTTTTGTTCATGGAGTGGGTCAAGAGACAGGTAGAAAACCGTTTTTAAATGTAAAAATTGTCTTCACTTTGTCAAGTCACTGTGTGTGTTTGTGTTTTTAGCCCAATGTTTATTGTTGCAACATTAAAAGAAATAGGTGTCATTGTTGCAGTATTAATTTTGAAACTCTGATGGTAGGAATGGTTTTGGATTTGGTAATGCTTAATCTTACTGGAGTGGTGAAAGAAAACTCAACAGAAACTGCCTCATTGGTTGGGCTGGCTGGTTAACTAGTGAGAATGGTGGGTGGGATCGATACTGAGTTTTGAGAACACTGAGCAAATTGGAGGAGAAAGAATAAGGAGGTCTGCGAGCTTTTGGTAGTGTGTGACAGGCATTTCTTAGCTTTAAAAGTGTTGTGCAGTTCCCCTTTGGTCTTTCTACACTGGCTTCAGAAATTGTCGTGTAGGGACTTAAGATTGATGGTGCAGGTAACTTAAAGGCATCTCTCTTGTAACTTGTGACTCTTACTCTGTTTCTGAACTGCTTGAACTGAGCATCTCTCAATCTCTCTGGGTACCTACATCACTGCCTGAGTTTTGTGCTGCAAGCTGCGTGGTTTGTAGGGCTCTGTGGCTTGCTGTGAGTGGGTGATCCTACCGCCGCGTGGGTGCAGGTGCTTAAGAAGATGAATAGCTTCTTTGCATCTTCACAATTCAATACTTCAACCTGCAGAGGAGTTGTCCTTGTATGTTGGAGTCATCCTAGCTGTTCCACAGTGCGGTGTGTATCTCACAGCAGCTCTGATGCAGCATTAAGATCATTAAGATACTTCACACTTATATGAAAGCTACAATTAAATTTAGTTTTACTGTGTTTTTTGTCATGAGCACAGGAAATTTTATCTTTTAAAAAAATAAAAATTCAGCTTTGAAGATCTGGGCTACATCTCTGATTAGGAAGGGGCAGATGTGTACATAAAGAAGTGGTAGCTCCAAATGTCATTTCACTGTGGTTATATTGCAGGATGATTTCCCTTTGCTTCTCCTTCTGTTTGTTACTACTGTAGCTTGATAAGGAGAACCAAAAATTGAATTCTGCAGGCTATTTCCATGAGCAGTATTCCTAGGAGCCACAGAAAAGCCAACTGGACGTTTAGAAATGTGGAAAAAGATATTGAAGCATAATCACAGGGAGTTTCTGAAATCTGTTAGGATTTCTCACCACTGCTAAAACTAGCTTTTCTTTAAGGTTTTGGAAACCAGCTGCTCTGAGGAAGTGAAACTGGTGGCCAGCTGAAAGAGTAGTGTCAAGCAGTGGCTGTTGCTGTCCCAAGTTGATGTAAACTGGCACTGATGATGTGGGAACATATTCTCACAAACGACTTCTCACAATTGACAATTCTCTAGTGGGGCCCCATGGCACAGAGTGAATTGCATGTGGCAGTGCCTACTGGAAAAGATTACTTTCCTCACTGGGGTTCCCTCTAGAGTTTTGAAGGGCTTTGAGGTGTGGTGGAAGCATGAGAAGCAGGACTCTTCTGAAGGAACTCTTCTGAAGTGTGCTGGTTCTCTTTGTTTTCTTCAGCACTGATGACTGTGATCTGTTGATCAAAACTTTTGTTAGGTGCTGTGTGTTCAAAATAAATGCTTACTTGTGGCATCTCAATCATTGTCAAGTATGTTCTAGTCCTTGCAGAACAGATCCATAAGACAGCAGTGGGGTGTGAATGACATGTCTGCTGCTTGAATTCAAAGTACTCAGTGGTTAGGGCTCTTTAAGTTGCAAATAGTTATATAGTAATACTGTTCTTTCTGGTGCTTCTAGTTACATTCAGTAACTCCTTGAAGAGCAAAATAGAAAATCCTGTCCCCTTTAATGATGCTTAGTTTCTTTTGAGGAGCCTCTTTACTTTGAGAAAAATTTCAGTGCGTCTGAGCTAGGTGTAATATGAAGCCATTGGCTGTCTTGGTAGCAGATTCACCGTCTGCTGGTCTGTTAATTGTACTGGCATAAATTTTGGTTTGACAGCTCTCTCAACTGAAATGGTGAAATGATGTAGGTTGCAAACACACATAAAACTCTTTGGGTTTATGTCTTATTTTGTTTCCTTTAAAAACCACATAATTCATAGTTCCAGTCTAGAGAACAGCTGAGGAAAGAGCTAGTGCTTTGAGGAAGAAGCAGCCTCTGTCCAGGGTAGAACAGGAATGAGTGAGGGAGGGAAGGTCTGAGACTGTTACTGATGAAGAATTATTTGTGTAACCGTAGACTCAACCCTGTCCAGAGAGGACATCAATATGTGCATGCGTGTGACCTTTGAAAGGAAAAATCAGGATCAACTGTAAGAGTGTAGTGGAGCTGCTCTGTGGTGTTGTCACGGGTTTTGCTTGCAAGCTAGACGCAATGGGGCAGTGAATTTGAAATGGTAGAAAGTTAAAAAGGTTTCTTTTCCATGCAGATGTGATAATTGGTGGATGTTTGGCAACATATTGAAGATTGAGTCTATTTTGCTTCAGTTGCTTTTTAGCTACCTGTATTTCCTGCTTGTCCCCAGTTGTTTTTTTTCTTTCTATTTAATGCGAGTTGTTTGCTGCAGGACTACATAATCCTTTTTTCTCTTGAGTAGGTTGCTGTGTATTAGTATAATTATACAATGAGCTTTTATTTTGTTGCTTGCTTCATTTCAGTAGATCAGCAGTTCTCCATACCACGAAAATCTCTGCACTTCAGCATTGTTTAGCAACCTGCTTTGAGCTTTTTTAAAATGTGACCTGCATTTTTGCTTTATACCTTAGAAATAGAGTTTAGTGATTGACCTTCAGAGTAATATGTGTGGTCTGGGTTATTCTGACCTGAAATTTCTGGGGAACTTTTTTTAGGATTGCATTAGTGCTTGATTTTGTTTGTTTTTTTTTTTCTTGCACAATGACTAGTGCAGGTATACTTAATGAAATAGGGCAGGAAGCTCCTCCTACCTCTATACCAGGTCATCCTTAGCAGCATTGCGGGAAGAGAGAATTGATGTTTTCAATTTACTGCTGGGTAGATGATATTATTGACATGTAGTCATGATCATAGAACGGTTTGGGTTGGAAGAGACCTTTAAAGATCATCTGGTCTTACCCCACCCCGCCATGAGCAGACACATCTTCCAATGATGGGGCATCCACAGCTTCCCTGGGCAACCTGTTCCAATGTCTCACTACCCTTAATGGCGAATGATAGCTTTCATCATAGTAAGAAGTGCCCTGCATTCTTCTGTGATAGTAAGAAATGTCCTGCATTCTCATGCAAAACATGAAATCACACACCCTGAAAGAAGCAAATAGGAGATGGGCTTGGAGATCTAGATGCATCTGTACAGTGTTTAGCTGGCACAGTTTTTGACTGCTAGAAACTTGGAAGGCTAATGCTGGTTCTTGCGCAGTACCAATGTTTACCTTACTACATGCTTTACCAGAACAGGTGATATGTGAATTAAATGCATGAAACATTCCCAAGAGAAATTCTGCACGGCTGGTGTGCAGCCTTTTCACTTTTATTAGCTCTTTGAATGGGACGGGGCACCCAAACCTACTGATGATGATGTACGATCTTTGTGTTCTGCCTGTACTTAGCGTAGGGTGCTTGATGTTTGTGCTCACTCATGAATCGCTCCCTTCCAGCTTCCCTTAGCTTCAAACACTGCACTTCTACCATGTTCTTAGGGATGTGCTCTTCCTGCAAGGACTTAGAATGATATATGACCCTGTGCTCTTGGAGAAGCAGACTTCTTGTTGCAAAGGTTCTTTTGTTGCTAATTCATCCATGATCTTGAGTTGCTCTTCAGATATGGTTAGGTGTACTTTTCTTTACCTGCAAAACTCTCCTGTCATTCTCACTAACTACTCTTAGCTCCTTGTGCTTTCAACAGACCTCAAGGAAAGAAGCAGCACTGCTGGAAAGAGTGATGTGGTGGAACTTATTTTTCATATACAAGAGCATTAGAACTATCTGCATGTGAAAAGGCCAGTACTCTTGCTTTTATAGTGAATAGGTTATTCTAATCAGATGGAGTCAGACCACTTTATCTTAATATTTTCTCCCAGGAGCTGTATTTTTGCGTCTGCTAGAAATTGCTTTATTGTTGGAGACATACTCGCACTGAGGCTATTAAAGCCTATTTTACATGACAGCATAATAGTAATTTTAGGTGAATGCTTTTAAAACCTTTCACAAGAACTGAGATTCAGCGCTGTAATTTTTTCTTGGGTTGTGTTTCAAAGAAATTGTTTTCCACCTTCTTTGAATAATCTGTAGAGAAGCAAAGTAATTTGAAGATCAGCAAACAGGTGCTGATCAAAATACATTTATAGGAGCTAGTGATAAAGAAATAATCTTTTTCTAACACTGGATTTGTTGCTGAATCTAAGTATTGTGCCTTGGTATTCATTTACTTGAAGAGATTTTATTCATATATTGGAATTATTGCTGTGTTCCAGTCTTGTGCTTATTGATTAAGTTAGAGTGTATGTATCAGCACTGAAGATCGAACTTTTTATACAAAGGTCATGCACCTTCAATTTCCTTATTGCTGTGAGGGGAGCTGCCCCAAGCTGGCAGTCCCCAGGCTGCTCTGCCGCTTTGCTATGCTGCGATGACACTGTGGCTGGGCAGAGACAGCAGCAGGCAGGGAACAGGCTTTCCTGAATTCCCCTCCTCACAAAACAGTTTCTGTTCCACAGGCTTTGCTTTATGGGAATTCAGTGTGATTGTAACAGGGAATGAAGCCTATAAGGAATGTCAATTGAAAAACTGAAGTTCAGCAAGTTTATGATGGTTGTTCATTAATTGAAAAACTTTTTCAAATGGTTTTATGCTGCATATTATACCCTAAGTGGAGATGGCTGTTGCTCTGGGTGGTCTGTCTACTGCTGTGGTTCTTAATTCAGCCAGTAACCAAAAGAGAGGTTAACTTAAAATATCTTAGAAATGATGCATTTTCAGAAAGGGATTAACATGGGGAAACTTAGCATTACTAGCAACGGTGTTTGAAGAAAGTATGTCAACTTGCAGATGATCTTTTCTCTGGCTACTTTTGCTGTTAAATGTTGAAGAACTCTAACCAGGGGATGCTGAAGGTTGGAGAGGATTTGAAAAACTTCCTCCATAACTCCTGCATTCCTCTCTACTTATTCTTGGAGTGGTGAAACGCAAAACAATTGCAAGCTTGTTTGGATCTGGGAAGAGAGAAAGAATTGATGGAGGCTTGCCAAAAATATCTCTTAATAGGTTAGATTTCCTGACAGCAGACTGATCAGTTGGTCCCTGCCATGCTGCCCAATGCTATAAAATTAAGAGTGACTTGCGGCCAAATGTCCCGGTGCTGAGCCCAGACTTATTTAATTTGGCTGATATCTGGGGTTTGCTATAAAGCAACACATCTCCACAACTTGGAGGCAGGGGAGGATAAAAGAGCCACTCTGTAGCTCCATTTGCCACCTGGGTCTGTATTTGACACAGCAAGACTTGCTGGCCTGCAGCAGGAAAGGCGAGGTGAGTACTGTGTCGTCTTATGCCACCTGGTGCCAGTAACAAAACCTAATATTTTTAGTAGCTCAGTTTTGGATGGAAAGCACTACAGGTGGCCTGAGAGTGCCTGAATGTGCCTTGCTTACCCACCTGCTGCAGGCTCGGTGCCCAGACAGCTCCTGCTCCATCCTTGGGTTGTGCACTTGTAATTTCCTTTTGTTCCTGCAGAAGAAAACCAGGCTGGGTGCTGTTGCTGTACACACTGTGTCTTTCCCTCTCAATTGAGTGGAATGCTACTTGTAAAAATAACCTATTAATCATGTATGTGGGTGCACAAAGCAAGCACTGTGTAATTCTCAGAGCTGAAGCTAGTGGCTCACGAAGATAATTTTGCCCAGGATGGGTTAGCATGTGTGGCTCTGTATAAGACACATTTCATAGCTCTTGCTTAAAGGGTCCAGTGTTGGAACCAAGTTACTGTTGTTTCTTGTTTATATAATTTTGGTGCGTTGCATTGCACAGTTTTGTTTAAAGGCGTATAGCCTATTTTCTAGATGAGGCTTAAATTTGGAGGACTTGTCATCAATTTTAACACAGCAATGATTCAAGTATAGTGCCTAATCAACAGTTTATTTGATTTTTAATTAGGATTATTTTATATCTGGCAGTTTTTTTAATTGCCAGACATCACTTTAAAAAATGGTAGTTCTGCAATTTTAAAAAAATGAAATCTGATTACTTTGGTTGTACAATTTCTGAGGTTATTGCTCCTTCTGTAAGCACTTGGAAAGAGGGGACAGCCCACTTCAGCTAATTTCGTTGTAGCTGTCCTAGTCCCTGTAACAAATTGTATCAACTCTCCTGCACTTACATGAAAGAAATTAAATATAAACATAGATTTGATGCAAAGGTCTGGCTTTGATAAAATGCAGTTTGGTTCGAGCTTTCACTTGTCAGCAGCACTGTTAGCTTGATGTTTTGAGGCATAGTCTGTTTCAGAGGGCTCTTGAGTTAAATGCTACATGCAGATATGGCTAAAGGATCATATCTTATATTGTATGTGATCTTGCTTCTGGAGACTTCAGCCAGCTCTTCCATGCAGTTCCTTGAGTCAACCACTAATTTTGTTTTGGCTCGTATTTTTAACACTGGTATGCCAAAATAGCAAGGCATATGTAAACAACCAGTGTAATTTCTGACTACTTAAAACTGTTGGGTTTTTTTTGGGGGGTGAAGGGATATATTGAATTGTGCAAAATCTTTGTCATGTACTGTCCCCCACCGGTTGGCTGAAAGATGGCACTTCTGTGTGATAATTCTTGTACCACCATTCAAAGAGTAGTCTTCAAACTTTTGCTGACTTGCTGGCAGGAATACAGAGGAAGTAAGGTGCCAAATGTGTTACGTCCTCCTTCTTACTCTCTAATGATTTGGGAACCCTTTGGCCCACATCTGCAATATTTATTGGGAGGAAAACAAATATATATCCTTGACTATGAGCAATGTTGGGAATTCTCACTAGTAACTCCTTGCCTAAAGGGATGGCGTGAGAACCTGCTGCAGAGGATCTTGTATAGACAGGAACTCTTTGAGCAGTTAAAGCTCTGAGTTCTCCTCTTCCAGAACTTGGGGTGGGGGGGGGGTGGGGGGTCGAAAAA
>JAOXNO010000033.1:27918726-28023530 GCA_028565335.1 Limnodromus scolopaceus
GCTTTAAGTAGTACTGGTCCTTGTTAATCAAAAGGACTTGCACAGTGGTGACCTGAAGGAACAGGCTCTTTCTCAATAGGCAGGAAACCCCACTGACATTCCCACTGAGCAGATGGAAATGCATTTGTTTCTTGCACGAGTAATAGGAGTCAGATAAAGTGCAGACTAATAAAAGTTTGTTTTTCTGGAGTAGTCTGGGAAGATGTCACTGCTCTTCCTCTTAAATGGTTCTTGAGCATTAAGGAAAGGTGCTACTATTATTCCCACTATTCAGAGACTGTTGCAAATTCTCATTAAGTGTTGGAATAAACTGACCTATGCTAAAGTAATGCATGCATCTATATGTGTTTGTATACACATACATATACACACATTTTTTTTAATTGCTTTATATCACAGAAATTCTTCAATACTTCTTACTCTTGCATTTTTTCGACCTGTTTTGCTTTGCTCTTGGACCAAGCTATGAAATGTTTGGTTTTTTTCTTTATAAGTTGTCTTTTTCACTCAAGTGAGGCAAAAATCCTGGTTATTCTGTTATAAATGTAACTACCAGGCATCTGTTATGCTTGCAAGTTCTGTTTTATTTCTTTCTGGTAATTTAAATATGACTTTTTGTAATGTGATTTCCCTTAGGAAAAGTGAGAACTGCGTGCAAAGTAAAGGAATCGGGGGATAAAGCAGTGATATGTTGCGAATAGAACTTAATGGTAATATTTGTGTGTCTTATGGGCTTCTTAAAAATTAAGACTATATTCTTTGATCCTTTCTGGGACAAGGGCTGAAGAGAGTTAGAGTATACAATGTTGACAATACGGTGATGAGTGTGACAGTTGCCAACATTTTGCAATAGCGTATTCTCTCAGATTTCTTCAATACATGCAGCTTCTTTGCTTCTTTATCAGTAGGAGTTAGATTTTTTTTTTAAAAAAAAAAAAACCAATAAAAATCTCTGCTACTACAACACAAACTGCACTAGTATTTCTTGTATTCTAGACCATTGTATTGTGTGGAAGGTACAAGGTTCATGAGAAAAAGCTTATAAATGGCAGATAGTTGAGATGTAATTTACACACCATGAAAATCTATTTAACAATGTTAGGCCTTTAGAGCCCATGATGTTAAGTGGATCTATTGTCTGTCACAGTTGTAGGACAGAGGCACTTACATCCTCAGAAGATGCTATTTCAGAGGAGTGAACTAGCTCCCTTTTCAAGCTGCGCACAAAAGTAGGGCTGTCAGATTTTGTGAAGTGATCATTTGCATCATGGTAAACATTTAAGCCCTTTAAAGCATTTTTGGGAATCAGTAGGAGAAGGAAAAAAAATAATCAAAACACAGGCTCCTGATGACCATCTCTATTATGTTTACCATATACCAAGGCAATCCTCTGCCAAGTCTTGCTCCACTTGAAAAAGCAACAGAGTAACCATTAACTCAGATACTTACCAAATTTCGAAAAATCAATAATAGCTCTGAAGCAAAACAAATAATGAATAGTGGCTTCTTGTCCTCCTTTCAGAGGAGGACCAACACAACTAGCAAAAAAAAAAAAAAACCTGGCAGATGCCTTTGTATTCTTGATAAAATAAAACCTGGCAGATGTTAGGAAGATTACTCTTATTATTTCATGCCCCAAGACTGCACTTGCATTGTGCACTTCAGGTGCTCTTACAAGACACCCACTGCATTTTGATCAAAAAAGATTCCCCGAGGACACAGACGCCGCAGCTGTGCAATGTGCAGTTGAAACTATTTTGATTAATGTCAACATACAAAGTAAAAGCCCTATTCTTACAGCAATATTCACCCACAAGTTCTCTCGTACCTATTCTGGGCCCCATTACTTCCAGCAAGACTAACTAGCCTTGAGCATTTTGCAGGAATTTGAATTAAGACACTCTTATCATTAAGTTTGGATAAAGTAGCTTTAGTGAATAGACTATGACAACAGTGGGAATGAGGGGGAAAAGGTGATTAAGCAAGTAATTAACAATACCTCACTGCCAAAATGGAAGGAGGTGACACATAATTTTCCAGGTGCCTGTCCCCTGTCTAGTATCATTCAATGTTTTTGTCATGACCAGGATAAAGGAAAACAGTATGTTTATTAAGTTTTCCTATAGCAGTTAGAATGAAACTTCAAGTTTACTTTAACAGAGATCTAGACAGAATGAAATCATCCATTCCATGGAAACAGCGTACAAGGAGCTGTGAGCTGACGCAGTCAAGTGCAGAAGTGCAGTGCAGGACCAACAGAGCACATGGCAATTCCTCACAGAAAAGGACCTAATATGGGATTACTCAGATGGCTGATGCTTGTTAAGACTCTTCATTGTAAGTAAATTCTGCCCAGACTTCAAGGTCCCAGATATATTATACATACACATATAGCACTTAAACATTTCTGAGGAGCCCCCACTTCCCATAGTTTTCCTCAATCCAGGACAGCACCAGCAGAGCACTCCTGTGATTTCAGTCACAGTAACTATGTGCCTCTCTGGCAAATCCAGAATCACACACTACTTGCTTACTGAGAGGGCATAATTAAAAAAAATTAAAAATTAAAAACAATAACAAGAGTTTGAAAGACCTGTGGTAAATTGTATGCTGAATGAGTCAAAAACTAAAAAGCTACTACACAAAAACCACAAGCTTCATTCATGAGCTTAAAAATGAAGCAATACAGACTACAAAATATAGAGTAGTCTTTATCCTATATTTAGTCTCTGTAAGGTTTAGCTGGATGTTACACCTAGTTTTAGGCACTTAATTTCTACAAAGACATGGATTATTTAGAGTATCTGAGAAAGCAAAGGCATGATTACTGGCCTAAAAAGATGAACTGGCTTAGGATCTTTATTTACAACCACAAAGGACAGCAAACTGGTAATACCCTTTAACCATTGCGTAGAGAAAAAGGAATAACCTGTGGTCTGTGTTCACAACACAAACAGCAATAGGCTAATATATAATGAAGCAGGATTCGGACGAGGTATCAAGTACAGCTTTCTAACAGGAGGACAGTAAAACACTTCAGCTTCTCTGATGAGTCCCTGTCCTACTGCTTTCCTGAGGCAAAAACACACCAAGTATCTAATACACGAACTACCCTGCCAATTTTGATGTAAAAGTTACTTTGTCTTGTGATTACTGACAATCTATGGGAATCGGTAAAAGTGTTTGAATGAGCAGAGTCGATGTTTTGGAAGGAAAAGTGAAACTTCTAAAAATACTCCTATTTGTAAGTGTAACTTCTTTCTTAATAAATATAACAAAAAAAACTACCCCTGAAACCTGGGCCCTAAAAATAAAGAGACCAAGAACATTCTAATTTGAAATTATCCTTTAAACAGAGTAACCATTGGGACTGTACAGCAAATGTTCAGTTAAAATGATATGAAATTAGTAGTAGCTCCCTAAAGTTGATAATTCATATGGAAAGCTCTAGGTAGATATGCTTTGCAGTCTTCGTTGCTAATGCTGTCAGAACATTAAAGAATCAATGTTTTGTCACTGAACACTAAATTTATAGGATGTCAGGTTGCTGGGGATGGGATGGTCATTAAATGTTTTTTTTTGGTTTCTCTGGAGGAGCCAATTACAGCCCTTTGCTGCCTAAGGGCACAGTGGAACAAGTTACTGTTTTTTTTTGTTTGTTTGTTTGTTTTAAAATCTGAGGCTGTGAATGCAATCTGCAGTGGAAACGAAATGGAAGAAAAATGCCGTCCTGGAACAGGGATTTTGTTCCAAGCCTCATTTCATAGTGGAATTTCTCCTCTTCTGAGAACTGGGTGGACATGCAGAACAGATGAGGAAATCTAGAACAGACAAGATAACAGGGAGCTAGTACTGCCACAAAGAGAAATGTTAGAGCAGAGGAGCTTCTGCGCAATTTTGGGGTTTTCTTTTCTTTTGTTTTCACATTGTTGCTAATACCTCTTCACTGATGTGTGTGGGTTCTGTCTGTGATCTCAGCTCGTACCTGCTTGGAATTCCCTGGTTTTTATATGTGATGTTGGAGGGTGGCAAAAATACCACAAGGGTCAGTTCTCAGTCTAGTCAGCGCTTCAGATTACTCAAGCAGGGGCAGGGACATGCAGCTTGTAGCAAACAGGCTTAGTGTCCTTGCTCTCTTAGGATCCTCTGTGGCATTATTAGACTTAATTATGTTGATCCCAAATGCACTTTAATTAGGACAGGCAAGGAGAAAAGGAACTAGACAGCATGAGTCACGTGAACCCCTTCTATCCTACTTTTTATGTTCTTTACTTTTTTTTCGTCCTTTGACTCTCAGGTTTTTATTAAGAAAGAAAAAGTCTAGCTTTGTCAGACAAGGTAATTGCATCTTTTAAAGTATAGCTGTCTGCTGTGACTAAAAGGTATCAAAACAGCCTTTAATATCCTGATGCTGATGAAAGTTTGTCAGGTGTGAATGGTTGATAAGACTGCTGTTAGGTTTATTTTCTAGTGGCATTTAAGACAGGCCACTTAGAAAAGATGGCCCTCTGCATCTCACTTGTGTCTCCTCTGGGTTTTTTCCTAGGTATTTTTATCATATGACAACGGTGCCACTCCATTACAGCTGCATATATTGTCTTCCTCCTTCGGTATTGTTTTTCGGTTGTCTTAAAATCTATCAAGCAGTGGATTTGTAACCTGTTGTAATCATGTATGGCTAAAACCAAATGTGTGTTAGGAGTATTGCTAAAATGGAATCTTTGCTACATGCTTTTTCAATGTGCTGTTTTCCATTCAGTATGTTAAAGTGGAAGTGAACTAGCAATAATCTGTTGTAAAACCCAAAATCCAGTTTTCTTTAATTGAACAATAAGAAACCAGTGTTTCATCAACACTTTTACCCTTGCTGAGCCTGAGAAACTGCTCTCTTATTTCCCCCCCCCCCCCCCATACAATAAGGATGGCATTGTACTCGACCATCAGCTTTGACACAGGCCTTGTCCTGAAGAATTCAGTCTATTTAGACAAGACAAAAGATGATAGGAAAAACTGAGGCACAGAAGGGGCGTGTGACCTGTTGTGGGGTCTTGTTGCAGGTCAGTGGCAAAACCATGGTGAGAACTTGGGTGTTGTATCTGCTGTCTTACTGCCCGGTCAGCCAGCGCTCACTGCGGGCTGCTACTTCCCAGGAACTCTTGGTAATCGACTTGCGATGTGTGCTGAAGGTCGTGCTTCTCATTGACTTGGTGGTGATACTGTTGTCTCTATTCTTTCGTTCATCATCTAATATATAGCTTCGGGTCTTTTGGTCTTGCTTCTTATCGTCGTCATAAATTTGAAGACTAATTTGGAATGAGAAAGTGTTAATTTGTTGAAGTATGTTACACCAGATAATAATAAGCTGGTCATTAAGCTGTCACGGTCTATCACGTCTATAGGACTTGAGAGACCTTTAATCAGCAGATTATTGACACTACATGGCAAACAGTCTAGTATTTCAATAAAAGTTCATGACCTTAGGAAACACTAATAAAAGTTCCTGATTCGGGTTGCTACTGCTAAAAAAGAGAAAAGGTTTATATATGTTTTTCTTGTAAGGTCAGTGAAAGGTGAAGAAAACAGTATCTTGCAGTTCAGGCCTGAGGCTTTTTATCAGCATTATAGCATTACACTGCTGGCAATAGTCAATTTTGCTAAGCATGCAACAGTTTCCCTATGTTCTAATCCTCCCTTTGGTGATTTCATCTTGCAAAGTTGTTTCAATGTCCTTTGACATAATAAGGGTTTAAATGGTATGAGTGTAGTTTTAAGTATTTGTTTGTTTAATGGTAGTGAGCTCTTACACTTTCTAAATGTACAGTATAAGCAGTGTACAGAAATTGCATTTTAACTGCATGCATATTTGCATGTGTAAAACTGAGTAGCTCACACTTTGTAATGTGTTAGATGGTCTTTGATTAAAAACACAGGATATTCTCATCTATAAATCAAAACAAAATGCATTTTGCTCATCAACCCTCTCACAATTAAAGGCACGAGAACATTGAAATTGGAGAAACTTAGGAGCCCTTCTCTGAAAACTGCTGTTCCTTATTTAGCTCAGTGCCTTGGGATGGAGGTAGGTCGTGGTACACAACCCAGACTGAAAGGAGCTCCTGGATTGTGTGTGAGGTGTAGTAGCTTGGGTGCAGAATACAGCTATAGGTGGCCAAAGTTACTATAGCTCCCCTGGAATTTCAACAGCAGTGTCTTGTCCTTACGTGGTTGCAGTCCTCTGTGTTTCATACCACAGTGAAAATTAAAACAAATGTTTGGAAACAGCAACTCTCAAACAGAAACAGCTACAGCCTTTGTCCTGGATGTCTGTAGCTGACCATAAAAAGAAGAAAACCCAACAGAACTGACTGTGCCCCTTTGTGTTAAATAAATTATCTACTTAAGTTTTACAGAAAAAGACATTAATCATAGCTTGAAGTTTATTTTTTTCTCGTGTTATTTCGACTTGTTGCAAGTGCTGAGTTTCCTGTGCTACTCTTATTTTGAAGGGAAATATGTTTACAATTTATTGGCCTAATCCCCAGTTAGCTGAATTTGGTAGACAGATAATCCTTTTCATTATGAAAGTTTTACAAATTAATACCAATAGATAATACTCTTATATATTGCATAAAGCATTCTACATGTTAAATGGAACATGGTAATATTAAATAGACTTATTTTTAGTTCTGTTCTTCATTCAGCCAAACATAAATTGATTAGATACTATATTCCTTGTCTTATAGTGGTTTTGTCTTTCACATTAGTTTTACCAGAACCTTAGCTGTAACTTTACTAACTCTTATTAAAATTTCAGTGATAAAATAAAACAATGATATATAATAAAATATATATTGCATGTTAGGTGTTACATTTTAACTTTCCAGGAGAAATATTGCACTCGTTAGGTGTTTTTCTATGATTTCTAAAATATAGTAAAAGATCTGGTTACCATAAGATCTTCTTTTTTTTTTTTTCTTTTTCCTCTATAATGGCACCAATCTGTTGCTCCTAATCCCTTTTTGTGGGAAATCTATGGGATTAAAAAAAACCCATGCTCTACAGTGTCAATGACGTGTGTCCTATTTTTTTGGTACTTTGATATAAGGATGTGGTGTACTCATTCAGTAATAATTCCGTGAAGAATTCCCCTTGGTAATTTGATAAACACTTCTTGATCCTTATTAATGATTGTCCAAGTTGCAGCCTTCCTTTTGTGGAATGGAATTGAGCAATTGTTAGGAAATGTCAATGGAAATGAGTTTCTGTGCTGCATGACACACAGCATGTTCAAAGAGCGGTCACTGGGAAGTGGATCAGGGATAATTTGACTTGTGCAAAAAAATATTGGTGACTTTGAGCTCATACACATGCTTCTGGCAAAACTCTTGCATTTGTATAAACGGAGAGGTGACGGGGACATGAGGTTGCTTCTATATAAACATTTTCTTGGCACTTTCTCCAGTAGAAGAACTGAGTTGATGTTGGCTCTTGGGGTGGGAAAAAAACCTCCATAAGGATTTTTTTTTCTATGCAAAATGAATAGCAATAGCCTTATTCAAAAGTGTTAAAATAGCTGTCTTTCTACAATTTGAATGGTAACAATGTATGTAGTTTGGTTATAAGGTGTTACTCAGTGCCCTTTCTTAAATGCATGGAAGGGATAGATGAGGGATTACTGGTTAAACTCTATCAGGTTTGATAACATGACAATGTTGCTAGATTTTTATTCTTTTAATGAATGAGTGAAAGAAGGTTCTAATGTGAAAATTTAAAGTAAAAGTCTAAAAGCAAAAATTGTGGCAGAACAAGGATGCATTTTTTAAAAAAAAACCAAACCAACAACTTGTTTCTAAATCATGAGACGGACTGTATTGGATATAAAGTCAGGAAGGCATTGATTGCTTATGCAGAGTACTAAAATGCACCATCTCAGAAAACGAAGGGCATCCAACATCCTGCTTTGGGACTTGCAGGTGTTGTGTAGGACATGTGGCAGATCATGCTGGTCATGATCATCAGGGGCCGACACACTGGCAACCTTATAGATGTGGAAAAATGGAAGTGAATCATTTCTTGAGGAACGAGGCCAAGCACAAGGTCTTGCTCAATGTAGAAGTCACTCATGGAGCACAGCTTACCTATTCAACTTTTAAAAACAGATACTAACTTTTTCAGTGGTTTTATTAATTTCATTTTGCAAGTTATGACAGGGTGGTGTGTTAACTTTTGTTATGAAATGAGGTATCTTGCCACTGAGAACTTACCTGGATGCTTATTATGCTCTGTTGTAAGTGCTAAGAATAGCAGTAGTTTAGTGTTGTTCCAAGGGGATTTCTTCACATAGGCAATTTTCAAGTTCATTGAACGCAGTAAGAAAAACCCAATTTGTGAGTTTAACTACAGTGTAAATATCAGGAAGGACTTGGAGCTACAGACTCGAAAAAAGGGAGCGGGGGAGAAAAGCCTGAGGTACAAGAAGTATTTTTTTTATTAGTGTCTGATTATGTTTTGTTGTTTCAAGCCAGAGAAATATTCTGATCAATATGAAAAATTATATTCCTACTAAAATGTACCAAAGTTCTGATTTTGCATTTGCTAATCTCTCTCATTAATTTAGTAGACTGTGTATCAGGGAGGAAAACTTTGGTAGAGAGTTCCAAGTGCATGCATGTGGTCAGTATATACATACATATATATATGTGTGTGATGATTTTATAATCTGTATTATTGCTTCTCTGGAGTAATGGGATGGCTGGATTTTCATAAAGTCCTTGGTGATGGGATTTGGAAGGGTGAATTAAGTAGAAAGTATATGCCAGAGCTTAAGCTGAGCTCTTAATTATATTGCTTCTGTCAGTTGGGATTGACTCAGAGTAGCTCTTCTCTTACTTTGGTGCAAACTTCTAGTGTTTTCAGTCCTGACTTACGGAAAGGTTGCATAGCAATATAGTGAAGTAGTGAGGAAAACAAACCAACCCTGTTTCTCTTTATTGCTTGCTGTAATCTGTAGGACATGCTATCCGGGAGCTTAGGATCTTTTGATTTTGCTCCCGCTGTTATTGCTGATTCATATGGTAGAGGTAGGGAAGATCACTAGGGTTGCTGTTTAAGTATGTGTTACATTGATCAGTGAAGTTGTTGAAAAATAAAAAAATACTTATTTAATACATCAATTTCTGGCTCAAATTGGATCAAATTATTTTGTTATTTACTGGGAGCCAAGAACTGAAGGAATCTGTATGGATGATACATTCTTTTTTTTCCTAGAAAAACTGGGATCTGTAAGATGCCTTAATTTTGCAAGGGGGACAACCATTTTAAAAAGTAAGCAGGACTTATGCGCTCCATGAAAGAATATAAAAATACAGGTAGCTATTCTCAGATGGAGAGGTGAAACAATTTCTGCTCCAAAACTGATTGCTTACGTTTTAAAGTGACAAAGATGATGATCAGGTCAGGCTGCTAGGTATTCTCATTAAAATTTGCCTTTGTAAATAAAAATTATTTTTCAAGAGGACATGCAGCAGGTGGCTTCAAATACAGTGGTGCTATTTTTACCCTACTGATTCTGTGAAATGGATGGCATCTGAATTAAGGAAAGCTTACCAGTTTACCGTTATTGTGTTTTTTATTTTTCCACTTCTCAGTTTAACTACATATATGGTAATAAATTGGTTCTCTTAAGTCAGGTACTATGGACGTCATGGGAAGAACTTTAAAAAGCCTCCAGTAGTTCTCAGCTACCATTAAAATCAAAAAGGAAATCAGAGAACTGTACCACAGTTAGTACGTTTGTATATCCTGATTCTTATACATCCTCTTCCCGGAGGACTAACGATTCCTAATTTTTTCCTGTTTTTTTCCAATATTAAAAAAATATATTTTCTTCAAACATTTTTTTTCAGTCCTATTTTATACATCTACTTTGATAATAGATGCAGCGTCTTACGGGGACAGACAGTTGGTTCAGCCAGCAGCCAAAACCAATCTCTCTTAGTCACTGGAAACATTGTGGAGTGTGGGCTTTCTCCTTCTGCTGCTTCTTTCACAGCTCCAGCCTCCACACGGCCTCATGCCTGATCAGAAGCTCTTTGTGCATGTATGTGATTATGTTGGTTGAGAGTGCAGGGGCTCATTTTACAAAATGGGGCTTGTTAAGTTCCAGTAGCACATCCTCAGAGATCCGCATCTTGTCAGGAGTTGTGTAGGAGAGGCAAGAGTAGGAGCACTGAACAAGCTGGTGATAGACTACACTGACAATGTAGAAAGCTATGGGAGATGGATTTGTTGTCCTTCATTGTTATATAAAAATCATACATTGACTGTAATGGCAGGGCAGGGAAGCAACTCCCTCCCTTAATTTGGGACATATTGCTTCAATCGTACATACTTTTTCCTTCTGCACCGCTTGAGGCAAGAGCTGGTAGTGCTAATTGCTGTATTAACTGAAAGAAAGACGAAAAGCTATTGGTGATGTCTCTCAGTCTTCATGCACACAGTTCCCCTTTCTCTCTCTCTTTTTAATGCCCTGAGGGTATTACTGCTGTAGAGTGTAATTGCTTGATTTGGTGCATTGAGAGAGAGGATCTGACGTGCCACCCTGCACTTGTTTGTTCTCCACCCATTTGGCAGTGACAGAAACCAAGCCGAGGTCAGATGAGGGCAGCCAGAAGAGCGCGGCAGCGCTGGGAACCCAGTTACATTACACTGGGCTCCTTTCATGCCTTCTGTGTGAATAGGGGTCAACACTGTACCAAATGTCATGGAATTAATTTATGGTTTTTATGGAGGCGCATCTAAATGGCGTACACTGAGGAACCCCACCTAAACCTGGAGACACAGTGTGGTGTGCTTTTTCAGGGCAGGTGGGAAGGGCTGACCACAGATGGTTGAATGAAGGCTCAAATGAAAGAGTATTGGTAAGAATGACTTTGTTCAAGGCAAAGCAATTATGGGCCCAATCCAAGAAAACCCTGCACCTATTGCTTGTATGACACAAGCCAGGTGATCTACCAGTGACACCTAAGTTTAACAGTCACACAAGGAGCTGTTGAAGGCATGTTCCCTAAAAAAACCCCAACACCCTGAAGAGTTGAGGACCTCATCTTGTATGCTTCTGTGTTTTTGCACTTAGTTTATACTCTCTGGGCTGCCTCATCTCCTCTCCCTAGCATTGTTTAGGTTGAAGTATAGTTAATGAACCTGCAGTTTTATACTAACAGACCCAGCTACATACTAGGTGTTATGGGTCTATGTACAAAACCCCTGAGAACCCCGTTTCATTGACGAGTATTTATGGGGTGCAGCAGGACCTCATACAGGAGTTGTACTGCATGCTGTAACTTAGACACTGCCAGTGTGGATGTGACATTTGAAAGAAAAGCCCGCAATCATTTAGCGGGCTACATCCATACTAGTTGTGCTGGCCATTTTAGACATTTGTAGAGATACAGAATTGAGGGAAACTTACAGAAAGCAACTGCATTCTTTCTGAGACTGTTTTATTAAATGTCATAAAACCTTGTTTTGCCTTTCTGCATATTCCATCAACTTGCTAGCTCACAGACTGATGCATACAATTCCAAAGCTGTCTTTTGCTGTGTTTCCAGTGAATAAATTTTCAGTTTATTACAGATATTTTCTTAGTCCTTAAGTATATGATACTGTGTTTGGAGTGTTAAATTCCATTCCATCTGGATGTCCCATATGTTCAGTCCTCCTACTGTTACAGTTTGCTTGTGGTCATCTTTCTTTCCTATGTGGAGGAAAGGACATGAGGTACTAGTGAAGGATTCTTGCCGATAGCTCCACAGTCATGGTGACAGTTTGTACGGTTGTGTGCTGCTGAAGACCTATTCTCTCATTCTTTGGGTAGCCCAGTGCATGATTAATTGCAGTGTTCATGCAGTAGGGGAGGACCAAATTTAAAGGTCTCTTTCTGTCTCCTGATGTTTCAACTCAAATGAAGAAATATCTAGAAGTATGCAAATGTAATTAAAGGAAAACGATTTATGCTGTAAAAGGTTTCTTATGTGCTTGTAGTGGATGAACTACAGCACAGGTTAACAGGAAAGTTTCCCAGGCCGAAGTGTTTTGAAGTTGAAGAGAAGGCGAGCAGAGCATTCTGGATTTTCCTGGGCGTGCTAGTCAAGATACAAATAACTTCAGTTGTTTCAAAAAGAGGTCAGTAGATGAAATAATTGAGAAACAGGAAAAAAGATGTTTGACATTGTTTTTCCTTGCTCAGTTAATTTTGGGGGGCTTTTTTTTTGTTTACATTTACTTCTTGAGAGTTTAGAAGTGGCTTCCAAATATACTTTCTCTTAAACAAAAGCAGGACTGAAAGCTAGAGAAGCTATGTGGTTTGCTTTCCAAATCCTCCTTTGGGATAGCATACCATTGCCTTTCAAGTTGTCTCCTCTCCTGTTGCCTGTGTGTTTGTCACAGTTAGTGGCTGGTAAGTAAAACTCTGACACTATTGCCTTTGGGTGAAACTTAAGCAATGTTTTCCAGGTAAGTTATTTTTCTCTATGTAGTACTATGCTTGTGCTTTTGTGCTGCAAAATGTTTTTCTCTGCTAGCTTGGATTCTTCACATTGATGATTTTAGCAGGAATTAATCGTCTCCGGTTAACAGCCAGGATGCACCTTCTTTGCTGTATAAATGCATCATTAGAATAAACTGTTGTGTAGTGTAGAGTTACTCTTTTAGAAGATGAAGCCATTTAACCAATGTTAAGAAAACTTCCTTTTTTATGCTTTTGCCTTTGTTTCCATCACAGGTTTGTTAGAACAAACATTATTTGATCTCCTTCTATCCTTGACTTATTTTATAGCGATGAGAAATCTGCTATCAGGGGTGGTCAGGAGGCTTCCTGAGCCCCTCAGTCTGACAGAGGTCTGCTTTATTCAGTTTGTGCCATAACTCATTGCTATTGTGAAACGTGCCCAATGCAACACTGCTCTAACAAGATCTTGTGGGGCTCTTAAATGCAGAGCTTTCCATAGTTGTGTTATCTTCCAGTTGATCAAGCCAAATGTAGCGGGTTTTGCCTGGAAGCCTGGAGTTGAGAGTCTGTGGGTTGCAGAGGTTTCTTCTGAGATTCTGTGTAAGGCAACTGTTCCATGGGAAACAGCTAAAGTTGTTTAAATCAGTTTTACTGCTGGCACTCAATTGTAAAAGCTAAGTGCTTTCTTTTCTTCTCTTTTATAACAATGTCCAGCTGGGCATGGAAACTTACCCAGTATTCATATTTTTATGATTTAAATGGTTGCTTTGTGCTGCTCATATACCTTGTGCCTTGAAACCCTTCTGGGGTTGAGCAAAAAGATATTTTTCTACCTGAGGAGGAGTTGTAGTTGCTGAACCAAGTTAAAATTATGGGTGAATGCAGAAAGTCAAACCAAATCCAGTTCTCTGTGCATGGTTGCTGTTTTTTTTATCATGTTTGTTGCTGGGTGATGGTTTTCTTTGGTGTTATGTGTGAAGTATTTTTTGTTTTGTGTTTTTGTTTGTTTGTTTTCGTGTTTGTTTTGTTTTGGAGTTTTTTTGTTTTCTTAATGTGGGACCCTGTTTAGCAACTGAGCTGTGACATGAAGACTTTTAAGATCATTCTAATGTTTCCAAAGCTTCCACAGCCTTGAGCTACTGTCCTCCCTGGTAATGACTATCTACAAGTAAATAAGGTGGGACCTTAAAAGAGCTGCTGGGCTTTTACGGATAAGGGAGAAAATGAGATTATCTGGTTGGCACATGCACTCTCTCTTGCAAGTCATCTTTGTGATACCAGAATACCTCCTTCATCCTGGAAGGAGGGGGTAAGCAAAGGCTGACTGACTGCAAGAGCACAGCTATGCAGCAGAAGGATCTTAGTGAGGCAGCGTCAGTTGCTTTTTATAGCTTTTCTCTTAGGGAACCACCTGTCTGTACTACAACTACATTTCCACATCTCTCAAAGAAATTTTCTAATCCGTGTTTTCCTGATATGTGTTGACAGGAGGCATCAACTATTAGCGTTCGTGCAAATCAGAGAAGTGTAACAGTAGGCAAAGGTAAAGGACTCATCAGGAACGATAGTTTATGGAAATAATGTAGTTCAAAGTGGCAATCAATTGTGAATAAAAGTTTGTAGTTAGCCTATGAGCATTTGATACGATCTAGGTGATATTGCTCATCCTGTTGGTCAAGCTGAAATTATACGAGGACATTAGGCTCTGTCATAGTGAACTGGAAATCTTACAATATAGTTTGGTTTCTTCAATATGCTTATTCTTAAAACAAGTTTAACAACCTCAAATTAAATTGCAGCAATAGCACTGTATATATCTCCAGCAAAGGTATCAGCAGTAAAACCTCCCCAGACTGCCATATCACATTAAGCAACTGTGATTTGAAGGGGCACCTTTACAGAAGCGAAGAGCAGTTTGCCTGCATGTTTAGTCAAGCCCCTGATGCCTCTTTTGAGACTGACAAATAATAGAGGTGCTTTTGATGCTGTCTGAAAACTAGACAACGGGTCAGCAGTCTATTTCATTTAGACAAGCAGCTGTTTTATAGCTGCTCCTTTTTTCCACTACCAAACTGTGGAACTTTTGTCTATGAGTAAAAGCTTCAGGTAAATAACATTGTGAGTTGCCTCTGGTTTGTTCCATGTTGCTTTTGCTTGAAAAGAAACTGAAATCATAGTTGTTTGCTTTGCTCCCCGCCGAGTAGTGTTAATGAAGAAATGACAAATTGATGTCAACTCCTGCAAATTCTAATTTTATTGGAAGTTAGATATCTTGTAGTATAAAAGTAGCTAATAAAGCATTGGTTAATTTTGACATAATTAAAAATTTGGCTTAATTTTATGAATAACCTTGTGTAGTCAACACTGGGACATATGCAGTAGCTTCTAGAGTTAGTGAGAAGCAACATACTACAAGACAAAATGCAAAGCTGAATGACCTTACCTGGAACAGATTTTTTCTCAGGTCCACAGATGACCTGGTGCCTCTGGAAGTTGCACTAAGAGGTCTACATAAGCATTTTTAATACAGAATCTGAATTTTTTTAGTTCTGGGCAGTTACGGTGTAGTATACAGGAAACGTTGAGGGTTGACAGGGCTAAAATGTTTAGAAACATTTCCCTCTGTTGCAAGGCCTACAAGGTGCAAACCCATAAATAATTTTGTTCAGTATGTACAGAACATGTGTCTTATTTGACTTTGTGCATCTGGATTGCTGATAATAATTGTGAATGGTTATTGGAAAATAATTTTGATACCTGCCTAATTAGTGTTTTGGCTTTTTTTCTTTTCCCCACATCCCTGAAAAACCAAGGTATGCCCAGGCACACATGCACACAGCTGGTATGACTTTTGAGGTTATGCTTTTGCTTATGTTGACAAAGTAGTGCTGGTCTCTGTGTGCTCTCAGCTGCATCTTTGTAAAGCGAAGTGTTCCTAAGCTGTCAAATAACTCTTAATAAACCTACCACAGCCCCTCCTGTGTCCCCTTCTTTGCTCCATCCCCCCAGTGCTTGGTGCAATGACTGTTAGAAGTGGTTTTATTTTAATATCAACATGTGCCATATATATGAGTATTTGCCATTACAGAGTTTATAGTTCTGAGTCAGATCTAATCTGGAGAGAGGTGTGATAGGCTATGCAGTCACATCGTATTGGGGTTATGATTTTGCACACCTGAGCTCGGCTTCTGGCCTGTTATTAAATTGTAGTGAATCACTTCATACCTTTTCAAGTTATGATTTCTTCATATATGGTACCAGTTTCTTTGTAAATGGCTTTGAACATCTTACTGTGGGGGACCCCTAAAAAAGGACCAGGAATGAGCATTTGGTGAAGGTAAGAGGCAATAAAGCTGTTGTAGAATTCGCTGGAAAAAGTTCTGTGTGAGCTTTGTCCTGGTTGTTTGTTTGGGTTTTTTTTTTGTTTGTTGGTTGGTTTTTTAAAGATTAAACTGTTTGGTCCAAGTTTGTAAATCTGGTGATGTTCACTTACAGTGATTCAGTCTTTTCATGCCTCCCTCATCCTCCACACGCATTCCCTTCTCTGCTAAGCAGAGAATGGATCTCTGAGTATAGTCCATTGAAAAGGCCTGGGACGTAGCAGCTTGTGTAGCTGGGATAGATTTTTGGGACTCCCTCTCTGTAGGCTACAGGCACAGCTAGGAGCTGAGACTACTTTCTGAAAAGCACATGCTGAGCATTCAGAGTATCATGCTGTGCTGACAAGCCTACCTGTTTGTGTTTCCTGGCTCTGCGCTCTTTATGTTCTCAGCTACTTCAATCAATTGTGTAGGCAATGTAATTGCCCATTTGTTAGTAAGGAAAAAGACTAGCTCAGATCCTTTCTGTTTGCTGTATCAAATGCCTGAATTAAACGTTACAATTTAATTGCTTGTATGTGAAATAAATGAGCATTTGTATATCGGTTTCATAATAAGAATTTCATGTGTGCTCTGTTTATGGGATTTTCTCATGTGTAGTGTGGTTGTGTTTTTTTTTTTTAAATTTATTTTTTTAAACATATGCTTTTAATGGAGCAGTAGCTTCAGAAAAAGAATATGAAAAAGTGTCATGGTGGGGCTGTGCTAAATAGCCTGAAGCTCAGGTAGGGTGGTTTGGGACAAATGAGATCATCACAGTGGCAGGAAGAGGAGAGCTGGAGGAGTCTGCTGTCCTCTGGGGTAGGAAGTCGGTGGCCCTAGGCAGCAAGACAGACCTGGAGAATGACCCATTTGCAACACTGCTTCCAGGCACTTTACTTCACCCTAGCAGAATGTTTTCTTTGCCTTTATACTTTTTCTTACTTGTGGTTCAGAATGAGAAGCCTTATTTGAGTTGTCAAATTGGCTAAGAGAAATAATTAGCCTACTGATGTAGGATGTGGAATTCCGGTTTGGATTTTTTTCAGATATCATCTTTCATTTTGCACTTTTCTGCTGCTTGTGGTTGAGTTTTAAGCCTGTACTGTTTTCATACACTGCTGCAGCACCACTTACATAATTTTTGGATGGTTTTAAAATGAGAAACTGACATTAGGCAGAGAAGCTGCAGTGGAGAGGGCTGAACCAGAGATGGAATGGTATTGATGAAAAGAACAAGGCTGGATAGGAAAAGTAGAGGGACATAGAGCGCTTAATGTAGGTCAGGAACGAAGGCAGGAGGAGGCCCATGGAGAAATGTGTGCAGCAGGATTTCTCAGTCTTCCCACATAGTCTTTTGGGCTCAGGGAGAGCAGAGAAAGACAGAACAGTGAAACAATGACCAATAGATAATGTAAAGAAGAGTGGAAGAGAATGGATAGGATCTGAGCGAGATGAGTGTACCAAAGTTACAGTGAATGATGATGCTTGATGCTATTACTTCAACTCTGTAGGCTTTTTTAATGTTTCTATGTAGTAGTGGTGGAGAGTATTTGCCTTAAAGGTCTTTTTTTTTTTTTTTTTGTGGGGGGGGAAAAGGTACTGGTTTTAGGAAATTAGCTAGATCTCATAGAAACAAAAACTTCAAACTTCCAAAAACTTTTATTGAAGAATCTTACAAAGTGACTGCTGCGTATAAGTTTTGTGCGCTTGAAATAAATCCGCTCCAAATAAAGTATTTTCTTTAGACAGCGAGACCTGAGTGTAGAGAGTTTCACTGTGAACTTGGAAAGAGTTAAATTTATTTTCTCTAGGCTTGAGGGGAGTTGTTCAAAAGTTGGAACAGGGGAAATAGGGTCTAATTCATCCTTCTTTTTCTGTTTTCCAGTATATCAATTTCTGTGGACAAAAGGAGAGGGGCTTCACTCTTTAGGGACTCTTGCTCTAAGCTGATTGGCAATGCTTACAATTGCACCACCAAAAAGCAATAAAATAAATACACAGAACAACAGTAACAGAAAGCAGATGTCTTGCTTTTGCAATTAAAGAACTGGAGAACGCTTTAATTTGGGGATGTCTATATATCTATCTGTTGCTTACTTATCAGACAAAACGGAAAACCCCAAGTTGGTGAAAATGAAATATACAGTAACAGCCACAGTACCTTGCTTTGAAAATTTGGGATCATAGAGGCTTAATTTTTTATTAGAAAGCATTATGCTAAGAGTCCTGCAAGATGAAACAGTCAGTTTTTCTCCTTGTGTTCTTGTGTCTGTTTTTCTAATTTGGGTGATTCTATAAAATCAAGTCACGTCTCTGATTCAGTTGAGTAAAATGCGTGGAAACTGGGATCTTTTTTCTGTGTGTGCGTTGTATTGGGAGGGAAAAGGTATTACTGAGACAGTTATCTGTGAAATATAGTTTAATGTTTTTTTTTAAAAGCTGCTCATAAAATGGAAATAGATTTGACGTCTTCTAGTCTATATCCAAATGTTGCTGTGAACCAAAATGGTAATTAGTCACCTACGCAGTGTCTTCATTCACTGGCGGTAGTACATGGAGTTTTCCTGCTGATAATGTCTCAAGGCAAACAAAAAAGGGGCTTTAGGGGAATTCATTCTTTGTAAGCATTAGGATAAATATGTAAATGTGTATTTATGCTTTGAGCAATTTGCCTTTTCCATGGTCACCATGTATGATTACCCACATGAAAATGAAAAGCTCTAACAGTTTGTGTTGAGAATGGGAAAGTTATTGGAACTAGAATGAATGGAAGAAGGAGCAGGGCAGACTGGTACCTTCCTTCCTTGTGATACTGGTCCAGCTGAAAGCTGGAGAGTTGAGAGGATGTCCTGTTTGTTTTGTTTGAAAGAATGCTAACTGGTGTATTCAAAGCATCGTGCACATCCTTGGCATGAAAAGAAGAAGAAAACTGTGAAACTTCATTTTAATTTCTGTTTTGGTGCCCTTTCTCTGCCAGGGCTACTAAAAAACAAGCAACAAAACCAGCAACAAAATCCTTTATGCTCTGACAGACGTTAAGCTCCTTTGTGCCCAAGCTTAAAAAGCAAAAAACTGATTTGGCATAAAATACTTCAAAGAAAGCAGTGGCTGTTCTGACTTCGTGCTCAGAGTCAGATTTCAGAGTACTGCAGAGGACGTGTTTAGGGAAAAATTGTTCATCTAGGGTTTTATAGTTTGGAACTAGTTGGTGCTACTTTATATTTGTACAAAGCCCAGAAGTCCTGTGTTTTCCTGCTTGTATTTCAGGATGTGAAATATTACACTTCATGTTGTCGTAATCGTTGCTGTGCTTGTCAGTAAAATCCTGTACCTTGCGTTTCTGTGCTGTGCTGGCTTGAATCGCGCAGAAGGAAATCTTGCTCTGTGAATAACCTACAGTGTATTGCTGAGTAAGAAACACTGAAGTGCCCATAGGAATCCTCATAGTCTCCTTGCTAACACTGTGCACAGGGTTCTTGTGGCAGCTCAAAGCAAGGGCAGGTGGGGAGGTTTTCACACTACCTGAACACAGAGCTCAAAAAGAAAAAAAAAAAAAAGGCTCTTGTGAGGAAGCTTTGGTTCTAAACTCTGACAATTTTGACATGCTTCTGCTTATATGTTCACATTGTTGTGGTGAAGGTGAAATTAAGTGGCTGCACTATGGCTTCTTCTCGCACAAGTCTTTAATGTACCCACACGTGGACAAACACGTTGATGCACGTGGTCCATTAACCAACCTTTTACTGCTTGGCCTGCGGCTGTTGTACTTTTTGTTGAAAACTGGTGCCAAGTTATCAGCTGAGATGAAAAATCCAATATGTCAAGTAACATCTGATAGCTCTACAATTAAGCTCCCCTCTCTCTCAAACTTTAGCATTTGCATTAGTATTTACCCCAGCAGCCTTTAAATGAAATGCTGTGCTGTATGATGCTGTTTCCCTAGCAACAAAGAATCCTTCTCCTCCGTGCAGGCGAGACTGGGGGTAAGATGCGTGCGGCTTGAAACACTTACTGGTCAGTTCACTTCTGAAAACTGCATGTGAACTTTACTTGTACTCTTGCCCTACTTGTACTGCTACACGTTCTTCTTTTAAATATATATATAATTATAGAAGAGAAATTTCAACACATTTGATGTTTATGAATAGAAAACCTATGGCTGAGAAAGTATTACTATGCAAGTTTTGTAAGGCTGTAATACTCCAGAGGAATATTTTAATATTGTCCTGCAAACTATATTTTAAAAAAGAAAAGTATGAAGATTTTACAAGCTGTGCCCCAGATCCAGTGACCATTTATAGTTAGGCTAAATGGTCTTTTTAGATGTCTGTGGAGAATTCAGACTGTTTTTCTCTGTAGAGTGTTTTGTAGATAATGAGGCCAACTTCCACCTTTTTATTACTCATTGGAATAATCTAACGGATGTAAATTAAATTTTCCAGACTTAACTGAGATGATGTGTGTGCCGTCTCACCCTCTCTCCGTGTGCTTCTGATGTGAAGAGATTTTCTCTCTGGTTTCAAACAAGCAGAACAAGACTGTCTTGGAGACACCCACAAAAGGGCTGCAAGATAAGCAGGATATGCATCCTGGTTTACTCCTGGCTCTAACAGCAAAAATACAGAGGGATTTTTGCTAAGTGCTTCCAGCTTTTTCTTTTTTTTTTTTTTTAGGATATGCAGAAGTTTCTTTCATAATTGTCAAGAAAATCCAAAATTAATCCTGGTGAGAGGTGTAAGTCTCCTCATGAACATCTGTCTTCTGCCAGTGGGGATTACTGAAGACATTCCTGTGCGTTTCATCCCAGTAGCAGGCTGTGTTCATGCAAGGGTGGGCCTTGACTGTAGGGGTTAGGTTGGTGGTCTGCCTAGCTCCGTATTTTGTCTCAAGTAATACAAGTGGAGTTTGTCCAAGAAAAAAAGGCATTTAAGCAACAAAGCATGCATGCAGTAATCTTTTCCTGATTATGCTCTCCTAATGAGCAACAGCATAAAAACTTCCTGAGCCAGAAGCTGTATCAAAATCACTTTTCAATAGTTATGGACCCTCCATTCATTTATCTAATCTTGTTTCTGAATGCCATTAAGCTTTTGACTTCCACAGCATTCCGTGATAAAGACTTTGTGATTCCATCCTGAACCTTTCTCCTAATGGATCTTGTCCATTGTTCTTGTTTCATCAGCTGCTCAAAAGGCAACTGGACAGAGATTTCTGCTTTGAGATAGGGAGAGCACTGAGCAGCGTGTCATTCTTTGATCCTCTTGAAAACTCTGAGAACTCACTTTCCTGGTTTTTCTTGACAAGCTTGCCAGGAGTTTGATAATCTCAGTTTTTTAGGTGGTTCAGCTTGGTGTAGTACAATCTCATTACCCAATCTGTAAATTGAGATGAGCTTGGTCTGAGACCTGTATAGTGTACCCCTTGCAAGTATAGTCACCCTTTGCAACTGCTGAAGCAATAATCTTACCCTTAAGCCTCGGTTTCTTGTAGGGGATCAGGACACTCGACTGGATTAATTTCATAAAGCTAGCGGACCTGAGCCAGACTTGCAGCTGATGCGTATGGCTGTTAAGTTACATCTGTATGCACTGATCAAATTCTTTCATTCTAGTTTTCCACACTTATTCTGTTCAAAATCATATTGAGCTATTCACAAAACATAATGTTTTGTACCTCTCTACAAATAACAACTTGCCACTTCCAAATGCAGGTTATGGATTTTTATAATAATATAGCTTTTTTTCCCCTCACTCTTGTTCTTTCAACCTTGATGCCTTTGGCTGTGTAAGAAAAAAGGAAAGGAGCCTGTTACTGCAAAAAAAAGAACTTAACTGCATTTGTCTGAAAGTGATTTGGAAACTCGTACAGGTTTATCTCATTTCAAATAATCACTGCAGTCAGAAGGATTACACACACTCTTTTGGCAAGCTTTATAACCATAGAAAAAGAGCAGTCTTGATACAGGTAAGATGATGTTTTTTGGCTCATGTGGAGCCTCTCAGGACGCTGTACTGACATTCTCAAATCCATCTCTTGTACTTTATAGACAATTAAGGCTGCTCAAACGGACTTTCTTGACCTGCAGCTGTGTTTTTCCACCTAGGAAAAATTTCCATTTATCTTGTATTTAGTATAGCCAAGCCTATGACGGTTCCCTTTGAAGAATGCTGTCTTGTGCTATTGTTTAAATTTACAGTCATGACTCTTCAATTCAAAAAGGAGAGTTTCATTCCCAGTTAGTATAGATGGGCTTCTGGGTGAGCTGGATGGGTGTAGTATGCATGGTCCTTTGCTCAGCTGGCAAAGCACGTTCAGAGGAAAAAGTCACAGAGATGTGAGGGATGTTAGGGAACTTCAGGGTATTCCAGTGAGCATATTCCACTTGATATTGAGTTATGCTTCACAGATATTCTTATAGTATAAAGTTAAAATTTCCACTTAAAAAAAAAAGTGCATATAAGGAAGATGGAATCTTGCTTTCAAGCTGTTGAAGTCACTTCTGGGAAAGCTTAAGTTGATATTCCTGCCCCCTCCCACTTCTCAACAGAAAAAACATTTTTGTCCTGTTTTGCAAAAGAGAAAATCATTAGGATACTTAACTGTTTACACAAAACTTAAGAGAAAGCATACAATGTGCCAAAAATAATCTGTATGCTGCATTGTGAAGAAACCACGAAGAAAACCAGAGTTTGATGTTCAAACAATATTCCATTACATGCCCTGAAACTAGAGTGGATATAGTTTTCTTTTTAGCCAGCAATAAGTGTTAAAAAAACTAGAGGTTGAAGTTGGAGAGAGAGACATTTAGAGATGTGCTCAGGCACCAACTATATGTTTTTTAAACATTCTACATGAATCGGTACTGTATCAAGCTGAATATGCAGTGATGTTGGGAAACAGAGTGATTATTGTGCCTGTTCTGCTTGTTTCACTGATCTGTAGTATGGGGTTCGCATGGAAACCCTGTAGTATTTGGAGGGAAACGATGCACTCTAAATTATTTAGTGGAGCAGAGAATACAGGGACATAACAAAATCATAGGTGTTGCTCCTTTTTCCGTCATGGGAGAAAGACATTGTCCTTTGAGCTGGGTGTTTTGAGTCCCTTGGAGGAGAAAGGAGCTGTTATTTCCTTTACAAAACACAGAAATCATCCAGTCTCAGAAAAGTTATAACATGTTGTCTTCAGGGTTGTTAACAATTCTCACTCTTTTAGACCAGTATTATTTTTATTCTCCGCTCTCCCCCTTCCTAAATTCAGGGGTTATATTGTATTCCAACAGTTTTCTGTGTTTCTGTGGACAGCATTGCTAAAACCGATAGTACATGTCTATGTAGGACTTTCTTTTAATCACTTTCTCTCACTGGGAGAAAGCTGCAAGGACAGCTGTTTTGTGCGGGTGGTGGTAATACAACAGTAAAATAATGTGTTGCTTGGCTGTGGAGTTTTCTTTGAGTCTGACAAGCTCAAAAAGAACCTTACTTGCTTGATGCTGAGAAAGTGACACTAGTATTTCTATGAGGAACATCCCTGAATGAGCTGTGCAAGTTTTAAATTCTTCCAGTTACAATGGTTGATTTGTAAAATTAACATACATACATATTTTAAAACTCTTGGTAAGCCCCTAAAGTCCTGAAAAAATTGACTATCTAACAGAGAGGATAAGTCAAAATGCAAGTTTTTAAAAAATAATAAATCCATAAACTTTACAGTTCCTGCTCTGATATATATATATATTTTTTTTTCCCTTTAGTTCCTTGGCATAGCATTTCTTGGGATTGGATTGTGGGCATGGAATGAAAAGGTAAGTTGAATATAGCACCAAACTCATGTTTTTCCTTTTTCTCTTTTTCTGATGAAATATTGGAATAGTAATATGCTGCATGCTTTGTGTCCACACAGTTTCTACTGAAACAAAATCATGCTTCTCTGTCAAATAAAACCTTGGCTCAGCTCACCTAGAGGAAGATCCTTGGCATCTTTCCCAAGAATGCCTTGGCAAGAAATCATGGCTGACACTTGCACATAAAATAACCATTTCAATCCATGCGTGCTCAAACTGCAGCTCAGACACTAGAACAGCCCACTGAAGGCAGTACTGGCAGTGTGTCTCTGCTGTATGTGTCCCTAGGAATGGAGAGGGAGTCTACGTGTCTCAGAGGGCAGCTTCCTGAAAATAAGACTCCTCAGCTTTGTTGCCTTAACATAGCGTGCTAATTGCTGTTCCTCTTAAATAACAACAGGAAAAAAAAAAAGAACAACCAAAACAAAATGAACACCCAAACCCAAGCCAAACCAGAGACAGAATAACTATTGTTTTTTCTTCTGCAAATAAAACTGTCCGTTGGAACTCGCTGTTGCAAGACTATAAAAACTTGGAAAAGGGAAGAAAGGGGTGTGTGGAAAGAGAAAACATTTGTGAACCAGAGCCTAATTTTCAGTTTGCTTGCTGCAGAACTTAGGAAGAAGATAAAATATCAAGCCATAATATGCAAAACAAGTCAGTATGTGGTGGGTTACTGGATTAAGAGTTTGGCTTGCTAAAAGACAACAGCTAAAATTAAAGCCAGAGTTTCCTTTTGTTCTTTGTTTAAAAGACTGAAAATAATAAAACCTGGCTGATAACAATGGTGGTATGATATTCAGTTACATAATGATTTTTTTGTTCTTTTAATGGAAAACATTAAGTTGAAAATTGATGTTCACTTAAGGCATAATTGCTGCTTGCAGCAGAACAAATAACACATTGGAAGCATTTGAGTCTTGCTACTTAAAAATTGAGGACAAATTTTGCTGGTTCAGAAGTGAGTTGTTAAGTTTGGATTCTTACTGCTCAGTGCATGTGCCTTGGATGTAGATAATTACAAATTGTAATGGGATATTATTTAACTCACACTACATACACTCATATATGTATATTTACATACTATGTTGGATGGCTCAAATAGGCTTGGAAAGAGGTGCTGTGATTTTTTTTTTTTTTTTCATTCATCAAAGATGTAAAAGACAAGTTTTATTTAATATGCTGAGTGTATGTGCAGAACTTATATCTAAGCCCCAGAGAAGAACTTTATTTTGGAGTAGCTTTCTAGAAAAGATTTTAACTTTTTTTTTCATCATTTCAGTAGATAACACAAATGATTCCTCTTTAGAATGAATGAGCAGGTAAAGGGAAAACAGCAATAGCGTAGTGGTTGAAATCTAAAGCGTACCAGTTCTACAGCTAGAGGGTGTTCTGGCAGAATAATGGTTTGTTAGGTTTTACATATTTTCTATATGGGAAAGCACACCTTCCCCTTCCTAGGAAAAATGCATTCAGTTCATAATTGCTAATAGCCAGAAGCCAAAGCTCATGTTTTTACTTGAGATTTGGACATCTGTTATAAAGTCATCTTAAACCATTTTTAACCAGTTCCTGAAAGTGGGAGAAAATGCTGTGTTGTTTTTAAGACAAGGAGGCAAAACCACCTTGAGCAGTTTAATATGCATTTGCTCAGGCTCCATATATAGTAGGTTTTTCTGTAGAAATTAATAAATAAAATATTGTTTTAAAGCATGGGTCTTTCCTTGAAAATAAGCATCTCCCCAGCTTCTCTATCTGTTGTGTCCTGCAGTGCTTAGTGTGGACTTTTTCAGTTCATGATTGTATCAACTAAAAGGTAGTATAGGTATAGCTGAATTGAAGAGCTCTTGAGCACAGGCATGCTTGATTTTTGTACCAGGAATTACGGAAAAATGGATTTGTGTCAAGCCAATTTGAGACCTTTCTTTCACTCACCTCTCTAGAGGACCAGCAATGGCCAGAACCTGCAGTCAGCAAGATCAAGTTCCAGATATTCAACAGATCCCATGCAACTTAGTGGGGGGCAGATCAGTTACGTCCCAGACAGAATTGTTCTTGCTATAGCTGGAGAGTTGGGCTTCACTTACACGGCCTTCCCCTCCAAGACTTGAGAGAGCTGTAACTTAACTGAAAGCGCTTCTCTAGCTAGACTGCTTTTTGCCTAAGGCTAGCCTGGATATCTCATAGGCGTTATGGGCTGTTATAATGGTGTATTGTAACACAGCAAAACAGCTTTTCAGGGTCCTGGTGTGCACAAAGTCAAACGTGAGCCAGCACTATGCCCCTGCAACAAAGAAGGCTGACTGTGTTCTGGGCTGTACTAGGAGTGTCACCAGCAGGTTGAGGGAGGGCATTCTTCCCCTCTGCCCAATGGTGAGGACACAGCTAGGCCAGTTCTGGGCTCCCCAGTACAAGAGAGACACTGATATACTGGAGAGTCCAGCAAGGGGCTGTCTAGATGATTAAGGGACTGGAGCATCTCCCCTACAAGCAAGGGCTGAGAAAGCAGAAAAGAGCAGGCTTGGGGGAATTTTTTGTTTATAAATATATGAAGGGACATGCGAAGAGGATGGAGCCAGGCTCTTTTCAGTGCTGCCCAGTGACAGAGGCAATGAGCACAAACTGAAATGCAGAAGTTCCCTCTGAACATCAGGAAACACTTTTTTTTTTTTTTTTTACTGTGAGGGTGACTGAGCACTGGCACAATTTGCCAAGAGATTATGTGGAGTTCTCCCCTTTTGGAGATATTCAAAAGCAGTCTGGACGTGGTCCTAGGCAGCCAGCTCTCTGTGGCCAAATGACATCCAGAGATCCCTTCCAACTTCAGCCATTCTGTGAAAAATGCTGCTGTCCCAATGAACGAAGTCTTTGTCAAAGTTGAACTTGGTGCTGCTATTGTGTAATGCATAAACATAAATTTATAAGGTTTTTTTGCAGGACTCGATCTTCAGAAGGACTCCTCTACTGTAAACTGATTTGGTGGGGGGGAAGATTTTGATTTACTTCTGCCTTGCATTGTGTGGCTTTATAGCCAGCTGTGTTGTTTTATAACCCAGCCATCAACTTGTATATACTTTTTCTGCTTCCCAAAATCTTTTGAAGTTAAAAAGATCATGTGCCAGGCCACATTAAAAATGTAGGATGTAAAGAAATAATCTACATTTTACAGAAGTCCTGTTTGCTGCCACGCAGAAAACAGTTTGGGGTGGATTTGTGGGTTTGATGGCTAGTTTATCTTTTTTTGCTAAGTTGGCTTGAATTTTCCCTTTTAAACTTTGTTTTAAAGAAGAAGAAAAGCACACTACACAGTCTCGTGACCTTCCTTACAGGCTTTGCAGGGAGGCAAAAGAGCTCATTTGTCAAATAGGCAATAGAATTGGCTTGACAGCCAGTCAGCCAGCCCGAAACAAAAACTGGGCAATTAGCATTCTGAGTCATGAACCTGAAAGAGAGCTGGGGGGCAGGGTGGGGGCAATAAATGCAGAGGGTGAATAAAGCTATCTATACATGGATGCACGATATAGCTCACAATCTCCCAGTGTTTACAGGCATGCTAGACTTGGGCTTGTACCATAAAAAAGTTCATCCATGGCAGCTGATTTCACCCCCCACCCCTCTGTAACAGTGACATGAACATTGTTAACACATAAAGAACCTGTACTAAGAGCAAGCAACTTATGCAACCTTTGCTGAGCAGCAGGGGAAAAACATTTATATTTCACTGGCTTTTTTTAACCACTTCAAGCCATTTCTTCTGCTGACTTTTTAAAAATACACATTTTGTACAAGTCTAGTTTATTTCCATCCTTGGTTGTGTATATATAGCATGGTCTTAAGGCTCATTGGAAGTGTTCATGGTAGGATGTCACTAGGTACTTGGGAAAATAAGCTTCCTGGTTCTCTCATTAGCTGCAGGAGATTTATGTTCAGTAGTAGAGAGACTAAGTGATGAACTGCTGTTATGTCTTCTTGGACCGTGTAAGACTGTGGAGGGGGAGCTTGTGGAAGGAAAGCATTGAGGCTTTGAGGTACACTTTAAGTAGGAGGTTGCAAAGGTAGAGATACTGAAGTGGGGACAAAAAATCTGCAGATCCCTGCAAAATTTGTTGATTAAACTTAGTTCATATGTAAGATTGACTGGATTGAAGAGGGAGAAGTGTGTAAGTTTGGTTTCTATGCTTTTCTTGTTAAATCAGTGTAACTAGAAGACTCCAGCTCAAGTTGTACACGATTTGGAGTACCAATATGGTATCTCTGTGTGCCAACATAGTATTCTTAGCGAGCAGAAACTCTAAATCTGGATCCCAGGTTTTAAGCTAGACTTTTACATGTTGATATAAGGTGATTTAAGCCTGCCTTGGTGCTCTGGGGCAGGCTAAACTCCCAACATAGAAACAGTCACAATTTGTCAGATCGAGTCTGTCTGACCCTGCCCCGAAATGAAAATTACAGTGGTTTTCAGGAGAAAATTCTCACTTACTGTCCCAGTGAGTGGCAGACATCAAGAGGGAGTGATACACTAGTCACTCCATAATAGTTGTGCATACATGTCTATAATGCAGTTCTTCTAAAGACAATTGCTGAGTAAGAAATTTGCGCATATCTTGTGGGTCCTTATACCCAAAGCATGTATCTTCTAAGCCATGACTCCATGTGTGTATTTTACAGGACTGAGTAGGAGACAGAGGGATACTAATATGTGCTATTATATTTAAATTAAATTTTAGTATGTAAAGATGCATTATCTAAACAGGCTCTTAACTCAGTTTACTAGCGTTCCAACACCTGGTAACCATTAATCCTGAAAAACGTAAAAAATCTGTATCTTGCATGTGTTTATGCCAATTGTTCACCTATTGAACTCTGCTTTGTCGTGACAAGAAAGCTAGCCTAGTTCTTCACTAAACACTTGGAAAATAAAGTTCTGCTGCTATTGCTGTTTGCTGTGGGAAATGCAAAACCAACAAAAATCAAGGAAATAAGATTTGTAAACATCCCCCGCCTAGTTTCTTGCTTGCGGAGACAAAATTCTGGAATGGAATTAATTTGGCATGTTTCAATGACTATTGTTCTCTTTCCCATGCTCATTCAGTTGCACAGCATGGAGAAACTGCATGGATTTTATGACTAATAAAGTAAAGAGACATTTTTCCATTTTAAAATCATGCATTTGGAAATACTTTTATTTCCCATCACCCCCATGTGTTCCTGTCTGCCAGTGATTTTTAAGTCCTGCAGACAAGGTTGTGGAAAGGCTAATCCTCTGTTTGCGAAGAAGAAATGTTTCAGAAGATCTTGTATTGCTGAATCTTTTTCTGACCATCTGCTTTTTTTTTTTTTTGTTCTCCCAGTAATGGGATTCTGCTGCAGAGAGAATTTTCCCCATCTTGGATGAAATGAGGAAAAAAAATAGCTGATTTCTCCCTATCCTTCTGGTGTTGGTTTCTTCTTTTTACTTATTAATGGCCCTCTGGGATGTTGTTTGTCAGGGGGACTGTTGTGTTGAGTCCTTTTCTTTTACATGCATTCCCATGCGCCAGATTCCCTATGCTTTCAAACTGTATGGCTTCTTTTATTCATGAGGATAATGATTCTCCTAAGTTTTCTCTGACTCCAGGTGCCTTGAATTTTCATTACTGGACCAGCTTTTCAAAATTGCTGCTGTCTAGAGTGTTTTCACTTCGAGCCGTTTTCTCTTGCCCTGCAGTATGCTACTATACATGTGAAATCAGCTGTTCCAGAGGGAAGCAGTGGTCTAGCAAACTCCTGGGAACATTTCTGAGACCTGAATGTGACAATGGATTCTTTACACTAACTGTAACCACAGACGGTCTGGAAATCTTGCTAGTTTGTTAATGCACTTGCGACTCCTTTCTGTTTGGCCTCATTAGGAACCAGGACCACAATCACATTGTATAGGTGTGCCAACACTGGGGCACTGCTCCAACCAATATGTCTGTGTTGGCATCCATACATTCTGGGGAAATGGCATCCATACATTCTGGGAAATTCCCCATTCTGGGGAAAAAAGAAAGTAACTTTCTGTGTTCAGCCTGCAAAGGCTATGTCTGCCAAATGCAAGTAGTGTGGAGCAATGGGAGAGGAAATGGACCCTTTAAATGGACTCCTGGATCTGACCTGAAATGCTAATGTAGATGTGCACCAAAGGTGGGACCTGGAATCAGAGATCTGTCTCTGGAAAGTAGTACAAATTGTCTTGATGATCTTAAAGAGTACGAGTTGGAGAAGGGGTGAGGGGTGCGTCCTTCTTGGTTTTCTAAGTGAATGTTGCTTCCTGATTCTTTAGTGATGGCATAAAGGGAAACAATTGTACAGCTATAATATCAGGATGGGCCTTCTTGAGTTACTGTCTCCAAAAGCGGTGGTTTTTCCTTTGATGTCTTCTCCCTTGAGCTGTGCATGAGATCCAGCTTGGAGGGTGGAGGGCTCTGGCCATGGGGAAAAAAACAGCATGACAAAAGAGGATCTGTCACTGGCTTCAGGGAGCTCTCAGACTATTTTTCTGTCTGTGCTCATGTACCATAAGGAGAAGACTGCAGTTTTGCAGGAGCTTCTGGCATGCACGGCTTGGTTGTCTCATGTTTCTTGATGTGGCAGAAGGCAGTAACACTCATTCCCCTACTCTTTTGTTGGAGAGAAGGACAGGTCCTTCTGTTGCACTTGACTTCCTCTGCTGAATTTGGGGTGGGGTAAGAATATGAGGTCAGTCTGTCCTGTTCCATGCCTACATCATTGTATCTTAGTGATTGAAGCGAAGTACATTTCACAAATAAATTAACTTTTTTCATAACTTCACCATTATTGGTTTTAGTTCACTTATAGATGATACTTTTGTTGCTTCACTACCCCAGACAAATTTTGACTATTGGTAGATTTAAAGGTCAAATAATAACCCAGGTACTATAATGTACAGCAAGCAAGGGTGGGGGAACAGAGCAAACAGATGAACTGGAGATCAGCCAGGGAACACGTCCTACTGACTCTCCTTGGGGGACTACACCAGAGCCCTGGATTGATGCCATTGTGAGAAGAAAAGTATTAGAGTATGTAGCTTTGCACAAATAAAGTGTTTACTGCCAAATAAAGATTACGCACATGCCTAACTACCAAGAAAGTGATGTGCATGTGTACACCAGAAAAATACTTCCAAAATAAGAATATAGGTTTAGGAAAAATACTCGTTTCCTCCTTTCAAATGCTAAAGCATCAGTAGTACTCAGTACTATTTAACAGTAAAGGTTGGAGTGGACTACTGCAGTAGTGTTGCTAAGAAAAATAGGCATTTTTAGCCTGAATTTAAAGGTGCGTTGTTTAGGTCTTGCGTTAATGCAAGAGATCAGTCAGCAAACAGTCACCATATATTCTGAGTGTGTCACTGAAGGATACAGTGTTAGAATACAAGATTCCTGGTCCTTTGCTCAAGCACCTCTAGAAACATTCCCTTCTGCTTTTGGCTAAAGATGGGATGAAGACAAGATTGGACACTACCAGGCGTTTGTATGTCTCGCCAAACTTTCCGCCAAAGTAGCCATTACAGCCAAAAAATGCTGAATACTGTGGTAGTAGGCATTATAGAAACTTGTAGTGTATAGGAAAAGTATGTGCCTGTAGGACTCTGCATTTAATTCTTCTTCACAGTATAAGTGAGATAATATTCCCCCATCATTGCCCAGCTGCTTGAAACAAAATATGCTTTTCTTTCAAGTATTGCACTGCTGTCTCTTCAGAGAGCTTATAAATAAGTGTCCGGAAAAAAACCAAGATTGGAAACCTGTATTTCAGCAGTAAGGAGCCATCTTCTGTCAGACTACCTCTGCGTGTCTCTAGTTGTAGCTGCAGAGCGTTGCCTGTGTTTGTCATTCCTGCTGCTAGCTACTGTTTTATTGCCAAAGCCTCTCTGAAGATTGTATATCCTGAGATGTCTCTCTGGAATACTGATAACTTGGGACTCATATGCAGAGAGCACACAGAGTACAAACGAGAATTATGCACTATGTGCTTTGTGCTGTCAGGATGTATTATTTGGGGTTTATCCAAGCTAGGCTTATGATTGCCATATGTGGACTAGCTAAAGATGCACATAAAGGTGCTTTCCAAGGACAGCAAATGATGGCAGATAAAGCTTGCCTTGCTCCCTTTCAGTACATTTCTGGTCACAGCTACCCTGAGGATTTGGAGCCTGGAGGAGACCAAAGATTAGATGAGTGACTTTTGCTGGGTGACTGGCTAACATGTGGCATGCCAGGGTGCTAAGAATCTGGCAGTGCTAGAAAATCAGGCAAGGTGGGAAAGGACACCATCAGAAAGGCAATACAGAACTGATTCACTAAATTTTATTGTCATTGACTTTAATAGGAGTGTGACAAAATGCGAAGTAGTTTTTCTTCTTACTAGCACTGTTTTATATTATGACTAGCTTCTCTAAGTTCACAAATGTGAGCTGAATTTCACTTGGATTTCTTCTTTCATTTGAATTTTACTACTTTCCTGTGGAAAAAGCTTGATTAAACATAGTAATTTGCTGAGGGTTTTTTGTTTGTTTGGTTGGTTTTTTTTAAAGAAAGACACAGTGTCTTATGAAGAGAGACTTAAATGACTGTTCATCCTTCTTGGAATTTTTTTTGAAGTAAAATAATTATAAGACAAAGGCAACATTCTTTCTCCAGTGTCTATTTTCTCACACTACTACACTATAGTCTGTTAATTCCAAAATCAGCTAATATTATAAGAAATGAGTAGTAATGTTTGTTTTAAGGTAGAATTTCTTCTCATCCTACAATAACTATATAGGCACAGAGGGAAAACATAGAAAAGACTTAAAAACTTTGTGAAGAAGTCATTTTAGCAGTCATCTTCCCTTGGGGCAGAGCTTGTGTTTCCTGACTTGTGCATGGCCAAGGCCATGACTTTTTCAAAGGTTTGTGTGTTACTGGATTATACAGTTTATTTTGCTTATCATTCTTAGCCAGAAAGTTGTCTTTGGTTTCTTTTCTATGACAAATGTAATGAAGCAAAAGTAGTGTAAAACTTTTTGCACAAGTTGATGTAAGTGTTAATGACAAATAAGCGCTTGTTTCAGCCTGGCTTGTACCATCTCATCACCAGTTAGTTAGAAAAAGGGATGTGCCAACTGTTCTGCTTTGATAGCAATACTGACTCTGAGCAGCATTGTGTTATCTCATGCCTTACATCTATTTTTGTTATTAGTAACAATAAAACTAGTGCTATATGTAATGCAGGATGAAAGTGATGAATGTGATGTTTATTTTTTTAATTTTTTTTATCCTTCTCTGTCAGGCAATAGCCTCCTGTAGTAGGAGAGAGAGGAATCCAGTTTGAAAATGTCATTCTTGCTGTTGGCTTATTGTTTGTACTTTAGGATTAGGTTATAGTCAGATTTTTCTTTTCCTTTTAGCATGCTGGCCTTTTCCAAGGCTCCTTGCTGTGTGTAGTGGAGAAATTCACGTATGAATTTTATCCAGTCTATCATTGTCTGCAGAATTAAAAAGCTTTCAGTACTGTCTTCATTTACTACTTGCTCAATGTCAGTTTTGCTTGGGAAACTGTGGAGGTGGTTGCAGATCGTGGCATACTATACTAGAGATATTGGTTACATGACTATTTACACATTCTGGGTAGTCCAAACTGAGCATAGATATAAAAAAAAAAATAAATCACAGGTATAAAGCCACAGTTATGATCAGTCATCTATGGACAATGTTAGTAATAACTTTTGGAAATGAGGTTATGATAACTTCCTTCAAAATTATTGCTGTTTTGGTACTATTTCAAAGAAGCAAAGAGGATGTGAAATGGGAATAGGAAAGGGGTGAAGAACTTAGTAATTCTGCAAATAAGCAGCTGTAGAGGTAAAGGTCTATATTGTTGCTTCTCAAGCCACAGCTTCATTCAGGAGTTAATAGGGAAAGAGTAGTCCAAAGCACTCAGCCTGGGTTCAGGCTTCTTTGAGGAAACATGTGGAGAAATCTCTGCTACAGCAGTGAGCTTTTCATTGACCTACAGCACTGGGGAGGTGAATGAAGAAATAATGATACTTCAGCTTTTTTGCTGCCAAAAGCATTTAGGAAACTATAACTGTTCCTTTGTGAACTCACTGGAATAAGGAAGACTTTGTATTTGTTCTTTATACGACCCATCTGTTCAACATCAGGCAAACTCTGGTTAAAATGTGTTCAAAAAAATAACATAGTTCCTTGGGATTACTGGCGTCACAACCCAAGCTCTACTTCTAAGAGGGCAATAGCATTATAACCAGACTGTGCTGACTATCGTATCGAAAACACAGCATATGTGGTTTACCATATGATAACCTAAGTTAGTGCAAACCACCTCCCAAGGCAAGTCCTTAAAGTGCCTTATGTCATAGTAAGAGTCTTAACATTATTGTCAGATTTTTCCTGCTAACTGATTAGTCAGTAACTGAACTTTCTTTGTATAATGAGTTCTTGGCACTGTAGATGCCTGAAGTTGAATTGGCCAGGTGTCTATTTTGTCAATTCTCATGTTTCGTAGGTGTTGCAAGATTCTGGAACCTAGGAACTCACTTCTATTTTCCATCAATTGTTGTAAATACTGAGAATAAATGCTAAATTCAAAGTGATGTTCTTGTTGTTGACTTCTTTTTTTCTATCATAACATGTGTAACTGTTTGCTTATATAAACAATGTATATGATAGCTAAAATGGGTAATAAGATTGAGTTAAGTTTCGTTCAAATATCTGTTTGGACTTTCTGGCAGACTAATTTTCATAGCTACAGAAGCAGCAAAATGCCCTCTGGGCTTCTCGCAGAGGATACTAGAAGCACATTTTTGTTTTCATTCCACATGTTGATTCAGAAATATTGTACATACTCAGCCTTTTTAATCTCTTTTTGAATGCAAAGATTTTCTTAATTGTATTTTATTGCTGTACTGCAGAACAGTTTTTTGCTGTAGTCTTCTACCTTTTTAAAAAGAAAAATGCAAGCAGAATTTGTATGACTGAAAGCTGAACTTATTTGTTATCCCTTGGCATGGTTTCTTTCCCAGGGAGTGCTGTCCAATATCTCCTCCATCACCGACCTGGGAGGCTTTGATCCAGTTTGGCTCTTCCTAGTGGTAGGAGGAGTTATGTTCATTTTGGGATTTGCAGGATGCATTGGAGCTTTGCGAGAAAATACCTTTCTTCTCAAATTTGTAAGTAGGCTTTGCACCTGTGGCATTCATCAGTTACATAGCACAAGTCATGTTCTCTGTTCTTGCTTAGCCGTGTAAAGATTTTAAAATGTCTTTTGGGGAACGGAAGGTGTTACCAGATATGAGAGTACTGTTCTGTGAATTGCTTTTGCCTAACTTAGCACTTTACAGCTCTTCAGTCTCTGTTGCTTACTGTTTTGGTGGTTTTTTTTAAGGATCGAAATTATTGATGGTAAGAATCGTAATGTGGAACTACTGCTTTTTCATGTGGAATAAGGATATTTCATAAGGAATGTAGATACACCACTGACTGTGACCCATGTGATTTCTGCTGTGCAAGTGCCCCTCGTGGTACAGAGGAGATAGGACTGTTATGAGGGGTTGCTTGCTGATATGCTCAGTTCTGTACCATTTAGCTGATTTGAAAAGGCTTCATTGCTTACTCTAAGTGCCAGGCCAGAGAGGGAGAAAGGGAAAATAGGTAAAGAAAATAGAAGTTGATGACTTTAACAGTCCAGCCGAGAGTTCGTTAGGGAAGGAGCTGCTGATACACAAACAGACCTCGGTATTTAAAACTGCTGTAGCTATGTAGCCTGGTTCTCTTCTCAAGCGTTCCTCCTGTGAGCTTTGAAGATGAGGACAACAGTATCATGTTACATTTTAGATAGATTTAAGATTTATAATAAAAATTCAAGATTCTTTCCTCCGCCACTGCAACTTCCAGAGGTGGGCACAGCCTGGGTAGTAATTGTGGCTTCATAACCATTAACTGTTAATATATACATGAAAAGGCTTTCAGTGGAACAACTGCTTTCAAGTGACATATTTGGCTTCTACAGACATGTTGTATAAGGGGAGGAGGCACTTGAGAGTTACAGTTCTTGAGGCATTCATAAAGCAGCTTGGGATAGTTCTAGCTTGTCTTGCCTAAAAAAAAAAAAAAAAGGTGGGGGAAGCTATTGTAACACTTCACTTTTTTTCCTCTTCCCTGCTTCTCTTAGCTTGCCTAGAATGAACCCATCTGCTGTACCAGAAATAGCTTCCTATACGGCAGCTGCAGGAGAAATTAAAAATGCATCTGAACAAACACAGAGAGCATATTAAAATGAAACTCAAAGGCGCAGTTGCAAAAGGGATGGGCTTCATCCCTTTTATAGGAGGACCCCTGCGTGTTTTAAAACAGTATAGACTCAGTAGAGAATCTTAGAGAAAGTGGCAGATAGTTAGTAATGCCTTTGGCATCCATTGCATTTGCATTAATCATAGCAGCCTCATTTGGTTTTAATGTGGATGTGAGTCATTCCATAGACATTCTGCTCTGACTTAGTCATTAATTAATTTCTGCTGTTACCAATTTTTGCTTTGTCTGCTTAGGCAAAGCTTTACCAATGAGGGTGTCTAAAGAAAAAGTCACTTAGCATTTCACTGGCAGCATTGGTTTTTTTATGCCTTGAAAATGTAAATGCCATCATGGAAATTAAAGATGAGTTTTCAGAAGGCCATATAGGTGGTGAGTAGCTATCACTGTTGAAATTTGCTGTGAATTCTCTTGGACCTCTTTGAAAATCCCAGTGAAATGTCCAAAGTTTGAATTTGTTGGCATTTCTGTTATTTGTTAGAATAGAATTAAGATTTTTGGACTACAGCCCTGATTAAAAATAGTGTATTTTTAATTTAAAATTTCTTGTGTGCCAGAATAACTTGAACTTGCACTGAAACAGATAAAACCTTAACACTGGACATAATTGTGGGCCTTGAAAAATGAGTTTTTGATCAAAAAGCAAAATAATTTTAACCTTTTTCTTTTTCTTCATAGTTTTCTGTGTTTCTTGGAATTATTTTCTTCTTGGAGCTTACTGCTGGTGTTCTAGCATTTGTTTTCAAAGACTGGATAAAGGACCAGCTGCATTTCTTTATAAACAACAACATCAGAGCATACCGAGATGACATTGATTTGCAAAACCTTATAGACTTCACGCAGGAATACGTAAGTTGGCCTATGTTTATTTTTTGAAAAGCTTACTTTAAAGAAATACCTAATCTATATTTTTACTTCCCATCTGTTTGGTTTCTTCAAGGAACAGAAATATTTTAGCATATAATATTTTTGAATATGTGTATATATATATGTATATTTCTCTTCACAGAACTTCTACAAACACAGAGCACCTGTGAAAAGTGGCTTATTTGTTGATGTATGACTGAGCAAAACAAGGGGGAGAGTTGGAGTGACTTATTCTTGAAGACTTAAAGATGGACTAGCAGTTAACCATCAGTGTCTTGTGTTCCCTTTTTTGGAGCATGTTCCATATACATATGAAGATACTTTAGGGTTCTTGGGGGGTGGAGTGTTCAAAATATTTTATTGTAGGATCTATCGCATCCTTTTCTAAATAGTCCTTTCAAAATAATCCTTTCTCTAAGCTTGATTTAGTTCTGAGATGAATGTTGGTGTAGTTCTAGCAAAGTTAGGGGTGCTACACCATACTGCAGAGTGGCACGAGATGTTTAGCTGGTCTGAGTGAAACTACAATGTTATTTCTTTTTAAGTAGACTTAATGCAATGAGCCTAACGAGGTGGACAACTCAGAGTTCTCACAGGAAATCTCTAAATGACTCCTGCACTTGGGAGGGAAGGGTGAAACCAGAGATGCACACACTTGTGCAAGTTAAGCTCTGTAATTTATCAATGTGTGTAAAGGAGCCTTGTGCTGGCTTTCACACACAAGTTATTTTGCCTTCTTGCTTCAGTTCTGGTCTGTGTTGATGAAATCCTCTTTAAATTTGGCCCTTCAACCAACACTTAACCTAACATGGTTAAGTGTTGGTTGAAGTTATGTTTACTAATTTTTGTACGTTCTGCAATTAAAATAATTTCACTCACTGTTTGATTTGCTTCTATGTGCCTTGGGGTGGGGGGAGTGATGAGTAAGTAACAGGATGTGGATCCTTGCACTGGTTCGAATCTCATCTAGTTGGGAGAAGGTCAGAGGTCACCACAGTCTGACACTGGTTGTCAGCTTGTAAGTAACTGAAAGGCTACAGTCTGATTCTGCAGGCACTACATAAAACTTGCTCTCCTCCTGACTGGATTAGCAATCCTAGCAGATAAGTCAGGGACAGCAAGACTCTGGAGAGCAAGCTACGTTTTCAGCTAGTAGAGATAATGCTTGAAGACAACATTTTCAGGTATTGCAGAGGGAACTGTGCTACACCTAGAAAGAGAGAATTGCCATTTCGACGCTTTTAAAAATGTGGTTTGTTTGGGTTTTTTTAAATTTTATTTCAAGTTGCCATAGATGGACATAGATGGATTCATTGAGCTAGCTCATTAAATGCTGTGAACTGTCCACTGATCTCCAGTCTATTCTTTGTGTGATCAGCAAGTTTTAACAATTCTTTGTGCGTTCAGCATGTTTTGCCAGAGACTAAGTCATTTGGTGTATTTACTTTTTAGGGGATTCTGCCTGCCTTCAGAAAGATGTTATTTGTGCAATGTGTGATGCTCAGGAAACAATATGTTCATACTCTCTGATGTACAGCCGGGCAAAGATTCCCCCAAACTGGAAGAGGAGTAGCTGTACCAGTATAGCCCTCAGAGCTGATTAGTTTAGTTGAGAACCCAGGGCACATTAGATTGAATGGAATATCATACTTTGGCTCTACTATCCCTGGGGCTTGAGCTCGTAGGCCTGTGCAACTCCGTGGTGCTGTGTAGGTTTATCATCTCACTCCGTGGGTTTCTCTCTAGAGAGCAGCATTGCAGGGTATGAATATAACTTTAATCATATGATAATTGTAGAACAACTTAGAGGTTTTGGATGGTCTTTTTTTAAAAAAAAAATATGAAAACAAGTCGGCTTCAATGAAACCAGAGGGAATCTCAGGTTTTGTTTTGAAAACTGGAGGAAAACTAGCAGAAATGACGCATGTTACTAATGCAGAGATATGTTTGTTCTGAAAGTCAAGAAGTTCTCCTTTCTTTGTTCTAGTGGCAGTGCTGTGGGGCTTTTGGAGCTGATGACTGGAACCTTAATATTTACTTCAATTGCACAGATTCCAATGCAAGTCGAGAGCGCTGTGGTGTGCCGTTCTCTTGCTGCACTAAAGATCCTGCCGTAAGTGACAGTCGAGGGTAGGATGGTCTGCTGTTCCAATTTTAATTGCTCTAAGATTATTTTTTTTTTCTGGAAGCCATGCATGATCATTACCTTGTCACCAACCTGTATTTTTTTCTTTTTGTACTTGCAGCTCAGCTTAACCACTAACTTTTCTGCAGTTAGCAAAAATCCTGAGCTACCTTAAGTCTTCATCATATGCTTTTTGCTGCATTTCATTAGAATGAGAGAACCATGGGCTTGGCTGAGCATGCATATTAATTTTAGCAAATATAAAAAGCAGAAGCTCTTAATGAGTTGAAGGATATTCAATTGCATATCATCAGGATATTTCATTCGCTGCCGTAAAGAACAGCAACCCTTAAGATCAGACACTCTAAAGTGGGTATTACTCATTATTTAATGCAGTGTCCAGAGATTGCAGCTGGTTTGACCCAGTTTGTGCTGGGCTGAATGACTGTCTATGCCCTGAAAAACTGATGTGTGTTTGCATTAAAATTGTGAGTCAGGTGTGGACATCTTTACGTCCTTTTTTCCATTTTAAAACTACTGCTTGTCCTACAGTCACCTGAAATCAGACTTAAAAGTTCGGAAATTGTTTGAGGGAACAGCTTTTTGGTAAATTTGGTAAATCTCCATGTCTCTTTAAGTGGTTATAGCTCTGGATCATCAAGCAGAAAATGTTAGAGCCATGCATTACTAGTACAGACACGACCAAGAATGAAGGGTATAGTGTGAGGAAGCAGTTCACCCACAGTGAAAGGCTTGGAATAGGGACGGGTGAGTGCATGGAAACTGTTATGTGGCTAACGCTGCTTACATGTGACTTTCATAGAGCTTAAAAGAAGCAGCCTGTGAGTGTTTGTATTATCTAGTAGTTCAGCTGTGGCTTTTTCTCCACCTGGAGTGACTTACAGTTCCCTGAATGTATGAGTCTGTAGCACTGACTAAAGTTAGGCAAGTTGCCAACAGGCCCCTCAGGTGCTTCCTGACTTGCTAATGCAATGCAGTCGCTGCTCCCAGCATCCAGTCCTTACTGCTGCTCTCCCCCTGTCCTGATAAGCCCCTGCCACTTGCACGAGCTGCATTCTGGTTCCTCTGCGGGGAGTGTGTTTTCACAATAGTTTTAATCTTTCTCACAAACATTGCTGAAATTTTTTTTAATGAAATATTAAAGCAAAATGTAGGTTAGGCTCGAGTGTTACATTATGCTTAGGATTCCCCCTACTGTTTGCCTCTCTGCCCGCCCACCCACACAGAGAGGTCATTGCAACCCAGTTTTAAAAATATAGTTGTTATAAAACCAAACCAGTGACAGCAGTACAAGGTAATCCTATAAATACATAATCCATGCTAAAGTTCTCTCTCTCTCTTTGTGTATATATGCAGTTTCTTAGGAGGTGATGCAGCAACCAGTAATTTAAAGATAAGTCTCATTCCTGTTCATTGTAGGGGGAAGTAACATGCTTAATTGCCTTTATTTTAAAGACTAATAGTATTTCTAAAAATATTAGAAGTTACGCATATAATGGATATAATTGTAACCAAGCTGTGACGGGTTCGATTGCAATGATAAACACAGGTTTATTATGTGGGAAAGCGAATTTGTCCCTTTTGGAATTAGGATGCAGTGTCAGCCAAAGCAAAAAGTTAGGTGGATGCTTTATTGAACAGGACTTACTTTTAGTTTAGCTTGAATTGGGAAAAGCTAAGTTTAAGGTAGGCCAAAATGTCTCCTTTAAAACAAATTTGAACTCCTATAGTTCACCTTGGTGTAGTTTAGCAGGTTGAAATGTTCCAAATTCGTGGACAGGCAAGGCCGAGAAAAGTTGATTTGTTTCCATTTCATTCTTCATGCTTTCTTTTGGTTAACAAATTCCAAGGCTAAAGGCAGAAGAAACTGATGATAAAGCAAGTATGGATTCAGTATAGAGAATAAAGCTTAAAATCCCTCCCTTAACTACTTCTACAGCCTTGAAGTGCGTGACACTTTGATTTTTAGATCCTGGAAAACAAGCATTCATCTCATTAAAAGATAAAAATTGCTCAAATATTAAGGGCCCATTGAGGGAATCCAACTTGGGCGACTGACAGGATGTGACCTTTTGATGTACTTCCTACAAAGTGAGGAAACACTTAGAGGAGCTTTAACTGGTAATAGGAGATAGCTTTTTCTGTATGGCTGCTATTTAAAATCTGTATCTCTGCTGGCTGCCTTTCTCGCTTCCCACAAGCTGATTAAATTGAGATGTTCGGTACACCTAGCTAGGATTGGCTAGAATCACACTTCCTTGAGTAGTTCCTTCTTCTGCTCATTGTTATTATATGAGCTAGTAACTTCATATTTTGCTGCCATTGTGGCTGACACCCAAAGTAGCGGCAAAGTAGTGACACACCAAAGTATTGCCCTGAAATAACAGAATAAAAGCAGCTTCAGCTTCTAATAGATAGCACTTGTTCACTAGGAAAAGTCTGCCGTAGGCTATTTTATTACATGTGCTTTGGGAGTACTAAAGCAGAGGCAGTAGGAAACAAAGCCCTTTGTTCTCATTGGTATCAAGGTCCTGTAAGAAAGAATAGACAGTGAGAACACATTACCCTGTCTCTTTTTTTTCCTCCCTAGTTTTTGGAAAGGAACTAGGTACTGTATATATTTCTACAGGCATCCTTGGTAAGAAACTGCAGCAGAACTGCCCCTTCTCACCTCTTCACACTGCACAGACTGAATCCTGGAAATGTTAACAGTAGTCTTGGCGTATTTTTCAGTATAGACAAAACCTTTTCAGGAGAGGTTCTTTCACTTAAAGTAGATGTTCCCTATCCCTACACTTTGACTTCTGAATGCTTGCATCTGGAACATGAAACTCACTCAGGTGGAGGGCCAGTTCTCACAGCTTGCTGCCCTGAGAGCTGAGAGTATATTTTGACCATATGCTTTTATTTGTTGCAAATAATTAATAGCACTGAATGGAAGAGGAAAGGGATTTAAAGAAGCAATGTTGTAATTGAAATTTGGGTGATTGTCTTACTACCTAGGGGACCACCTGTGGGGAGCTGGGAGCGAGTGTTTGGGAGACACTTCACTGATTTCCTCTCTTCTGTCTCTCTCTCCTAGGAAGATGTTATTAATACTCAGTGTGGCTATGATGCAAGGCAAAAACCAGTAAGAATTTTTTTTTTTTATTAATGTGGTACCTTAAGGATATGAATCCCTCTCGCAAGAGCAGGTTGTTCTTCTGATGGGATAGTTGAATGTAATTATCTTTATTTTCTTCCCTCTTCTCCTTGGCAGGAAGTTGATCAGCAGATTGTTATCTACACTAAAGGCTGTGTCCCTCAGTTTGAGAAATGGTTGCAGGACAATCTTACCATAGTTGCCGGTATATTCATTGGGATAGCATTACTGCAGGTAAACATCACATTCCCTGTAATGAGTTGTGCAGAACAGCAACAGACAAATAGAATACATGAAGGGGGAACTGTATACGAGAACTGGAAATACAGTGTCAGTTGCACTTAATAATGTCTGTCGGTTTTAGTGGGCAGAGCTAAATGCATGAGGCTTTGTTTGTGTTAAGGAGTGTTTAATTTTTGTCTGTAGGGATGCTTTTTTTTTTTCTTTCAACTGTGTGCAGGTCAAAACTAACACTCTGTGTTAGGTAAAGATTAGGTAGAGATTTTTAAGCCTGTATGGACCTACCATTTCTGATGGTGCTTAAATGGGCAGTGAAAAACCTTTGCAGTTGCTTTTGTGGAGCAAGTCTAGAACGGTTCAATTTCTTGGAACCCCGTGACACTTTAAAAATACTGGAGTTACAGGAGTCTTTTGATATCCTTCATTCTTCCAACACTTACTGTTCATTTGATTTTTTAACTTTCTGTTGCTTGTTTTCATGTCAGTTCTGTATAACCTAAGGAGTTTGCCTGTGTGAAGAGTTGTCTGATGCTCCAAATGAATAAACTGTTGTCTCTTCCAGATATTTGGGATATGCTTAGCCCAGAATTTGGTTAGTGACATTGAGGCTGTCAGAGCCAGCTGGTAAAACTGCTGAAGTAACCACAACAAGACACTGGACAACCGAAACCCTCTGAAACCTCCAGTGTGTCGCTCCGACACCAAGCTGTACGGACATGGGTGACAGGGAAGCCTTCTCTCCCAAGTAGTCTCAAGTCTAAGTTCCTGATATTGCAGTGAACTCGTGTTTCTTTGGAGTGGGGGAGAGAAGAGTGGGCTATTTAAAATCTGCTGCTCACTGACAATTTTTTTTGTTTTAAAACCACCGGTTTGAAAGCTGTTGAGCCGTGAATCTCTACTGTATTCTTGATCCTGAGTAACAAGTGGACACTTTTTAAATTGGTGTATTCAGTGGGACAGAGTTGCATCGTTGTAGTCTGTGGGTATGCTGTTTATTCTTCGTGTCATGAGGTCTTCGATAGCTGCCAAATATTCCTGAGATGGTCTCTCTCCTCACCACTCTGTAAAGGAACGATCTTCTTTTCACAGCTAAACATAGCTACAGGCTTAAACCCGTCAAGCAGGAAGCAACTTTCTATGCATCTATTGTACAGTAAAAGAAATTGTTTTTAAAACAAGGGAAAATTTTTTACGCAAGCTTCCAACCATCTCCCTGTAGTACTTTGAGGTTGGAATCAGCAAGCTCACAGGGAGAATTGCCTAATTTTATCAACATCTTTCTTCCTTTCTCCACCCTTGTATGAAGGGAAAGGAGTTTTATATTTGACGAAGAAGGGTTGGAGAGCCTTTGGTTGCTGCCATACCTTAGGACGTCAGTCTCTTAAGGCAAGGATTGGATATAACTGTATAAATGTATGAAAGCAGTGTGGATGTTGGGTCCAAGTTAATAATGTTATTCAAAGAATGAATTATATATTAACTTAAAAAAAATCAAACTATGTATCTGATATAGCTACATCTTTTGTTTCTCTGGAATTTAGTGTAACCTAATGCATTTAGGGATCTCACTAATATTAGTGCTTTGATATACTTGTACAAAACTTCTTTTAGGATTGGTCTGTTCTTAGCTGAGGCTTTGTTGGTTTTTTTTTTTCCCCTTTTTTCTTCAATTCTTTTTACTTGCATGAGCTGTGGAGTAAGAATCTATGACACTCCAGTGCTTTAAATCTGTGCATATGTTTTAGTACAGTCTAATCCAAACTTATTTATTGGTAAATGCATGTGATTATGGAAAGATCATATCCCATTCCCGTGGAAGCTGGAGAGAACAGCTTTTACCACAGTAAATGCTTACTACAGGGAACAAATCCTTGTTATGGAGATGTGTCTCCCTTTGTTGCTCTAAGTGCAACAAAAAGCTTTCTTGAAGCAATGGAATAAAAGTTTTAAATTACTAGCACGTGTTAGGATCAACCAAGACAGACTCTTCCGAATTGGACAAAAGAGAGTAGAATTTGGAACAAAGCACAAGCAGTGGAAGAAGAATTAGATCAGACTCCATCCAGCTTAGAGTTTTTGGTTCATTCTTCTTCACTAATAATAGTGAATTTACAGACCTGACCATCGCTTGGGTAGTTTTATTGCACTTTGTATAAATTTAGTGTGTTGTATGATCCTTCTCAGTATCTGCAGAACCAGTCCTGAAAGCTGTGAACTCTCGGCTCACTGGTCAGACAGTGGCAAAGAGTGTGTAGCACCTCTTAGTAAGAGCTTAGCATTTTTCTGAGATGAATTATGTGGAGTTGAAGAGATGAATGCATTGCTTTCAAAGCTTCCCAAAGCTTCTGGATAGAAGGCTGGTCTGATGACCAATTAAAATCCTTTCTGGTCTTATGACTCTTAAACATGTCAGTATATGTACCCTTCCACATTTTGCCTTTCTGTGCTTTAGGTGGCCATGGTTTTTTCCCCTCTGAAGGCTGGTGGTTGGCACACTGGTGCACGTAGATGCTGCAGGCAGTCGTGTTGTCCTCCTGCCTTTGAGCATTACCTCATCCTCTTCTTGTTAACTCCCACTGACTGGCTCTGAATCAGGCAGCCTCCATATCCTTTGGTATCTGCTGTTAAAGGCCAGCCATGACTCAGAGCAATTATTTTTTTTAAAGCCTTTGAAAGCAATTATAATTCACTGTCCTTAATAAAGTTGGTTCCACCTCACCACAGTGTTACGTTTTTCTTGGCCACTTCTCAACTTGAGGAGTTACTGGTGTTTGTTTCCCCCCAAAGGGACACACCGTTTTGCCTGATAGCAGCAGGACAGACAGATCATCGGCACCAATGTTGCTGCATTGAGACAAAATGGGGCAGGGAAAAATCAGGGAAGGGTGGTTGAGGAAGTAACCCCTCCACCCAAGAGCCTTGATTGTGGCCCAGCGCTTTAGTTTGGAGAAGAAAAAAAGCCTACATTACAGAAAGATTCCTTGTCGCCACTGATCTAGAATACTGCTGTTGCTGCTGTGGGCTTTTGAAGACAACTTCATTCTTCTACTTGAATTTCTGCAGTTGTACTGTATTGGCCTTCTGTCTTGTCACGCTGCTCTCTGAGTTCCAGTCTGCTGGAGGTGCTGTTGGCAGTGATAGGAAGGTAAATGCTCTGAGGTGAGCCAATCTTGTTCTCACTTACTTGCACGTGTACACACAAATGTGCAACACTTCTGCTGAGTCCCAGAATGACTGACTGTTCTTAAAAAAACCACTAAATAACTTATTTTTCTAGAGCTTGTCTATTGCTGCAGATGCTGATCCTCCCCCATTCCCCACTCCCAAGAGATGCTCTTATTTTCCTCATTTTTGCAGTTGTTTGATGGGTGAATACTGAATGTTCAGGATTAGCTGAATATATTGCACATTTAAATCCCACAATTTTTTTTTTGTCTACAGATTGGGTAAGATGTCCTAGAAATGCCCCATCAGCATATTAGGTGTCCAGTTTGGAAAGCTTGTGGGAGGCCTTGGAAATCAGTCTATTATTGCCAGAGCCTGCTAAATGCAAGCAAGCTTTCTTCCAGAAAACTTTGTGAAAACTTCAGGTGAGCTGCAGCTGGAGCACAACTGCTGGCTACACGGGCTCATTTCCTAAAGCAATAAGATATGGTAGGTGGTTCAACTTCCTTGGCAATTTCTGGCCTGCCTGGTGTGGTGGTGGGGTAGATGTAAGTTCAGAGGTCAGTCTAATTATCTTTAATGTGCAGTGGCCGTTCAGAAACTTTTTGGCAGGCTTATGGCCCTTGTGGAAGCAGCTCTGTTTGGGCGATTCGTATGGGTTGGTGGTGTTGCTAATGAGAGGTCTGGTAGCTTCAGCAGTAGCCCTGGCTTTAAAGCCGTTTCCAGATTCCCTGCTGAGCCCTGCCAAAGGGCACCACAATCCTTGCTCCTCTGCTTTCTAAGTATTCTCCATGTTCACAAACCTTTCTGGTTTTTGATTTTTTTTATTTTTTTTTTTTAGTTAATAACCTAATGGACAAAGGTTTGATTTGTCTCTGTGTGTCTGTTTCAGTAGCAGTAGGATCTCTTTGCTTCAAAATCCTTAATTTTGATTGTGCCCCTTAGAATTTGAAGCTGTGGAGATGCTTGCTCAAGTGTACTCTGTCCTGAAAGCCTTCTCCTCTCCCCTTTGAGAGAGATGCTAATTGTAGTTCTGGTGTGTAAATAGCGTTTGAAATTGTAAATAGTAGCATGCGGATGAAATGATTTCTTGCACATGACTGCTTTTCACCCTAGAAGTGTTTATTATGGATGTATGAAAGGTGTCCAGGGTGAGAGTTTGCTGATGAGAACCGAGGGTTCTGTACCTGGCCCCGGAGGCGAGGCGGGAGCGCTCGCATCGCCTGCCCTCTAGCGCCTGCCCGGCGCACCGGCAGCGGCCGCCCCGGGGGGAAACCCTGGCCAGGTACGGGCTCTGGTTAGCAGCAGGACCTCCTTTGCCTTTCCCCTTTGCTGCTTGGCATTAGAAAAGCGTTAGTCAGCAAAATGGAGGGTGGGAGTCAGCACCCGGGGAGGTTGGCATCACTTGCATCAGGACTAAACATGGTGCTATAAGAACCGTCCTGGATGTTAATCTGTGTTTTTACTACTTTAGCAATGCCCTTGGTAAAATTGATCCTGATTAACAGTGTTGGTTACAAGAGAAACTCTCACATGAATCTTTGATTCCATTTCCCTTCTTTCTGTGTGTGCCTTTTGGGCGCATTGAAAGGGCAGTTCTGCAAATACCTAGGAAGGAGATTAGATCTTAACAGGTGTCAAGCACTGTTGAAGGTTCCAGTTCCTCCCTCCCATTTTTGATTTCTCTCTGAAGCTTTTTCAGATATCTGTAATTGGTCATGAAACTGTCTAAAGCAAACAAAATAAAACTACCCTGTTGGATCCATTAGCTACCAAATTTTGCCACTTGAAGAAAAATAAAAAAACCCCGTCTGTGTCCCTTAACGTACGGTATAAAAATAAGTGTTGTGACTACTAGTGTGAACCAGGCAGCACTGCTAACTCTCTTCTGTGTTTCGGCAATATAAATGTGTTAATAAAAAGCTCCATCCGTATGTGTGTTCATGTTCAGGCTGTGTACATAGTAGAGATGGACCTGGTACTATCTTGAGCTCTGGGGAGACTGGGATTTGGGTTTTGTGACTCAGGCCTGTCTCTGATACATGTATTCCAGGTTAGTTCTGACTGAATCTCTCTCTGGTTCATCCTGGGGTGTACGGCAAGGTGTCGGTATTTACCCTTTGTGTATCATTCCTTTTTATACGAATGTATTCTCTTGTGTTCCTGTTTGGTTTTTTTTTTATCAGTTGTAAAATTGATTGTAAAAGCCAACTACACTTACCGATTGAAAGTATTGCTATAACAGAACTGCATGCCCAGTAGAGTTTGACTTGAGCTTTAGTTTTCTGATTTTGGACTGGTTACCTTCAGTCTAGGAGAAAAGCATAGATCAGGTGCATAATGTATTCTTGTCATCTTTAGCATTAGACTGTGGTATTGTATCACATGCTGATCTCAATGGATGTAACTGGAGTCTACTTAGGAAGTTAATGCAACTTCCTGGTAATTCATTTTAAGCTATTGAAAGTGGTCTTGATCATGCTACTTGTGTTCTTGGGTTTTTGTTTTTTAATAGAGGCATTTTTTAGGAATGTTTTAATACACTTATGATGGACAATACAATAGTTTTAATAGTTGTGCAGTATTCTGTATTTACTTGAAGTAAATCATTTTATATGCAATTTGTTAGATAATTACAATTTTATAAATAAAATTGCGTGAAACATGATGTTGTGAATGTGTACTCTTGCTGTAGCACCTAACATTAACAGTACAAAGATACACTCATGCAAAATTCCTCCAGGGGAAGACCCCCTGCCTGCTCTCCCCCAAAGTAACACGGGAAATAAATCCTCAAGTCTCTCGTATACAGTGTAGAATATTGTGATCTACTTAAGTCACAAAAAATATCGTGCTGCCAGTGGCTGCCCTTGAATAATAAGGTTAATTGGTGAAGAGCACATCCCTACATGAGGAGATCCCATGTCTGCTGTCAACTGTTGTTGAAGTCTCTGGCTAATGAACATGCTCTGCTTCTTTTTGACAGGTCGTCGGTGTTCCTCAGACCGCTCTGGCTGCTGGTTAGTACAACGGTTGGCGCTTCCCCCGTAATCACTTCAGTGACCCTGAAGTGTTCAGAAATTGCTGCTTTGCAGGGAGCAGCACAAAGGGGATTTGTCATGGCTTAATTAAACTTTTGTAAAGGGAGGTGGGAATTTCACTTCTCTAAGTGCAACGTGTCCTTAAACAGAAGTGGTGAGAGCTGGCTTATCTTATGGTGCAGGTAAAAACGGGAAATGATGCCTTGTGCTTGTTTAGACAGCAGAAGACGACCACCATTTTTTAGTATTTCAAAAATTGTAGAGCAAGCTCATCCAATTCAATGTCTCAAACCTACAGTTTTGTCCACAAAACACCACTGTGAGTGATTTAAAAGCACACCTCTGTATCCAAACTGAAGTCCAGTATCTTTTGCATGTTTCAGGCGTATACATTTATCTGAACGTATGGAAATGACTTAGCAAAATAAGAATGCAAATGTGGAGGCCTTGTGGGGAGAGGGAAGGGCAAAAGTCAACCAAAAAGCAGCAAAGTCGAGGGGGTTGCCTGTGACTTTGTAACGTGCAGTAGGTGTGACACACTTGGATAAGCCACTTTCACAATGGAGGTGGAAGCTAGGAGTGGCTACCTGCGTTGGGTCAAACTCTTAGCAGACTTGCATACCATTTCTTGAAGTTGAAGCCTGAGTTACCGTTTCCAGGACTTTTGAAACAAATGACCTTTTCTGCATCTTTTGGTCTTGTTTGACCAATGGGTCCTCTGGATCCAAGGCCCATATTGTTGGGGTTTGTGCCTTACCCAAAGTGGAACTTTTCCTTGTATTTCCACACCATGAAATGTGAAAATGTGTGTGTGCTTTTTATCTTCCTGACTGGCGTGATGTCTGGCATCACTGTCAAAAATAGTCTGAGCAGCAGCTGCCGAGCTTTGCTTAACCTATCTACTAAATGTCTCATCAGAACTATTGTCAGCAATTCAGTTTAGGTGACTTCAGCTGAGTAGTGAAATGCGCGACAGATTCTCTTACTACAGGAGGCTCGGAGCATAAATGATTTACCAGCTCCGTAGAGATGACCTGCAGGCCGCGGCACGCCTCGGAGCAGCACAGCATTCGTGTGGAGAGATGCAGTCTCTTCAATGACCTCCTTCTACTGCGACACACTCCCCTCTTTGCCCTTGCGCAGACTTTCCTTCTGTGTACAGGCTTAGCACAGATTTTATCTAGAAATGTAAGTCACTTGATGTTTCATCCGAGGAAACCATCTGAAAGCAGAAGGATATCAGCATTGGCCTTTGTTTGTGCTTGCTGTGACAGCAGTATCCCTAAAAAAAATTTGGTGATAAGGATGTGGCTAATGCTTAACCCGAGGTCCAGTTGGACAACCAGGGGAATGGGAATTTTGTCAGCATCGCAACTTTGTCGGTTACAATCGGCTCGTGTGAGCATTTACAGTTTATACTGATGTCAAAAGGAATAGTCTCTTCATAGAGCCAGGTAAGTCATTGATGACTGGTCTTTCAAATGTATTTTGGGATCTGTTTAAATCAATGGAAATTATTTCTGTGCCTGAGGAAGCTTGGGCTCCTGTGGGGTGACTGTGAGCTGTGACCGTAAGCGTGCTGGTTGTGTTCAGCAGCGCAGAGGTTCCGTGTTACTCGGAGCCTGATGTGACGGGGTGCTGGTCTGTGTTCACAGCTCTAGCCTCTGTCAGTGGCTGTATTGCACTATTGCTAGCAAATGTCTTCTGAATGTTTGGTGGTTTTTTTAAATAAGAGGCTGTTGTGCAGTTTAGCATTAGAGGCTTTTTCTGTGCGTTAAATCCACTGGATTAAATGGACGTGGAGTCTCTGCTGTGTGAATCCTCTGTAGTGTCCACTGTGTTTTGGTGCAGTCTTGGAGCTTAAACTGACTGACTGAGGCAAGTTTCTTTTTGTACCCAGTTTGTGTATGTAATCCCTTTCCCATCACCACTGGCATCTTCTCATCACTGTGCCTGTGGGATAGACAATGGTTTCATGGAACTGGGAAGTTAATTTGGGAAGGTCAAAAGTAGTATTTTTGCAGCCATGTGGCATGTGATCACGTGGGGGCTTGGCCTCTGGGTTTGCTGCCTCTGCTGAAAAAAGGAGCCAGAAACTTGTGGGGCTGACACTTCAGCACTGGGAGTGACGAATTCACTTTAAAATGCTACAGGTCTTGTGATCTTTGTGCATTGTGGGCTCCATCAAGCTAGACAATGGTATTGCACAGTCAAAGATAACGTGCTGGTTTGCTGGAAACTGCTATCCCAACCGCTGCCTCTTTTGCCAGGGTTGTCTGCTAGTTTGCTTGCTGGCACGTTGCAAACCTACGAAAACAGGAGCTATGAGATAAGATACTGAAACTGGCAATTTCCCAACTCCTTTACCTAGAAAAGGAGAAAAAGGAAGACTTTTGCACGCTGCATTTCTCACTCCATGGGAGTTGAAAATGAAAACGTTGAAAAGTTGCTGCAAGATATGCCTTTAAAAATCCATCTACAAACAAATCCCAGCAAACAAAAAGCCAATCCCAAGCAAGACCTAGAGCACTCAGAGCCCCATGGGGTAAGGATTGTATAGTGTATTCCTGTTAGAACGCACGATTGTTAAACCACAGTGTGCCTCTGTGTGAACCTACCCAGTGAAAGTGGTTGGAATTGTTTCCTTTGTTATCGCTCAACTGAAAGGCAGTGATTGCGCTGGGGCCGGAGCCAGGAACAAAGAGGGCTCCTCACCAGTGCGTGGTGGTGCAGTCGCGGCGTCTGCGTGTGACTACAAAAAAGGACAGACCACAGGATAAAGTGAGAGCACTGAAATTTTTATTTGTTACCTCTAGGTACCACGAGTTTGACATTAATAGGCAAGACCAGTGAATGAGCAGCAGTACATTGCATTCAAACCTGAATCTCCAAAGCACCAAAAATGGAGCTAGATTTACTTCTTAATCCTATAGTCAGCACACTAGTCTGGACTTGCTGCGTCTTGTATTGTCCCTAATTTAGTAGTACATTGTTATGCAGTTAGGGGGCGTGAGGAAAGAGTCATTGTGTAGTACCACTTCTACGTCATCATAGGACTACAACATGCACATTCTACTATGTGGCCCAAGCAACAAGAATACAAGTAGAACAGTTACGGGTGGAGACAGGTTCATGTTAACACCACCTATGAATTTGTAGAAACCTTTTTGGACGGTACCTACAGCAGTTCATCAATTTGTGTGGGAACATTACACGCATGCACGAGTGATACAGTGGAAAACAGCAGGAGCGGCAGCAGGACGGAGGACAAAGGTGAAATCTGTGATGGGATGCACTGGAAACAAGACCTTCCTCAGCTTTCTACAGCAAGTCTCTGCTCTGTTAGCGAGGCCTGCTGGGCAACAGTTTTGTTCTCATGGCTGCGGAGTTTTGACACGACTTCTAGAAACGCCATGCTCTGCACTTCCTTTTGAAGAGGTTCTAGAAAAAGGAATAGTAAAAGAAACGGTGCTTTGTATGAGACAGGCAAAAGAACAGACAAGCTCCGTGAGTGTGAGAAACTTCTCTACTGAATCCCGAGACACATAAGCACACAAATGTGCATGTACACATAATCTTTTTATTTACTTTTTTGAATTGCTTTTGAGGATGGAGAGAAAACTGTCCAGCGCCTGGGGGCATGCACAGACTCCACAGATTTCAGATAGAGATGAAGGATGAAGCAGCTGCTTAAGAAATTCCACCTGGATTGCCTTCCAAAACAGATGCTTAGGAAGTAATTTTAGTGAAAATATTTTTCTGCTTTGTTCCTTAAACTAGCTTGCCTTGAAATGTTCACTGTGGTGTTTGTCTGTATCAAATCAGCTCTCATTGTTTGTGTAGAGGTGTGAGGGGGGTGACATGGTTCTTCAATGGACGGGTCACCACTGGGTCACCGTTAGCTCTCCGTTTACAGTTCAGCTCTGAAGTTCATACAAACACAACACATGGTGTGTTGCCCAGTGCTGTGCATAGGTACATGCAGCACTTATGTTTTACTCAAAACTGCCAGACACTTTTACAATTGTGATCCTGGATTGCACTGTACTTCGTATTAACAGGGAAAGGTTGGGAACAACCCAACCTTTGGGTTGTTGATTGAGCAATTTTTAAAAAAAAAATTGAGTTTTCTCAAAGCTGTGTACTCTAGACATCTCACCGTTGAGATCCAAAGCAGTTGGTCTCATTTCATGCCCTGTTCGGGCCACTCTAGTGAACTCCTACTCAGTAACAGACACCTACATACATTTTTTTTTTTTTTTTTTTTTGCTTCCCAGGTGCTGCTGGGGGCCTAATCCCTGAGCTTCCCAGGAGAAATACCAACCATCTGTTTCAGATTAGCTATGCTGTATGCTGTGCACATTTACTTTTTTTTTAATAGCAAATTTGACATTTGTTTCCTTTCCTGTCTACTTTCTTGTTCACATGTTTTCAGTTTCTTGCAGTTTAACCCCTACTGTGTAAGAGCTGGGAACTCTCACTCTGCTGTGCACCTGGGAACCTGTATCTACAGAGCGATACCGGTGAAGCTGTTTGGGGTGGTTATGCTGCGTGTGCACTCCCTGCTCTCCTTCTCAGATTTCTGAAATATTATCATGTTTCAGCAGGAGTTACTGAACTGAGTACCAGGAATTTACAGTGGCTGAATACTTCTGCTTAACGTCCAGATTCCTGTGAGCCTGGAGACCCTCGCACACAGAAATGACTGTGCCAGCTATGAATGCTCTGCCTTTGCTGAGTCTTTGTTACATGTTTCCATTTTCCATTGTTCTCATTCTTCCCCCTTTCCATTCACTCGGTTGCAAAAGCAACTTCCAGATGGCAAAAATGACATATAAATATATATCTATTTACTGCTTGACACACAGCTGTTGGCAACATCAAGTTAAATGTGATGCCAGATACCCTGTAACAAAGGACAGTAACGACAGCGGTCACTGGAGAATTAAACTTTCCCATAATTAAATCACTTCTAGTCTTTATGGGATCAATTACTTTAAAATGGCTACACAGGGCTGTTTACAGCAGAATACAGAAACATGCAAATATAAATACTCACTGTTTGGAGACAGTAGTGAAAGTAAGTTAGAGGCAGAGCAGGGAGGGACATGGTTTTTATTATTTTCATGTGTAAAGAGCAGACTTGGCTCTTTGATTTCCCCCCCTTCCCTTGGTTAAAATTGTTTAAAAAAAAAAAAGACAAAAATTAATAAGAGGGTTGCTCAGTTGTTACTTTTGTGTACTCACTGACTTTAGACAGGCCTGTGCATCAGGAAGGAGGGCTGACCAAGGGCTGGGCATCTGCACATGGCAATCACGTGCTCTCTGTTCGGGAACAGGCTAAGAGGCCTCATGTCTAATTAAAGCTTACCCTGTGGTGACAGACTGAACTCTGCCAGTAGGATAGCCCTAAAAAAATCCCCTAAAACAAGACCGCTCCTTACTCTGGTGGAATAGAGAGCGAGGTATTTGACTTTAAATAACTCTGTCAATCTTGCAGGTGACAAGACTCCGGGAAGGAAAAAGGCAAGTGTCAGGCAGAATTTCGGAGGATGATTATTTTAGGCCGAAGCAGTGGGAACACACAAAAGAACATGACAGTGAGGCTGAGGAGAAAGGCTTCTGCTCTAAAATGGATGGGTAACCCCAAGCAGAGAATGGCTCAATAAGGTTGTGAGTAAAATCTAAATTACACCTTAACCTTAAGTGAACGGTTACTGGGAGCCAAGGCTTGCTAGCAAATTTTGAGCACAATCTTTGTATATTGATATGTATATACAATATAGTAGTATATACTATTCTGGTCTCATGAGACCCCACCTGGAGTACTGTGTCGAGCTCTGGAGGCCCCAACATAAGAAGGACATGGACCAGTCGAAGAGGATCCAGAGGAGGAGGGCCATGAGGATGACGAGAGGGCTGGAGCACCTCTGCTATGAGGACAGGCTGAGAGAGTTGGGGTGGTTCAGCCTGGAGAAGAGAAAGCTCTGGGGAGACCTTATAGCAGCCTTCCAGTACCTGAAGGGGGCCTACAGGAGAGCTGGGGAGGGACTCTTTGTCAGGGAATGGAGTGATAGGATGAGGGGTAATAGTTTTAAATTGAAATAGGGGAGATTTAGATTAGGCATTAAGAAAAAATTCGTTACCATGAGGGTGGTGAGACACTGGAACTGGTTGCCCAGAGAAGTTGTGGATGATGTTCAAGGCCAGGCTGGATGGGGCTTTGAGCAACTTGGTCTAGTGGGAGGTGTCCCTGGCTGTGGCAGGAGGGTTGGAACTAGATCTCTGGTCCCTTCCAACACAAACTATTTGATTAATCTATACTGCTCTAGAAATGAGTATTTGTTCTCTTAAGATGGCAGTAATGCAGCATCCACTTGCATAGATGTGCAGGTCACCAGAGTTACACTTAGAGTAGGCATGGTGAACTCTGTTTAAAAACAACAATGAAAAATGCAGCTTTGTTTACAGAGACAGCACACACTCAACTATGGTATCTTTTAATCAATTCAATTGAGTTGCTGCGAACTCAACTGTGGAGAACCTTCAAACATGTCACACTTGGCAAGTTGTATGCAGACAGGTTCTGAGTTTCCACCTTTCTGTACTTAATCCAGTTCTTTGCCATCTTAGTTGTCTGTAAATTCTGAAACCTTTATGGAATGAAATTTGCTCTCCTTCTACAGAGTAAATACTTCTTAAAGAACTGAATGAAAGAAACATAGGCACTTAAAACCTCAGCTGGAAATCCAATTTGCCCATGATACCTTCCTCTCTTTTTTCATTTGTTTGTTTGGGGTTTTTTTGCTTGCCCACACACAGGTGGGAAGTTGTGATATCAAATCATAGCCTGCTCCACCATCCTCAAAACAGTCTGACCTTTAGCAGAGGGTTAGCTCGGAAAGATTAGACTTTAGTGTCCAGCATTGGCTTGTGTTAGAGCGTGTTCTCCTTGTCTTTCAAAGCAATCCTGAAAACTTGTGCCTGGTGGGCTGAGCATGTGAGGGCTGCTGAGGGAAGGACTCTTCCTAGTGGGGTAAGTGTGAGGATCCCTCCTAAAGCAGGAATATAGCCTAAGTGCTGTACGAAGTACTCATTTGGGTGTGCCTGTGTCTTTGCAAATATTACCTCTATCTTTGTCTCTTACAGTTCTTGTAGTAATTTAAAACTAAAAGTGAGGAGGCTGCGTGCCTTACTTGACTATGTTTACCTATTACAAAAAGACATCAGACATCATGGCAGCTCAAGTTGAAAATAAAGTTCTTGTTATCTGCATATTTGGAAAGACAGTCTGATACTGTACAGTTTTAAATGCCTTTCATTTCTCTCCTGTCAGTTGAAGTTTGAGTGAGCTGCATCCTGCAGAAAGCCAGAGTCCAGTTTTGGCAGTTAATATCCAAAAGTGAGTTAACAGCCTCTTTCTTGACGCTATAAATAAATACTATAAATAAAGTGTGATAGCAAATTGAATCCTTCTGTGTACCTTCATTGTGAACAGAGAACCAGTCTGAGTGTGTTTGCACACATTCTACGTTCAGGCTAAAAGAGAGAGCTAAGGTTAAATCCACAAATCTCTTAGGAAAGCAGCCCCTCCTGAATACTCACCAGATCCTATCAGGGCACAGATCAGCACCATGGAGTTGTATTTTATTTCTGGAGCACTCCTGTCGTCTGAGAGCAACCTGTGTAGAATCTGAACAAGCTGAGCATTTTCAAGATCCTTTTCAGCAGTGACTGAAAGACAAGTGAAAATTTGTAAATCTGGAACTGCTGCTTTATTTGATGTTTCTGTGCGTTAGCTGATTATTGAAATGTGGATCTCTTAATGTAGTGAAAATGGTGCTGTGATACATAACTCATTGGCACAAAACTGAAGCACATATTAGATGGTACAATAACAGGAATCACAACTCTTGCTATAAAAACGTAAAGCAGCCTAACTGCTTGAAACAACAATCGCAGGGTTTAATGATAAAATCCAATCTTAAATGTGCAGTGAGCTGATGGAAAAGCCACCAGGGTTTCTAGCGATTGAGGCCAACACTTGCAATATTTCAGCTTTCAAGACTTCCGTTGCCTGAATTTGCTTTTGGAAATTTTATTTGAATACAGATGGTGTCGTCCTTGATTCCATGGTAGAGGGAGCTCGGGGTCCATTGTAAAGGCTGGGAAAAACTTTTCAAGTTCAGTGTGTGTTAGTTCCCCTGTAGTTTTTCAAGAAACACATACTGAATTCAGGGTTAGATGATTCTTGTGAATAGCAATGTTTTTTCTTTTTAATTAAAACAATTCCCTGATGTGTTGGCAACAATTTGGAAGCTGAACATAGCATTCCTCTAGTACATGATGGCAAGAGAAGAAATAAAGAGCAAAAATCTGTAGTGCTGCTTGTTTAGTTTAGGTTAGTTAATAAGCAAGCAAATTGGACAGAAAAAAATTCTGTTGGAAACTTACCTTTTTGTTTGGTAAGCTACTACAGAGGCAGGTCAAGACATGTAATCATCTCAGCCTTCATATGGGAACTCTTGCACCTATTTCTGTGGAACTTAGTAATAAAAGACATTTTGGGGGTATCACCTATCTCTGTGTGTGTGTTCTCTAGCTCTCGCTAATTAGGTAAGTGAAAGCTTTACTTCGGTAAGCCCTCTCCAAAGGAGATTAACCGTTCCAGTGTTGGAATGTAGTCAGGTCATATAGTTTCCACTCCAAACTAGGATTTTCCTGTTAGCCTTTTGGGTTTTACCCAGAATCTGAAAGTTATCTTCAAGGGCCTTTCTAGATCATGTGATCACCTACCCGAGTGATGGAGCAGACACTGTATTACCGGCAAACTCCAGTTTGCTGCGTAACCTCATTGCCTGATTACGTCTGCAAGAACTGTCAAGTCTTTCCATGCAACTGAAAGGCAGGTGGAAGGAGGAGCTTTTCTACATTGCAAAAGAAACTCGCACAACTCTCCCTCTGTGAGTTCTCGTGGGCACAGACTGGAAAGAAAACAGGTGGAGTTAACCGCTGGGATACTCACCTAACTCTAAAGCCGCTATTAATGCCAGTGCAACAAGAGCTTCATTTTGCATTATTACGTGTTCACTGGTTGCCATGGTTACTAAATGCTTGATGCCACCACTCTGTACAATGGTCCTAATTACATCCTAAAATAAATAACACAGAAATGAAAAAATTCTGCATTGCATACAAACTGAATTAAGTAACAAAATTCTCATGGATGCTATGTTACCTTTGGGTAAGGACACTCATTGGCTTTATGCACGTATGTACCTTATGCAACTTATACATAAATGTATATACATGTGGGCCTCTAAATTATCTGCAATTACAAGACAACCTGTTAAACCAAGCCAGTTAACCACATGATTAAATTAAGACACACGTAACTAACTCTTTTCCAGGTTATGCTGCATAACTCAAGTTCTCACGGTGTGCCGTCAGTCACCTAACGGAATCCACTCTGTTACGTTTGAGCTCAGCTGGTGTTTAAAGATGATTAGTTCTCCCTTATGTTGTGATGCACAGAGCAGCTTATCAAAAGTGCCCAACAAACCATATATTTGGGATAAGGAGACACAAGAACATATTTTTAATAAAGTTATCAAATGCTGCTTCTCCAGGGATTTTCAAAGTTTCTTCAAAATGTTCACAGAGGTGAGATCACAAATAATACACTTTACTGTGTAATAGATATGATGTACTCAAAATGAAAATGCTGACTGAGTTAAATGGCTTTAAAGGAGTTTAAAAATATGCAACTGGGATTCTGTTTTCAAGTCCAAAATTTGATCCAACTTAGTATGTAAAGAGGAAGAATACAGATTTCTGGTGTTCACAGGTCTTGGATTACTTTTTAATTATCATTTTAAAAGTGAGTTTGCACCTATTTTTTTTACCATTATATGTCCCTAAATAACTTGCAAAATGTTTGCCTGAAAAAATCAGGTAACTTGGCATGCTGAAGGGAAACCCTTCAAGGAAATGTGGTTTGGTTTTTATTATATTTTATTTGTTCTGTGGGTGCACAATGTTTTAAAATAGTAGTTATTTCTTGAAATAAGAATTTTATTTAAATTTTTAATCACTGTGTTGAATTTCCATTTAAAGATTTTTTTCTAACTTCAGCTACGAGTCAAAACTCATTAACTGGTACATGCACTTAAAATGATTTATGTTCCAGTGCTTGCACAGGCTGTGCAGTGACATTTTTTTTTATGCAAGGAAACAGACACAATATGATCATAATCCTTGAAAACTGTTATGTTTTCAGCTAATTATACTCATGATGCTAGTGCCACAAGTCAGAGCCTAATGACTCTAGAATTTCAGGTTTAAAACCTGTTTTTTCTGAATGTCATAATGTATGCAGGCAAGTAAGTATTTTTATATTTTTCCTTATTTGCACTGATGTGTTTTACTATTTGCGATTTTTTTTTTTTCTGCCAAAGTAGTTTTGAGACCTTGTGGAGTAATCTGGGAAGTGCTAATTCCTATTTGAATTGGTGTGGAACTCTGGCTATATAAGCCTTGGGAATCAATCAGTGCCTTTAACATCATAATTTTTATTTTGATGAACATCATCCTCTAAAAGCCAGTACCAACCAGATAGAAGAGATGAGAGCAGTGAGGTTTGGTGCTAGTGTGGCTTAACTCACAAGTACCTACTCCATTTTTTAGAATGAGATGTAAGTTTTCTAAACTACTGTCAATTTTGTAAATATTACCCCAAATCCTTTCAAATTAAAAACCATATTCAAATCTAAGGTGCTCTAAAGAACTATTTAGTAGTATTCATATTCAAACCTAGAGGGCAGTAAAAGCATTAAAAAAACCCAACTTCTCAGCTCTGTTTTCCAGTTGCGTTTCCTCTACGAGTATAGAAGCCACACAAAAGTTCATCTGGGATAATTCTGTTAACTGCTGTATTAATAGCTATTTGATGCCATCAAAAATGTCTCTGTATTTAGGATTGAATTCTGTTTTCCTGTAGAGAGGATTTATAAAAACTCGCATCTGTGGTGGCATATGCCATCTACACACGCGTTTTGTGAACTGTGTGTGTGGGGTGTAGAAAAAATGAGAACTCAGAAAAAATGAAACCTGATCAGTTTTAGAGGTTGAACATTAAATGGAGAATAGGCATCCGAAAGAGGCAGTAATATTTGAAATCAGCAAAGATTTAAACGTCTGCAAGTCCTGTTGATTTGTTTTTGGAGCAGCTCAGATCTGTGTAGATCAGGTCCACAGTATTACTGTTTTTCACTTTGCAAAAGCCATGCATGAACGGAGAGGTCTCTGTTAAAAGTCTGAGTTGTCCAAAGCACACTTGCCATTTAAACTCAGTCGCGCAGCTCTGTGTTCATATCAGTGAACACACTAAATGAAGTCTGAGCCTGAGATAGTTTGGTTCCAGATGAGATGCTTTTGTTCCTTCTGGGGCTCTGTTTTGCCTGATACTCTCCTGGGCAAGGACTGTGGACTCGGGCTGCTTATGTAAAGGTATTTGGTTGATGGAAAGGTGATGGGAGGGACGGACGGAACTCATCTGTCCCACAGTTTCTCTTAATGTCTTACCTTTTGCCACGTACAAACAAGCTTCTGTTAGAATTTAGAATAAATGATCATTTCTAATGATCTGTTAGCATATTTCAGAGTTTTAAGATTCTATATGACGAGCAGGGGGACAGACTATTTCTGGATCTCATTTTTATATAAATATATAGCAAGATCATAAGAATTGAGTGCAATGATTCTTCATACATAGCATCACTAAAACGTAGAAAAACTAGCATGCTGAACTTCTACAGGATGCAATACAAATAAAAATGAGTCAAGATTGAAGCATGTGAATCCCCACCACGTTCCTTCAAGTACCTTGCCATTCTGAAATGGTTTTGTGTCACATTGTTTTTTTAACCAGGTAGTTCCTTCCAGTGAGCATTTAAACCTGCCGCTTGCATCCAGAGCCAGAGGAGGTGTAACACATGTACCGATACCAACTGCAGAGGTAACTCTTAGTTCTTACAAGCTGACCTTTTTCACCACTAACTTACTTTTGATTTGCTGTGTCGTATAAGTGCAGAAAGTAGTCTGTTGGACTCTCCCATCACACCTGCGTGATCCTTGGCTTCACACCACTCCACCAATCGTTCCACCAGTTTTACATTTTTGCCCAGCTGTTCAGCTGCTTCCGCTACGTGATGCCAGAGCCAATAACAGAACAAGAAAGCTGTCACTTTTTAAAGCAAGTGCTAGAAAAACATGCTGACAGTTACTAACTAGAAGGAGTTTAAGTAGAACTTCACTAACTTGCACTAACAGTAGGAAAAGTCTAGGTTGCACGGAAGCAAGTAAAGCCAGTCAGAATGGAAACAAAATACAGAAAAGTATTCACAATTCAGTTTCTGAAAACAATGTATCAATCCAGTTAATGTTGCTTGTGCTTTGATTAACAGTAGGAAAAATACAGGGAATGTCACATTCCCAGGTGAGCTAGCTCAAAAAATTAAAAACTAGAAGGGACTGCTGCCAGAAGGGAGCATTGTGGTCAGCTAAAGTAGGCTTCATAGGTTATAAATCATGTAAATTTCTTCAATGAATTTCTATTTTGCATCTAATAGCTTTGCTAGAATTACAATGGATCTTTTGGAAAAAAAAAATCTGCAAGACTGGATCAAAAATACATACTTGGCTAATTTATCTCATTAACTACTTTGGGTTTTTTGCAGACTTTCGATTTTATAAATCCTCATCCTGAAACCAGCTGTTAAACTAAAAGGTGCCTGTTCATTTTGAAATTGCAGTTTATCAATTAACAAGTGCATTAGTCTGTTCCAAGGAGCTAGGTACAGCCAGAAAATGCAGTAAGTGAACAGCAAAATGGGAGTGGCAGCTTGAAACACTCACGCCTCAATACATACTTGTAATGTGACAGTGTAGGCAAGTTCTGAAGTACAAAAGTAAATAAGCATTTGACACCTATTCTGAGGGTCCCTAGTAGTCAATTTAGGAGTTCTGGGAAAAAAAAAAGCAACCCACATTCCTCTCCTTTGCATATGTATTAGATTTATTCCAAGACTGCAGGAATAAAATTTTAAAAAACCCTCTGCTTTCCTCTTGTAAGAGCCTTGGCAGCACATCACAGACTGAACCAAAGAGAATCACTTAACATAGAGAACAGTTTATTTTTACCTTGTGCATCTATTAACATTCTTAATGTTCCCAGCAGCTTGAACTGAACAGGGGGCATCTCCGATCTGAGAAATTTCAATACAGCTTCTGCAACACCAGCTGATAGCATCTTAGCCTTATTTACAACTGCATGAATAAAGAATAGGAATGATCTCAAGAACGTTTCTGGAAGATGCAGTTTATTTCCAAGACAGTCTTGAAGCAAATTTTCAGACACAGTTTGAAAAATAGCTTGTGAACACAGGGTTAATGAACGTGAGTGTGCGCTGACAGTAGTGCATTGTGGGCAGATGTCATGGTTGCTAAGACACAGGTGTGAAATTAAGTGCTTTTTCCTAGCATGCACATCTAATTTCCAGTGTTCAGCCTGAACGTAAACTGAAGGCTAGACTTTTGCCCCATGGTGCAGGACGGGCACCTTCAAGCCTTTCAAGGAAATGCTTCAAGCAGAAACCCAGGCTGGTGCTTGCACCCCAAAATATGAGGAAACTTCTCTGATTCCCAACAACTCTCTTCTAGTTCACACAGGCAAAGGAACTAAAGCATCTAAATAGCATAGTAATCTCTTACCCAGTTCCAATACTTTATGCAAACAGCTCTGTGGCCTGACATGTCTGGAGCCTGTACTCCTTGTACTGCTCCCTCTAAACCCTCTTTCATCCCCTCCACTAGCCTATGTTCTCCACTGTTATGGAGCTCTCTGAAATATATGTGAGGTGCAAACTTGGTCCAATATTGTACTTAGAAAAAAGTACTCATTTCACATTCAAAGTAGTGTTTAACAAGCAGTTGATCACTGAAGCCAGTTAATACTTGCTTATTTTTCTGTAACAATATGCATTAAAATGTACGTAGGTCTCTGACAGACATCCTTGAGCACAGGCTACAGCGAAGCTTGCTGACTGATGGAAGAGTAGAATTACTCACCTGACAAAGGTAAGCAAAAGGCACACCACTAAAGCTGCATGGGTTTAGTTATGTACGCATGATAATTTTTAGAAAGTTATTATTTGCCAACTCTGAAAATAGTACAATAAGGTTAAATGGACGGAAGACTTATTTTTGGCTTGGCACAAGAAAGCACACACAAATATTACAGACTTGCTTTGTTTTTACGTGCATGTGCTCTGTCTGTTATGCTTGGGCAATCAAAACTCATACAAATTAATTGATTAAAAATGACGAAATTAGCATTCAGTTCATTGTCTACAAACAGTAACCCATGGCAAGAGGCTGGCTGCTCTAACAGTCTATCTCCAGCTCTAATTTGGGAATTATTAAAGCCTGAGGAAGCACAGTGAGACGCAGTGTTTCCACAAAGTGGGCACTGCTCTCTGGTGTGGACCCTCAGCTGTGAGAGAGATCTCAAATAAACAAAATAATAATAAAAAAAAGCAGTGGTCTGGACAGAAAGGATTGAGAAATCATATCTGAGGCCTCCTCAGCTCCGTGCCTGTTACAAAGCTGCCCCTTCCTTGTTGTGGGATGGTACTGTGGGGTCAAAGTGGCGAAGGATGGTCAATAGGCCTGTGATGTGTTTAACACTGCTGGTCACAACTGCTGTGCAAGGAGACATAAAAGCGAGGATGGGCCTGAATGAAAAGCGGCAGTCTGACCTGGCTCTAGGCCTGTCACTCAGTTCTCCCACCCTCATCCCCTGGGGGGGCACGGTGGGAGAAGAGAATTTCACCTGTGGGTAATTAGCAATGCAAAGTGAGGCTTACCAGGAATAGCCAGGTTTCTGAGAGCGCTCAGTGCAGCGTGCTGCACAGTTACATTTCCATCTTCCACGTGTCTGTCTAGCAGATCCATCAGCTTTTGAACTATGCCATTATCCACCATATGGATGCAGTTTCCGTCTGTGCAAGATGAGACAAGTCACTTGCGAATGGAAGATTATTACTAAGATTTTTACAAGAGCTTTTTAAGAATAGAAGGGTTATTTCCTCATTACTTTCTACATTCTATTGTTGAGAATTTGACCACCGTCATCAGTGGGAGTTGCAGCACTCATGACAAATTTAGAAGAGTAACATAAGAAACTCTGAAGAAGGCAGAAATCCCCTATACTTCTCTACAAATGTGAAACAGTATTTTTAAAGTAGGCTTAATGCTTTTCAGGATTGTAAAGCATAAAATTACTGATGTTGCTGTATAGCCCAACAGGAGCTTTACCATGACACACAGCTTTTGTTTGTAGCTGTACAGACAGAGCATGATAGAAGGGTACAGATAAATTAACATAAGCTATTATGGCATATTCTTACCATTTCTGGCAAAGTTTGCAATAGCCAATGCTCCTGCAAGCTGTAGCTGATGGCTGTTGGACGGAATCCATGAAAGTACTCTTTGGAACACACTGCCTTTTCCTCCTTCAAACAACTTTTGCATGGATTCATCTGGGGAAAAAAAGCATAGACAGTTAGCTAGACAAAGAAACATTTGTTAGGGAAACTTCTTCTCTTTATATCTGAGAAGCTCTGCTGGCTTCATTACAATGAATCCGGTTGTGCAATGTGATGAGAGACAAAATCTGACCCATTAAATGTTAACTGGCAGGTAGCAGGTCCTCTATGTTATTTTGAAAATCAATAAATAGTAAAATTCAGCAGCCAAACAGCATTACAGGCATCTGCTGTTGCTTTGCAGAAGGTAGCGAATGACACACTGTACTTACCTCCAAGCAATAATAAAACCATAAGATCAGAAGCTGTTTTAAGCTCTGCAATATCATCCTCTTTGTCACTGTCCACAGTCTTCTGGACGATCTCAAGTAAGCACTCCACCAAGCCTGCTTCAACCAGCTGCAGTTTAATGACATCTGAAGAACAGCATGGATAATAGGAGTCAGAATCATGATTTTTAAATACATCTTTCGTACGTACATGTAGGACAGATTCTGAAAAGTAGTGACATCAATAGTTTCACTGACAGCTTGTGTAGATAAAACAGCAACTTTATTATTTTAAATTCTCAAGGCCAACTTCTGTTAGTATTCATCTATCAGGTGCTCCCCCAGCCCTAGACTGTCTGTGCCTAGAGCACAACTAAACGCTGAAGCTGTATGGAGCTGCTCTTCGCTTCTCAAAAATGAGGATATTTCTCTACAGCAAACTTTGGCTCAATCATCACTCAGCAGACTTATAAGGACTGTGCCATGTTTGGGGTTTCCAAAGACTTTCAATTGTGCTGCAGAACAAACTTTGCGTATTTTCTTCTATTTCACGTACAGAAAAGCTCCTGACTTCACTAAGACATGGAAGTGTGAAATATAGAACTTCTAGGTGAAATCTCAGAGCAAGTAATCACCCATTTCTTTTAGCTGAGCCAAGATTTCTGCCACTCGTTGAAAGGGCTGCAGGAGGAGTGCAGTAAGGTCAAATCTAAAAGGCTGGGTTGGGAGCAAAATTTGTTGTGATTGAAGAAAAACTGGAAAATGATGAGGTAAACTCATTTCTCAGTTATTGGCAACAAGGCTCAACAAAGAAGGTCATAAACATGTTTTTCAGGTGGTGAAATAGGACTTGGGAGCAATATTTTTTCTGCTCTATCTACAACACAATCTTTAACAGATTTTTCCCTGTAAACGTGGATCTGGGAATCATCTTTACATGCCAAAAACTCCCTTTCTGTTGAGCAGGAATGGCAGGTCATCTGATGCTGCATTATGGTTTTTTTGTTATGTCAAAGAGACTCTGGTAGCTTTTGCATGCTGATTTTAGAAAGCAGTTACAAACCTCTGCAGAAATGTGTAAACAAATGGATTTCTCTTAGCTTTCTGCATGAAATGGTGTTTTAACAATAAGGAGTTTAACCTGAGTTAAAATATTTTTAAAGGCCAAAGCTTTGGAAATATTTTTTCATATAGTTTACAAGTGGCAGTTGGGTGAGAAGTGTTCTACCTCTGGTGAAGGACATGACTGACTCTCAGTATGCTGTTGTCACTAGACTTTTTGTCTGAGTGGAATTTATTGTTCCTCTAAGAGCGGCTGACCTTCTCATGACCTTTGTTAGGGAAGGCAAAATATCTAGACAGGATTTTTTAGAATAGGTACTTTTGCACTGAGGTACTTTAAAAAAATATAGATTTCCCTTAGTTACAGAATACCGGGTTGCAGGTGTGCTATGATTTGAAATATAAATTGCTACACCAGTGTTCCTTAACAACAAAACAAACCAAAAAAACCTCAAAAACCCCCACTGCCAAAATCCAGACTCTGCAAATATTTCATTTAGATGTTTTTGCCTGCTGACCTATTGCTAATTATCTACAATCAAAAGCACCTAAACAGTACTAGCACAGTGAAGTCATTTAAGTATGTCTTGAACCCACAGGGGAAGAGTTCAGCTGATTACCTCATAATATGCAAGCACCTAAGCAGCAGTAAACGTATAAAATTTTATTGTGACTATAAAACATAATCTAAGAAAAATGAAGCACTTGAACTGAACTATGTCAAACTCACAAAAGCCTGGACCTAATTCTGTGTCGGTCTCCAAGGATTGAACTATTTTAGAGAAACTTGTTAGTTATTATGTGGTAAATGAATATATTTTGGCAAAATGTGCATTTTTAGAACTGAAAAAAGGAATCTTGTTTTTACATACCACTTGAAATAAAAGGCAAAGTAACTTTTTAAATTGAGGTAAAAATTTATCTTGATTTATACTGTGTAAAACAGACAGAGAGTATGTATAGAGTAGGATGAAACCTAAATTGTTACATTACAATCTATCTAATAACTTATTCCATTCAAACAAGCTTTAATGCTGAGGTGATTAAAACAAGGTTATAGAACCATCAAATAGTGTGATGTCTTCCATACTTAGAACTGCTCCCCACTTCAGTCCAGCTCCACCTGTTAACTCATTTCTTCATTTCCCTTAAGGGCAGACAGTAGATTATACAAACCACCAAGAACTCATTTGGGAGGAACATCCTGGAGCGGTGATCGGGCACACATCACTTCCCACATTGGCTTGAGCAGTGAATGAAACTCAAGTCTCCTGGGGCTGCTTGGCGCTACCATGATATATGCTACCAGTCACTCAAACTAAATTCATGCGATCTCTCCATGAACAGCAGGGCGAGAGCGTCCTGCTCTTAGCTCTGCAATTAACATGCCCCTTGCAAAGAGATGTCCATAGGAAATGTAACTGCCAGTGGTTCTGTGATCCCAGTAAATGACATAATGACTGATGTCCTGGTGCTGTAACGGACTATGAACTCTTGAGCCAGTGTTTTGCAGACAAATGTTGTACAGAGCTCTAAAAAGCAGCTTTTGATATTCCCACTGCAGGTACAGGGAAATAAAATATAACAGAATCATATACAGACTGAATCAGAGGTGGCATTGGCATCAGCCGTTTGTTGGCTCCTGTTCTATGCTCAGACAATTAAGACCAATTTAACTCATATGACACTGTCATCACAAGGATCAATCATGACAGCTTCTGAACGAGGCAGCCAGTTACTCTGCATTTAGTCCCTGAAACAGACACTGATATTCCAAAATACATATAATGGAATGAATAAAAAATAGTGTAAGCAAAAAAATTCTCACCGTTTTCTGCCAGGGGAGCCAAAACTTCAAAAATCATCTCTTTTTTATCATGCTCTATTTGTTTCTTGAACAGTTTCACAAGCTCTTCAGCAATGTTTGTGTAGGCAAACTGCTCTTTACTTGACTCTGTGAAGCAAAAGGGAAAATTCAGCATCAAGTAAACAAGCCACATCAAAAGGTAGGACTATTTTTTTTCGTCTTTATTACCAGGTTTATTCAGTAAGGTGACTAATAGCGCTCTTCACAGACAAGAACAACAGACTCGTGCTTGTCACTAAACAAAAAGAAAAATGTCTAACACTTTAAGATAAATGTACTAACCTGAATTAATTATGATTAAGGCTGTTAAAAATATATAAATATACGATCAAGGCTGTTGGGGCTTTTTCTGCCCAACAGAACGTAAAGGTAGCTACAGAAACAGTAATATTACAAAAATATACATATTAAATCCTGGATTCCCCTCGGCATAACAGGAAGACCAACAGAATATATATTGTATTTTCTATGGGAGAGTTGTACTGAATGCTTTAGTATTTACATGGTTTTACGATGGTGACATCTCCTTGAAATCTGTGCGTGGCTGTTGCAGGGCCACTTCATACTGTACAGATAATATAAAGCAGCTTTACAGATGGGCTAGCCTGCTACCAGGAGGTTAGCCAGGAGATAACGGTTCTTAAAATATAGATTCAACAAAAGCATCTCTTACTCCATTGCCTGTATCTTAGCCCTCCTCACTGGCAGTATTACAGGGGACACAGGTGGTAGGGCTAGTGTTCTGCATTCTCCAGTTGCCACCTCCTGAGGGCCATCTGTAGCTAGAAAATCTTCCAGCACCTTTGCTACTGCTTTAATGGATGGTTAGGGATTATTTTAATGTAGAAATGACCCCAAGGACTGGGCAAAAGCACGAATTGCAGAGCAAGAGCCTTTTGTGCACATCTCATTATTGTTTTCTCTCAATATGCATGGCTGTAGAGCATATCCTAAGTGGATTATTGACCTTTCCAGTATTTTTAAAAGCAGAACCATCACACTCTGTATTGGGTTTTTTGCCCTGCTTTGAAATAGAGTAAGAGTTTCATATAATGCTTCTCAAGGGATCTTTGGAATGCAGTTGTCTTTAAGTGATGAAAAATGACAATCTGACAATAAAATTCCCTGAAGTTACAAGGCAAAAATAAAATATTACAGTTACAATGTGATTGACTAAGCTATTGCTTAAGGGAGATTAAAGTATTACAAGCTAAATTAATTTTGTGCCAATCTTAAAGAACGAGCATCTTTTCAACCTATGGGAACAAGAAGGGAAGCAGCTGCTGTTAAGCTTCTTTCCCATGGTTATTATTTCTCAAGTGGACAAAGCTGGATATTTCCAAGGAGGGAAAGGAAATGCAGTTCTCAGTGGAGATACCATTTATTATATTTAATATCCTTGTGGTTTAAGTTGGATTTTTGCACTAGAATTTCTGGTATACGACTCATATTATACTTTCTGCCACGCAGACACAATATATACTCTGATCTATTCATTTCTTTAGTGCTGTTTTGATGGCTCTCTGTTGTTTTGTTAAGTAGACTTGTCTGCTATAAGCTAAGGTATTAGGTGTGTGATCAGACTGTACTAGGCAACATGATACTCTCTCTGGCTTTGAAATCTATGAATTTAGGACAGTTGTGAATAACTTCAGGCCACCAAATAGTACAAACTAACAGATATATTTTTCATATTTTGAACTGCTGAATCTTCTTAGAAATACAGGGTGATATCATAACTGCTATATTATTGTACTGCAGTGCAAAAAACCTCCTAAGACTAAAATTTCACTGAACAGGTTAGCAAAAGAACAGCAATGTAAACCCTAAAAGTCCTAACAACGTGTTGGTTTATACTTTGTGGAATTCCATTGATAACTAGTTCACATACAAATACAAGGGATCAAAGCAGGACCACAAACTTCAATTTAAATGAAGTTGTAACGAAAATTGCTAAAAATAACATCTACAGCTTAGTAGTATTTATGATTTATGTATGCAAGTATTTAGTCTAGAACATGTTAAAACTCTACACCTAAAAGAATAGAGTTGTAGAGTTGTATAGGCAGATTTATGAACTGTGCCTGTCTCAGTTTCATTCAGTAATTTCCATGAGCCAAATTTAATCCCAATATAACTTTGTGGAGCTACACCAGGACACATTATTTATATTATTAATAAATAATTCACAGTAAGTAGCAGCACTCAGGAAATACTGTTTAGATGATTGAAAATAGGCTTAGTTGCATTGAAGAATGTTAACATAAAACATAAGGTTGTACTAAGTACCCAAATAAATTTCAGTTTCTGAAGGTGAAAAAAAAAAAGAGACAGCTATAGATTTTAAAGACAATCAGCAGAAATTGCTTGCTTTAAATTTTAAATACCAAAAGGAGTGGAACAAGCATCAGTGCAAGGCTTTTGTTAGTCTTAAGATTTAACTTTGCAAAAACTGGATGTAAATTTGAGAATAATATTGTGGACTTACCAAGTTCTGCTAAATTGCCAAATGCAACAAGGCACATCTCTGTCAGAGCTGCATTTTGGCAATGAATACCCAACAATTTCACTAATGTAGGAATAACACCCATATTGATAAGCTGTGACTGCAGGGTATCTACATAAAAAGAAAGTGCAACAGTGAGTTAGCATTTCTGTTTGTAGTACTACTCTTTAAAGCAAAAAAGCATTTTTCACAGAAAGCAAATTCTAGGCTAATCAGCATTAAAATATCTGTCTCCTCTACTCTTCTACACTAGGATCTGGTCCAGACTTAAGATATTGACTCATAATTCCCCCTGCCCCTGGCAATGGGACATATTCCCAGAAGTACTCCCTCCTGATATGGTCATAGGGTATAGTGAATTACACAACTACTGATAATTTTGTGGTTATCAGGTTCCTAGTACATGTTGGGTTTGATTCTGAGCTCACTGAGACTAGCTGTCTGAAATCAAACAAATCTATGTCAGTGAAATAATTCTTTATCTGAGAGCATGTTCCTATATACTGTTTTTCCTTAAGGATCAAAACTGGAAAATTAAAATTAGAATGAATATAAACTGGCACTGAAATAAACATGAAAAGTTTTATAAACACAGGAAGTCACAATGTAGATTATGAAGAGCTTGAGAAAAAAGAAAGTTTAATAAAGACAAAAAAATGGAAGGTTTAAGAAAAGTCCTTAGAAGCCATTCTGATAATTTCTTGCATAGGATGAAAGTTTATAGTATTTACAAGTAAGAAAGTTATTGCTCCTAGATGTCTGCAAATAGAAAGATGCTTTGATGGTTAGGCAGAAACATGATTGTTTTAAAGGATTATTTGTAACGATATTTTCTCTTACACATTTTACCTATAACACAGCAAAGAAGAAAAACATTGTTTCACAGTTGAATAGAATGAAGCAGACATGAACACACCAGATGTTTAGTAATTTTCCTAAGCATCTTTTTTTCCTTTGTTTCTACGCGCTTTAACTACGTTTAAACGCTACTGATTCAAAAGACAAGGATCCAAAGCCCAGTGAATTCAAGAGAATTGTTATTACTTCATTTAGCTTTGGGTCAAGACCTACCAGGGAGTTCATTTTTTTTTTTTTTTTTTAAGGAACTTATTCTGAGCAACTGAAATCAGTTGGAGGTTTTATATCTGTTGAATCAGAGTCATAAAACTTGCAGACTTTTACCGGGACATAAAAACATGTTACAACTTAAGTTTAGCAAATTTAGTATCATATCATGCTGTTGGAAAACTTTGCCTTCAAGATTCTGCCAAGGGTGTTTGAAATTTTCATATAATAAAAATTATGAAAAGATTCTGGAATATTTAGTTCATTTATGTTCATTCTAAAATACTTTTGTAATAATTATCAATTTGGTACACTAAGTAAATGGCACAGTTATTAAAGATTATTGGGGATAAGCCGGAATTCTTATGGCTTGACATCTTTAATAAAACTGTATTACTTACCAGTAACTGAATTTCCTTTTTTTTTTTTATGGGGAGGGTGGTGTGTGTTACCTCTTCCACAGATTCGTGGTCTTTAGAGAAATTTATGATAACGCCATGTCAGACATCAAAGAGCTGTTGAAGTTGTCAAATTTCAGGTAAGTACAAATTGCACTAGCGCATGCATTGAATGCCATTTTGCCTCCAGCAGATGTGTGAGTCACTACCATACCCTCCTACTTTATTCCAAACTGACTACAAAAATCTAACTCTGAATAGGAAAATCAGGGAGGGGGGAGCTAGAATGGTTCTGTGGAGAAAATGATTGTGTAGGAGAACTCAAGTTACTGGTAAATAATCTGATTTTGTCCTTGGTTTGTGATTGTCCCCTGCAGACACTTAAAAATTCTGAAGGAAAAATGGTAGCCATGGAGAGTAGGAGAACAAAGACACAAACCACAAATGCCATAGAAAATTATGTGGAAAGAAATTGCTTTGTTACTAGACTATGCCTTTAGTGACTCTAAAATCACTTTATCCAACTGTAATGGACAAAAAGACAATTAATCTCTATGGGCTTCATTTGGCAAAGCATTCTGACATCAGAAAAACAAACTCTCTATTTTGAGCAGGTTTTTTTTTTTTTCTGCTGTCTCTTTCTTAATACAAAATATAAAAAAAGTGAGGAGGAGAAGAGTGGAAAAAGGGAAACCATATCCACCATTGAAAGGTAACAGGAATCTTAAGAGCCAAGTAAAAGGATATGTTGTTGTTCAAGAGAGCATGGAGTGCGCTGATTAAAGGGCCTCCACAATTCCCATGTAGGAAAAAAGGCAAAAGAAAATATACCAAGAAAGAACAATTGTACTGGGTCAAATGTCAGGTATTTTACTTGATTCCATACCAGTCACATTTCCCAGTATTAGAAGGATGGCACCTAAGCACAGGAATGGTCTACAGTGGTAGGAATGGATTTAAGAGAATTGTCAATAAGGTAAATATTGCTGCCTTAACCGCAGAAAGCAAAAGGATAAATTTTCTCCTCTGCCAAAGACAGGACAACCTTGTGAGTCACAAAGCTGCATAGGAAGCAAAAACTTTGAAAATAAGAGGCTTCCAGCAGCTGTTTGCCGTGTTTAAACATAAGCCTGAGCTTGTCATACAAATTCTGAACTTGTCGTTTACATTTGCATTACCACCAATAGGAGACTCTTTCTCTAGTAAATACAAGGGCAAAGTCTATTAAGGAGAAGTTTAAGAGAAAAGTATTAGGCTTCTCGTTTGTGTGAAGACTTACAGCACTTTTTAGTTCAGAGAAATTGAAAACATCTAAGTGGTTGGTTGAGTCTTAGCTGAAGGACTGACAGCAATTCTCAGGCTCTCCTATGAAAGACTGCAGATTGGGTAACTTGGAGTAACCGCGTATCAGCCTTTCATTGCAGCAGATGTTAAGGTCCTACTAGAGCAGGAGACAAATTCAGGGGACACATGCATCTATCCTACAAGCAGTTGCCTGACACAGGACTGAAGTGAGCCATGAAGCCAGGCAACATCGTGTCTCAGGATGAAACAGCATTCAGCTTCCTAAGCAGAACTTTACATATAGTGAGCAGGAAGCATGAAAAACTGAATGCCTCTTCTGGATTTATGTCTTAAAGCCACAAAAGAAATTGTCTCAGATTTTACACTGCCATCACGTGCTGCACTAGTAAGATGCCTCTTTGTTCTCTTGGGGTGAAAAGCACTGACAGTGATGCTGTACAGATGCATATACAGGTAGATAAAAGGCAATCAATACATGCGCCAGCACAAAGAATCACCTACCTAAAACTTGAATTTCAATGGCTCCATGTCCTTCGGTGACACACATGGAAACTCCAAAGAGTAAGATCTGGGGAGAATATCCCAAATTGAGAACTTTATTGGGGGCATTTGAGTTTAAAAGGCTGATTTAGGCTAGTTCATGATTTTGGACAGAATTTCAGAAAACAACTAGTCATTTCGTGTTTCATCAGTAACCATGATTGTAATGCTAAAGGAAAATTTGTTCTGTACAAATTAGTGGCATGATTTCGTACCCTAGAAAAACCTGCTTGCAATCCCCATGTCTATGTTAAATCATCATATAAGTGATTTTATTGATTATCTCACTACCATAGGAAACGTACTTTTAATCTGCTTTTACATGCTTTAGATTACTTTGCATTTGTATATTTAGGTCTTGAAAGCATGCTAGACATCTTTAGCTGTGATGTAAATGAAACAAAAACCACGGCAAGCATGAAAATTAACAATGGTAAGTCTTAGAAGGAAGCATTACTGAAATACTGCTGTTAGGCTGTAATAATGGTGCCATAAATCTCCCTTCCATTTCTTGCATATTTACATAGCTTCTGCAGATGGTAAACAGTGCAAATCAGTCCCCAACATTCATTCCAGTCGCTAAGAGTTTTGTGAGAATAAGAAAGGCTTAGCAGTTGTATGCTTTAACATCAGAATGTTACATTTTACAAAGGCACCGAAGGAAAGACAACCTTGACAGACTGAAGTTTAATATGAAATGAGATGAGGAAGCAATTGATAAATGTAATTATTTTTATCTCCATCTACATGCTCATGTATAAACATATGTATAATTTCACACATGCATCCTGTATTCAGTTAGCTTCTGATCTCCAATTTGACAGCCTAATGAGCTAAATGGCCGAGTTCTCCCATCATTTCTGCATTTCTTTAAAAATGCTTTAATGGTTTGTTTCATAAATCTCAAGAGAAAATTAGCTGCCTTATAGACCGATCTCATTACTTTGTAAATAGTCTTCACTCACAGGATTATGAGACCTGCAAAATAACTACTCATGTCACTAACTCTTTTACGTGAGCATTTGCATATGATTATTAGTTTTATTAGATTAGTTATTAGTTTTTCACTCTTTATCCAAGACTGCTTCACCTCTTGCTCTTAAGCAGATTCATAGCTACGCACAGACTATGTATGTAATGATAACAGTCTTTAGAATGGGAGAAGCACAACATACTGAATTTACTGAAAGGTGCCAAAACAGCAGCTTTAAGCACAGGTGCTCTGTATCCCAAATGAAGTTTGCAGAGCTCGGCAAAGAAAGATTATAGGTTCTTGTCAAGTCATCCTTCTTCTGGGATTAAGCTATGAGCACAAATATTCCCAAACATGAGTGACACGTTTGTATCATTCCTAGCCACACCTGCAACTTTGCATTTTAAGAACTAACAAGGGGGAAAGCATGGGAGAGCTATTTGTTTTCAATTGAATTTGGGTAGTAAAATATGATTACGACAGAGAGTCAAGATAAGGGCTGGGCTGAAGGCAAAGGACTGTGTCCCATCAGAAAAACCCTCTGATTTCTAGCAATTCAATTAAAAGTTGACTTTTTTTTTTTTTTTTTTTTTTTTGCTTAAAAGAATTGCAAGAGATGCCAAAGCTGTGTTTGTTCTGTTAACATTGTAGTGACTAATGAAATGATGATAACAGGGAGGCAAATGAAGAACTGAGAGACAGCAGGCAAAAATAATTCCTGAACAGAAGCAGATGGCACAAGAACCTTGTAAAGGGAATCTTAGTCTTAAAGCTTAGACAACAATGTTATGAATGGAGTTACAATTGCAAGCTGAATGTCCAGAATCAGGATTAGACACAAGAATGCTCCACTAATTTGCTCTGTTTAGGAAAAGAAAATATTACTCGTAGCTGCTCTTTAGTTGCCATTTTTGTAAAACTCGTGTGTGGTAATGCTTATTCAAAAACTTGAAGTACTCAAGAATGAGTTTCTCATTAAAAAAATAAGGTAGTTGATAGCTATTAAAAATAAAATAGTGGCTATTGGAAAAAGAGGGCAATTAGTTGACTGGGAATGATGACTGCTTAGAATCAAATAAAACAATTTATATACTCTTTGTTCATAAAATGCTAAAGATTAGAAAATATTAGGGTGTTCACAGATAATTAGATGCAGCTAAGAACCAAATGTGCTGTAATCATCGTTATCTGGATAGCTAGTGCAACTTAAAAGAGTGCAAGTCATTAAAAGCTGTAAAGAAATCTTCAAAGTCCCCACCTGTAATTTTTGTAACATAGCATGCTAAGCCGGAAAAGATTACAGAAGCAAGAAAAGAGAAGATAGAAGTGCTATTTCAAAGACTGAAACACTTCCTTTTAACATTTCCAATATTTTTCTTTTATTTTTGTCCAATTTGTTTCCATAACTACTGACAAAGCAATCTGGGACTCTAGGCTGCAATCCCATACTCCTCATCCTTCAGCAAATCCAGTGCAGTGTTTTTCTTCTCCGTAAGTAATGTGGGATCAAACCTTTGCAAGTAAATCCTGAAAGTGGTATCTGCTAACCTGTGAGCACAATAAACTGTCAGGATACTCTGAGTTTTCACATTTTACAACAGGTCAGCATAGAATTGCATTTACTCAGACCATTATCTAGCTAATGCTGCAATGTGTGGAAGTAAGTGGTTGTCTTGGGCTCATATCTGACTTTGACTGTTGTTGTGAAAATTTATGATGGTCTGCAGGTGATATTTTTAGAGTAGTTCACAACTATGATCCAAATGTACTTGTGGCTCTTAAAACTGGCAAAACAGGCCAACTACCTGTCTCTCCAAGCACATTCTGCAGGTATAGTAACTGAGATGTCTTCTAAAAATGTAATCCTTTACTTATTTTTTTTTAATATTGATTTGGTAGATTATTTGGGTTTTAATTCAGTGGTTGCCCCAGCCAGTGGGCAAATTCACAATGGAACTACAGGGCACAAGTTTTACACAGCACACCCATGGGTGCTGGCCCAAACAGGAGCTGGGTCCCTACCAAAAGGTCCTTTCTCACGGAGACCACCAAGTATGTGGGGTAAGGTGAGGGTTTGGTAAGCTCCCAGCAGTCCTCCCTGATGCGATGGTAGGACAGAATGGTGGTGTGCACCTAGATCCAGGAGCTGGGAGTACTCCTGCATTTCTCACTTCTGACACTGCTTCGGGGGCTCCTGTGAATATTGTGTCAGTTTGATAGTTCGTGTGAGATGAAAGATGTCATTTAGCGGAGAGCAGCTAGTGAATCCTCCTAGTTGTCACTGAACTACACAACTGCTTTATTGATTGCATCAGAATAAGCTATCTTACTAGATGGAATGAGTCATTTATTCAGTGTTCGTTACAGTTAAACTGTTAAGAAGCTGCTTGTTTGAGAGATTTATCTCATAATTAGTTTTCCTGGGAAGACCTGCTGGGAGCTTGGTCACTGAAGCAAAACTGACACAGTACCTCTACATGGTGCTTTTGGACTCCTCTGCCTTGAGCTACCAAATATACTGGATGCTCATTAGCTTAATTAATCCAGAGGATTCTGGTATCTTAGAAGTGAGAATATGTATTTGATCCAAATATTTTAACAAATAAAGAAAATACAGAGTTAACCATATGGAATGCAACAAAATGTGACCCTCATGAAGACATCAAGCAAAACAGTTCCTGAAAAATATATGAAATAAAGGAACTAGAAAGTTGCTATATGGAGAAGAAGGAAGAAGTAAAGAATTATTCTTAGAGAATACTAGGAAAAGAGAAAAAAAGAATGCAAGAACAAGAGAAAGAGATGAGACACATAAAACAGTGATATTTGGAGGTGGATAAGTAACACTTAGGGTGAGAGTTCCAGAGAGATGGCACAGAAAACACATAAGGGAACTATGCTAGAAGATATGATAGAGCAGATTAAAGATTTATACATTAAAGGTAAAAAAAAAAAAAAAAAAAAAAAAATTAAGCCTATGGACCATCCTGAAAAGTAGGAGAGTTTCAGGGACATAGGTTTGGAAAGTGAGTTACAGCAAGTGATAACTCTAAGGAAATGATGAGCAGCTAATAAAGAAGCTATTTCTTCCTAAGATAAAACACTACAATTCAGGAAATGGGCATGATTGAAGAAATAATGTGATTAGCTAACTACATTTGCAATCTGTGCCATTACAAGTCAGGAGAACAGCCTCTATTTAGCTTTCCTCATTTATCCCCATTTTCCTAGAGATTGAAATTTTGAAGAACTTGGAAATGTGTGAATGCTGTAAAATATGCTTTGACACACTTGCGTGCAGAAGTGCACATTTGTACAACTAATGTAGAACACTATTTTCTTACCCTCAGTGATCAAGCATTTCTCATTTAAGATACTATCTTGTGTCTTTGTCCCAGCCCCTAAACATCTCCATTTAATGGGATAAAGAACATAAACTTATAATTTGTAGATACAGAAGAGTGTTGAACATACACATAAATCATTCCCCGTTTATCTTAGAAGAAAGTAACATGTGGTTTTATATACATTTTGCAAGGAGAAAAATGATTAAGGAAAACTTTGGCATATATACCCCCAAATCATCAACAAGACAACACTGCATGCCTGCAACAAATTAGTCTTATGGTGTTGTTTGATACTAAACGAAAAAGAGGAATTCTAGTTTACTTCTGTAAATCTATTTTTTTCCTAAGTTGTATGATATATCTCCATGTATTACTTTTAGACAAAGAAGTAAATTCTAGATGCTACAAGGAATTGCATTAGGAAGATATCTAGTATTTTGGGGAACATAACTTTACTCAAAATTGTATATGTGAATTGAGGTACTTGATCTTTTCAGAATAACAGTGTTAGTATCCACAATGTAAACCTGCAGTTCACTTTAACTTTTATCTTTTTTCCTTTTTTTGATGGGGTTGTTCTCCTGGTAGACATAAAGCAAATTTTCGGTGTTGTTTACCATTCTCATTGCTATAGTTCATCAGCATGCCACAAAAGACAGTCAAGAGCTTCTCACTGGCTGGATCTGTTTTACTGCACAGTGACCTTATATGGTCTACTACAATATGTGCACCACCTGCATGGTCAACTGCGTTCCTGCCCTCATCTGTAAAACAAAGAGTTACATTAAAAAAAAATGAAACCAAAACCCACCGTAGAGTCCCAAACATAACAGTAATCATACAAAATGAAGTTTTTAAACAGAAGTCATTCATCCACTGTTGTCAAATTCATCTAGAGAGCTGCTTGAGGGCCAGCTTTTAGTGCAACAGAGCTAGGAAAGTGAAAATACCTACAACAAAAGGGATTAACCACCTGGCACTAATACCTTTGTAAAGAAGTTCAGTGTTTGAGGCAGAGCTGCTGGAGCCGACAAATAATATTCTGAAGATACACTGGATTTTGCCAGGGGCAAGTTCTGAGCATTTTACAAAGCCTAGTCCATACGCCCTTGTGGACCAGGGAAATTACTCTTGCTGTTATGCAGGTTGAGAAATTGAAACAGAGAAAATAAATTGCTTAGGTTACTGAGAAACAAAATGGGGAATAAAATAGACAAAGCAGACAGAGGTACTAGTTCCCAGTCACAAACTCTATTTGTGCCACACCATGTTTTTTGTGCTTCTACACCTGAAATTTAATACTGCTATCAGATTCTCTTTGTATGGCTAAAAGAAAAATTCACTCTGCATCTACAATAGGCTATAATGTTCTGAGATTTCGTAAATAACCATAAAACCACCATAATCTTTTTAAGGAAATCTTTCTGTATAACAAATCAGATTTGATGTATCAGTGTGGGAATAAAGGAAGAATTGGCCTTCTATTACAGTAATCAACAATATCACTTCCTTTCCCAGCAGGTAATCAGCAATGGTCAACCATCAATAACCTGAATTCCAGGGCTTCCAAAAAGAGATATTTCCAAGTGAGTTACAGTCAGAATCAACTGGAAAATCTGGATAAAAACAAAACCTTGGGGCAAAAATCACTAAAGCAAAAAGTTTTGCAAAATAAGCCAACCCCCCTCCCCCCACAATTTCTTAATGGCCTCAAAGCAATTCTCTTCTTTCCCTTGTTATTCACCACTCTGTCATCATTCTCTCTCCCCATCGTAGGTGGAGGTCAGGCTACCAAGTTTTCCTCACTCTGCAATGTATTCAGTATGAAAATCAAGGTTGTCCATATTTAAATGATGATCTTCCACTATAAAGTATTCCAGAGCTCTGCAAAAAGAAGTTTCTAAATCTTCAAGTACTTGTTAATACTATTGGAGGTATATATACTATATCTATAAAAACAGGATTATAAGTATTGTATACACATCTACTATATATATATTCATAACTAAACATATATATATATATGAGGGGTATATACAGGGACTTCAGATAATTTGCGGAGTGGAGCTGAAGCAGCAAGGATAATTCTTGGTGGATCTTAACTATTAAATTTATTACCAAACTAAAGTGTTTTGCAGAATGACTGAGATATGTGCAACAAAGGAAAAATGTCACTGCCATGACTGTCTCCAGCTTGGACATGATCAGGACACCAGGGGACTGTGTTTCACTGCAGGTATGTATATTCCATTTTGAAAAAGGAGAAACTGTTTAAAAAAAGGAATCTGTTTACAGTCAAACAAAATCAAGGTAAGATTCTGTGTCAAGGAAGGACTACAAAAAAAGGAGAAATAAGAAATTTCTCACATCCTTGATGCAGTGACAAACGTAGGCATAATGCTGAAATGAAAGTATGTCCTACACCAAAATATAGTGAAACAATGTAGTCAGTTGTTCAGATTCAGTGCTTACGTTTACCAAACTATCAGCAAAAAAACCCCAAACTTGGTGGGAATATTCCACCGTGCTGTTTTATGTATCCTCTTCTTGTATTTTTTTATTATGAAAGTTATGCAAATGCATGACTTTGTATTTGACTCACCTGTTTTCTGAGTCAAAACAGGTATGCAAAACGAAACTGAATCACTCATTCTGGATCAGATGGACTGAATGTGGTTCTCAAATTATTATAGTGCAATTGAAATCAACAAACTAAAACCGTGCTAAAATTAAACTTAAGATAAGAACCAGATTTCAAGCCTGTTCCCGTGTCTCCACATGGAACTACATATAAAATATGTAAGCAAAGAATAATATAAAGGTAAAATTGGGCGAAGGTTTGGAAGCAAGAGTTAGACACCCAAAAAACAGTTACAAGCCAGCTTCCTTATCCAGATGGAATCTGGTACAACTCCACTGAAAATAATGATGTGATAGTATACTTACAACAAATGAAAATCTAACTCACATATCCTTTTACTTCCATTCTCTCAAGTTTGCCAGAGAAGTTATGTATCAAAACCTGCTGTATTTTTAAGTACAGAATAGTTTCTCACTTCAAATACATGACAAAATTCTTATGCACACAATATTTTTGTTAGGTAGATAGATAATCAGCTTCCGCTCTACAGACAGCAAAAGTAAGGCAGAAAGATTCAGAAACAAAACTCACTCCGGGGAATGTCTCTTGATCTCTATAGTATACTCAAAAAGTTAGGGTAAAATGAACTTCAGGATCTCTCCCAAGTAGGCAGCAGGCTGTAAGTGCTAGACTTTGACATGACAACATAGGCTGGTACGTTCATAAAAGAGATGCCTTAATTGAATTTGTTGCTCCACCTCTTTCCTATGATAGAGCTCACCCTGCTTCTCTGCCCTGGGCAGCTGGGTAAAGAACAGACCTGGGCTGGTGCTATAATTAGGATCTCCTGGTGCTGCCTTCTTATGCCCAACGAGGATTAGCTCATCAGTGCAGGGCCAGTAAGAATCCTGTACCAGATGTAGGAGGAAAATTCTGAAGGTTCTGTCAACCCTCTCCAAGCTGAGGCTATGACACTGTGTTGCATGCCCAAGCAAAAAGCGTATTTCTGACTCAGAATGCTCCATGTACTTATTACTGACTCGCTTCTCCCTGCTCCGTCGCTAAGAAACAGATTTTGCACACAAGAATACTCACCAAACTCCAAATCATTTGCAGTCAAAACAAGACCACAGCATGTTGCCGTGTCTTGTTCTCAATCCAACTACTACCTTGCAGTTCAGCAGCTCTATGAACTCCCACACTTAACGTGCTTCCAGCCTCCCAGAAACTGTGTTGAAATTTTTCCTGTGACCTTTTTAAATAAACATTTGCTATTCCTAAGAGATCCGTCATTGAACAGTTTAATGAGAGCACTCATATTTCTGCTGAAAAATGCTTCACTACAGCTCACAAAGGGCAATGCTGTTGTATAGCTCTTTTTTTTCGAAGTAATACTGTTTAAAGATGTCAGAACGATAACAGCTCAAGAGACTAGAGGGATTTTTTTTTTTCCTACAAAATGTACAGGAAGATTTATTACACAATGAGCTGTTACTTCCATAATGTTTTTTAGATAATGCAACGCAACCATCTCTAAGAACTAGTACAGTCTCTTTTTCTATCCTGAGTTGCTTACAGGACTTTTATGCAAAACTGGGTTTTGATGCGGATTATCAAATTACTGTGACTGTTCACATTCCTCCTATGAAGAGAGTCTTGTCAAGTCTCCCTGTGGCTCAGCCATGTCCGCTTGAATGGATGCCCAAGTCAAAGACTAAAATTTTTTTAGTGCATATGATTGGTAGGTCTTCAAAATGCAGCGCTTGGAGTAGTTTCAATTTGCTTTTCCCAAGATGTGTTTGCATAATTTTCCCTTGAGTTTTCGTCCCCAGTTCCCTGAACTCTGAAACAAACCACTAACTCATAAAAACTTAACAGGAAAAAAAGAATTAAAGCAACAGCTTGAAAACAATGTAAAGCATAAGCTACATACAGTCACTGAATTATTTCTAAAATTCATGCAGCAGTACTTTGATTTTTGTCACCACTCTAAGGTTATTATTTCTGGAAATATTGTTCCATCAGGCAAAGGGCTGTGCCATCCTATAGGCAGATATCAGAAAATATTTTTGCAAATAGCTCATGTAGCCCTCTTTAATCTAAACCTTAAATTAGCTTTGTTGTACTCATACTGGGCCTTTTTTAAAAAAAGTTCAAGCTCTGCTAATCCAAGTGAAGACATTAAAGAAGCAGATGTATCTCATACAGATTGGGACAAAAGCATTTCTTACTAATATTCTATTAGGATATAGAGCTGTGTCATCACCAGAAAAAAACCAGCAATTTAAGACAGTTCAAAAAACTCGTGTTTTACCCAATTTTAAATTAAGTTTTAAAATATATTGGTCTGGTTCCTCCATTATTCAAAACTTTTCTCTTCATCATCTCTAATATTTAAACTCTGGTTTAGAAGTCATTTGTACTTTAGATATTATCCTGGTCCTGCAGAGATGCACACTGTTATTTAAGTGTGCATATGGTCAGTAAATCCATGGGCTGGTAAAAATTAGGCAGGCATCTACAATTCTGGTGATGATGGCATCATAGCTAGTTAAATAATGACCAAGTAAAAACACAGAAAACTATGTTCAGTATAGAAATGTACTGAATGTTTGTTTGAAAGCTTGTCCATTTTTTTTTCTCACAAAAAAGGTAAGGTATGAACACTCCATATTACCTTTGCCTATCGTATCTTTACATCATGATGGCCACAGTGCCACCGCTTTCCAAACAGTTCTTTGGTAAGCCTTTGGTACTATATGATTCTGAAATGTGAGCTTTACATATGAAATTGTACTGTGAAACACAATGACATTTTTCAGTAGGGGCCCTATATGGGTGTGCAGACCATAAAATAGATATAATCTTTAAAAAGCACCAGAAATCACAAGTTATCATGTTGTTACAATGTTTATTATATATGTAGGCTTCAAAAATATATCCAATTTATCAGATGATCAGCTAGAAAACTATTTGACAGCTTTCCTTTCTGCAATTGATGTTCTACAAAAGTTTATTGGTGTAAGTAGTTGCACTGGTATAAATGGTGCAAGTCAGTGAGGGAAAGGATGATCTGGATGATCAAGGTCCCTAATTTGCATAAACCAAGGTGCCAAGACAGTAGCTTTTGGTTATATTGAAAAAAATATAGTATTTCTCTTAAAATTCTTTTATGCTGTGATTGGGTGTAATGATCAAATAATTTAAATGACATACTGCCATTTTACTTGAAGTGCTTCATCTTTATTACATTTGGCTCCAATCCAGCATTCTTTTTGGCCAAAATACTGCTTAGGTTAGGCCAGTGCTTTATGGATAACTTTTTTTTATTATTATTTTTTAAAGGGTAAATTAATCTACAGTAGCCCAAGGTGGGAGGGGGAAAGAGTTCTTTCAACATGTTCTATTTTTATTTTCCTCTACTTTTTAATTTGGTGCTCTTTGCATGATTTTTGCACTGAGGCATTCATCTACTCCTGCTGCTTATTCTTCCTCCTGAAGTCATAATATTCTGTAATATCAAACTGGCTGCTGCAGAGGAAATTATGATGTGACATGCAGAAAATTATGACCATGTGTGGGGAAAAAACAGCAGGATTACAACTCTACAGAAAGAAAGGTCCTGCTTACGTGTTTTCTCTCTTATTAAGAAAATAGAAAGAGAAAACATTAAAAAAACACTGTTAGGGGCAAACTATTAGCTAGTGTAAACCATGTTACCTACGTAGACATTAGGAACTTATATAAGTCAACTTTATATAAGTGACAAACATTGTCACTTATATAAGCTGGAAGTTTACCTTTTTTTTTTCCCCCTGTCTGAACACTGTAAAGTTAAAACTTCTAATGCAATGCTGTCATTCAGTTTAAACATTTGACCCTACTTTTTAATCTTCAATCTGTTTGTGTATGCTTTTAAACCACTGGATTCTGGACCTTGTCAATTCTTTGACTGCAAGACTATGAACTACAACCCTGTTACAGAACACAAAGCCGCATTGCATTAATTTTATTTTTTCAAGGAAAGTAAGCTTCATGTAATTATATTGCACTATTGTTGTTTGCTGATTTTCCCATGTCTTCTGTGCACTTGTCTACAAGGGACAGGACACAGCAATACTGCATGAGATCCCTGTTTTAATAATTTGAAAGATATTTTTTGGAATTGCTCTGTCCATCTTGTACTGAAATTTCCTTTCCCTTTATTTAATTCCTTCAGGAATTATAAGACTGATTACCAGAGGTACAGTTTTGCTTCATTTGCTTATTGATTACAATCAATCAATATAGCCTTAAAATTTTTGCTTTATGAAGAAAAAATAATTTTGAATTAGTCATGCTTGCTTCAGGGATACAGAACAGCCTTGTGACCAGTTCATCTTAAATCGCTGGCAACTATCTTGAGCCCTAACTCCAGCTGCATTGAGGGTATTGTATCATAAATTATTCTTTTAGAAATTATTGGTAAAGCAGTAAATATGTAAACAGTAAACTAGAAATGCTAACAGAACGCTGTCTCTTAGTATAGTGCCTTCAAGGACTGAAAATATGTAGCATTGATCTTTTTGGATAAAACAGTTGGTAGCACTTTTGCTTGCTAGTGACAACTGATGCAGCAGTGCACTGGCCCTCTTATGCAGCTGGTTTATTCTAACAAATACAATTTTAAAATGTATCCAAATGGACATCCAGGGGTATTTTTGATAGACTCCTTATAATATGTTCAATGTGTGGACCATAGGATATCAACACCAACAAACCTTAATCTCTCTCATGAATATAATGGGATTTCTTTTGTCTACAGAGTCAGGAGTTTGACAGAACATTTGAAGGGATGGGTGAATGTGCCAGTATCCCAATCTCCCTAATGTTATGCTGAGGCAGCAGTCAAATGCAAGCCAGATTCAACTCCACAATTTAATTCCAATAAAATTTCCTTATTTTTCATATTCCTCATGTCATATGTCAAATGCATATGAGAAAAATCATGTGTTTCTGGTTTTTAGACAAAAGAACAGTGATGAGTTTACTGTTCAAGACTGTTTAATACTTCACTTCCAGTCAAATTCTGCTGAGATTTCAACGTAATAGCAGAAATGTTTTTATCAGCAACAAGACATAAAATACTACTAGTCTTAGTATTGGCAGGTGATTTGTTCTGGATTCCAAGGAGATTTTAGTTTTAAACTGTAGTAATTTCAACTACTGAATTCTATTTGAAAATAAAGAAGCCAACCAGCATTAAAATGTTCTACTAGATACACAAAAGTCAGTTAAATGCCTTCAAAGTTGAACACAGCACTTCTCTCTGCCTTCCTTTTCATATGCAATACTCTTACAGCAGATTCTTCAGTTGATTTTTTTAACTCTATGCAACTCCTTAGTAATTCCATTGCCGTTAAACAAATTACTCTAAGTTTATGAAACCATAAGTCAGAGCTGAAACCAGCCTATGGTTATTATTTCATACAGCATGAAATAAATCATAGAATCCAATTATACAGTAAAACATCAAGCAGTTTTTCTACACTGGTAAGTAGGTATTTATAACATCTCATGCTACTAACAGACTAAACCTGCACACGGCAATTAATTTAGAATTTTTACTCCCAGGCCTTGAGTGCAATGTTATCTCTTTCAGCTTCAAACTCCGCAAGAACAAGGGTGTGAACTGAGTGTGGCACGATGACAGTGTGGTGCACAACGGGGGCATTTTGCGGGGTGCTGCTGAAAGGATCACGGCAAGAGGCTTAGCCTGGTGCTGTGGGAGAGTGGTACTGCTGGCCAAAGGAGCTCGAACGAGCTGTGGTTCTCCATCAAAGCGGTCAGACGAGCAGGTTAGAAAGTGTATAACCCATGGGGATTTGGAGTTGGTTGGGAAAAGCCCAAGAATCAAAAAACCAAACCAAACCTAAGAACCCCTGCTATAAAGCGTATTTGCGGATCCTATTATGTCCTGGGAAGAAAGAAAATTATTCAGAGAATAGAGAAAGTAACAAGTGTCCCTGAGATCTAGGAAAAGCTGGGAGGAGTCTTGGGTTTGGGGTCAGTGCTATTGTTACCCCAAATCACGAAGCCTAGGGAGAGTGAGAGGACCTGGTCTTCTAAAGCAACTCCAAGCAGCAGCATGTGGTCTGTTGCTTGTAAGCGTGCAGCCTGCATGGAGGAGCCACCTGTAGATGATTCTTGTATCTGAGAGGTTGTAAGATACAGTCTGAGACAGACCAGCAAAGTATTTTGTTTTAAGAAATCTTTTACCTCCTCAGCAGAAGGCAGCCCACTCATTCAACTGGAGGGCAACTAGCAATGCACAACTGCAGAACTGCCCGCACTCAAGAGGCCAGATGGTGCCAGGATGTGGTTGATAAACTGGACACTATGTAAGGTAAGTGACTCTTTTTTCAGCAAAACGTGAATGCTTTTGTAGATAAGGTATTCAAGGTATCCACCCTGACTCCTCAGGCCATTCTGCTGGCTGGACAACTAACAAAACACACAACAGTCTCAGGATCAAGGATGCTGAAAGGCCAACTTTGTTCATACGCACTGATACCTTATGTGACAGGAACACTGCTTTGTTATTGTTAATGCTAACTGTTTTGCCACTATCTGTAGTTTTACCTAACTCTTTCCTCACTGTCTTTCATCAAATACTTAGGCTGCAGCTTCCTCTGGTGGGCACTGGCTCTTGATAATAATGTGTACCAACCTTTCTAACTAAACAGAGTCCTGGTCCCCTGGCTGAGACATTCAAGAGCTTCACTGCATTAAGGGATAGATTTTACTATTATAGTTCTTTGCCAATAATGTCCAATTTCTGTTTCTGAGAGTTGCACAGTATTCCTTAGATATGAATGCACCAAATGTAACTGAATTAGGCGGTCTGCATGTTGTATGGTAATTGCACTCTATGAGATGCTGTATAAAACCAGATGCCTGTGAAGCTCCCATGTAAGCAATGAAAAGGCCTGTGCAATATATTTATGGTGCACAGGGTGTTGCAAAAATATGCAGAAATGGATCTGAGAGTAAAACAAAATTATATTATACATTGTTATTCAAGAAGCTATGATTATATAACTGGACTGTATTAAAACACAAAGTTAAAAGGAGAAGAACGATGGCTGCAAGCTTAACAAAAAAAAATTAATAAATGCTTACTTCCCAACTGTACATAAGCAATGCTTAGCAAGATGCTAACAGATTCTTTCTTCTGTTTTCCATGGTAATTCAGTTGATGTTTTCTACCATTCCTAATTTAGGGACAGTTGATATTTCTAGTTGTGTAATCCCTACTTTTCTAAATAAAGTAGAATAAGCCACGACTTTGGCTACGTCTGAACACTCAACTAACAAGCTTTGTTTTCTGAGGGGCTTGAAAACGGCAACATGTGACTGTGCGGTTATCTATAAATATGAACAATTTCAAATATCTTAAAAGGCAAAGTGAAAAAAGACATGAAAAGGGAAGTTGAATTGCAAGGAGAAGAGTGAGTTACATATCTTGTGTTGTTCACTTATTGTTACTGAAATTCTAAAAGCTTTTCTTCCTGATAAAGAATTTTTTTTAGTCTTCATAAATACAAGTGGAATCCCAAGTTTTGCCTTTCCTACTTTGTTTAGCTTTGAAGTACAAAGAAATAGCTCAGTCCTTAACCAAAGTCTGAATCCTTAACTTGCTTTCAGGCATGTAGTGATGTACTAGCATTTAGGGACGTAGGGATGTACTAGCAAGATGTAGTGAATAAAGCAGGATTTCTCTCCAAGTCTGTTCATGGCCTTTAAGATCCTGGAAACACCTTCCACCTCTCCTTCTTTCTTTCTTTCTTTTTTTTTTTTTTTAATTTAATTTCCTTGTTGCCTGTGGCTTCTATTCTGGCTGTAAATTAAGCAAGTGTCTCTGAGCTTGTTGGAATATGAGCAATAAACAAACTTTACAGACTGTGAATTAAATGCTAGAGGGGGAGAAAGTAAGAAATCAGAAAAAGTCCGCTTTTCTTCTTAGATTCTATTTTCTTTATGCCTGTACTGACAGAATTCTGATCTACTTTTTCTGCTTATTCAAATAATCTTCCTGGAAAAAACATGAAAAGGAAAAATATTTGCACTGCAGAAAATAAGCAGGGCCTATCATACCTATGCTCTTTAAAACAAACAGAAAATCAGGCCTCGTACCTTTATCTTAAAGAAGGAAAAAGTTGGAAATCTATGGCAATTTAGTTTTGTTGAGTTTTTTAATTATTTTTTTTTCCCATGTGGGCTTCTGTTGAGTTTTGACTTAAGTCATGAGAATTTTGCCACTTGTTTCAGTAGAGTTAAAATTTAGAACGTAAATTTTAAAAAGAGTAATACCCTGAGAATGAGAATTCATGTTTTTCGTATCACAATATCAAATATCACATCATCTCTCGAATGGCTCTTTCTGACACTCCAGGAAGATTTCCTCAGCATTCTGATTCCATTTAGGCCAGCTATAAAATAAGTAAATGAGGATAATATTGTTTAACAGTTTCTTAAGAACATTCATGATTAATTGCTGATAAGTACTAAATATTACTGTGAAAGTATGTGCTGTCATGCATATGGTATGCTTAGTTTCTAGCTGATGCAATACTTGTGCTGCAGAAGCTTGGAAAAAGTACTGCATTATCAAGGACTTCTAACTTAAAAATGCTTTGGTTTTCTATGACTGACATGCCTTGGAGAGGACAGATCTAAAGGTAAAACGCTATTACTGTACAACTGAAAACATAATTTTGATTCTCTGTAAGCTGTTCTAAACAAACAGTTTTCAAGCAACAAGTTAAAGCCTCTGGTCTCAGTTTCATGGTATTATTTGGGAAACAGTTCAGTAGGTGGCATTTGCATTTGGTAGGATCTAGTACAATGAAAAGTGAAAGACTGTGGTAAGATGCTGCCTGGCTGCATGAATCAGGGCGACCTTCATAAAAATGATTAGCCAGTAGTTTGCCATTATCAACACCAGTTGTGTTCTTGGACTCTGCTGATTTTTCCATATGGTACTGAAAAAAGGTTGTGTAATTTTTTAAAGAAATTTAAGAATTTTTTTAGATCCTGAAATTAACCTCATCTCCTGAGAGGAGATGTATGAAACTGTACAATTAAGTAATTTCTTATTTTTGTACTTAGCTTTTCTTAGCAGATCCCTGCCAGCACATCATTACGGACGGGCAGCTGAGTATACATAATTTATAGCCTGTGTAAGACCTTTTTAACAAGAAGTGGTATAACGTTCATGGTCTGGTGTTAAGGCTGGGATCAAGAGAGACCTGGATATATGTGAGAGGCCACATTGCTGAAATTCAGCAAGGAGTCTTGCTGTCAACACAAGTAAGACTAGGTAGATAACAAAGAAATGCAAAGCTTGGGAAATGCGAAAAGGATTCAGTATATTTCCTGAAGAAAAAAGTAGATAAGCAGCTGTCAGGGGAGAGTCTTTATAGAATGAGTTGGCATTTTTCATTTTTTTTCCAATTCTATATAGTTGCTTATATCATGAAGTACGGTTGGTGAGAACATGTACCCAGCCTTTCATGAGGAAACAAGGTTGTGGATGGGTGCAAAAGGCAATAGCTTTGAGATTCCCCAAAGAGGTCTCTAAGCACTACCATTAATATGAATATTATGGAATTGCAGAATGAGAAATTTTTTCATTTCCCTTACAAGACATATGGAGAGCTTCTTTCCCTTTGACAGCTTTCAGAACACTTGGATGCTCTAAACAGCGAGAAGGAATTATTTTCTAATGAGTAAGAGTCTAATCTAATTTGAACTGAAGTCAATCAGAATGACTTCCTCTAGTCTGTATGGCTGCTGAATCAGGCTCTAAATATCCTAGCCTTTCACTTCCTCTTATAATTATCACTTTTATACTATAATTATGCTAGCTTCTGTAAGGTACTCAACATAAAATCACAGGAAAATAGTTTGCCAATCAATTCAAAACTGAAGTTTATAACATACTACCTGTAGAAAGAACAAGATTAAGATAGTATGTCCATCACAAACTTGATAAAAAATATTTTGAGGCTATTATCTGCTAAGAAAATGCTACTATTTTAATATAGCATCATCTTGACTAAATTCTTGACTAAAATGTATCTGGTTGTCCTGATCTTTCATATATACAAACTGCATTGGTGAGGTGTCAAAGCAAGACAGAGACCTGGCCACAAACAGGTTTTTCTCTTTCTCCTGGTATTTTCATGTGGATCTTGCAAGAAGGCAAATCTAACTTGAAAACTGTGGTCTCAGTCTCCCTGTTCCCCAAGCACTCAATCTGCTACATGATTCAAGTCACCGCAGTCTTCCCAGTCTATTGGGAAAGAAGCCAGCAGTGAGAGCTGAGGCGTGTACTAGCCATCAGGTTGCTCACGAAAAGCTGCAATTTGGATAATGCTGTTCTTTAACTTAATCTCCCAACTGCCAGAACTGTTGGTAGCAAATCATTTTTAGACTTTATATACAGCAGAATTTAACTATTCTGCTCTGACTTAAGACATTGTTTCTTGTAGCAAGAGCCACGTTATGTTAAACACAACCTTTCCCGAACAATGGAGATTAGATCTTCATGTTGCAGGTGAAACCAAGGTGCAAGGGGAACTTAGAAGCGCTATGGAGGTATGCTCTATTGGTCTGTAACATCTGTACATCTGTAACAGCCCAAAATGAACACACTTGCTAAAGAAAGAGCACTGGGGAGAATGATGGGGGGACTGGAAAGACAGTAGAAAAGTAGCTATAGTTTGATTCATAGATAAAAGAGTGGTGAAGCAGCTAGAAGTATAGGTCTTATGCTCTGACCGGGAAATGCCTAAGAATTTTGCTTTGATTATAAGTGAAAAAACATAACTGGTGGTTAAAAGGAATGAGTGGGCTATGAGCTTTGCATCTAGTAATATTGTTCAGACAAAATTCTGTCCCTGAGTGAGGCTGAGGAATCCGTTGTCTGGGGATACAGAAGCACCAGCAGCTGTGCTTGGTACAAGCTGTAGATATAGTGAGGCAGAATGCAGGAGGGAAAGGAGGAGAGATCACGTCTCCATTTCTTTGCTTTGTATTTTCTGCTTTGATGAAAATTTGGGGGCCGAGGTGTATGTGGAATTTACTAGATAAAGCATGTAGAACAATAACAGGCTGTACAAGAACATGCAGTAATGTATCCGTTCTTAAATTGTAGGACAGCACTGAACAGTGCATACTGTGATTAGTTAAATTCATTGCTTCTGACTTAAAATCTTTTTGGCTGCCTCAATTGTTTCTTTCATCTCTGCATACAAGAGGAAGACTGGGAGACTAGAAGCCCCATCAGTACTAACAAAGCTTCCTTTTACTCTGATTTGCAATTATGTTTGCCTGTATTCTTGATGTTCAGAGACTCGCATAAAGCAGATCTCTTCACAACATAAATACTTTAAAAAGGATGCTTGGGATAAATTTGACCTATTTTTTCCTCTTTAAGTGTTTATGAAATGCATTTAATTCTTTGTATTTCCTTCCATGCTCAAACACATGATTCAGTATTATTTTAGGGGGCTAACACTGATGAGCACCCAGACAATAATGCTGTGCATGTGTACCTCAAACTTAATAGAGAAGAAATTCTATCACTAAGCTTACAGGTTTTCGTTTCATGTTTTCTGTGAGGAGAAGAATCTGTTCAGTAAGGTTTCTGGCCAGCAAGTGTGTAATTCCCCTTTTACCTTGTGGAAGGTACTAAATCCCATCCAGCACTGGGACTTAGCAATGAATTACCTTTCCACAGCAACTGTGTTCCAGGAGTAGCCCCTCCTGAAATTACGTGGAAATGGCCTTGCACCAATTCTGGATCTGTGAACTCTGAAAAACCACTGTCATTTTCATTTAATCAAGAAAAAATTTCAGGCAATCCTTCTCTGCAAGTTCTCTTTTAAAGGGCCTTCCCTGTAGGAAAAGCCTTTTGTCCCACAATTTTCATCCTGTGCCATGCAGACTTCTCTCAAAAATAGAGACCTAATTAACTCCTTTTAGCATAAAATGTCAATAAACAAAGTGATGAAATACAGGACTGGGGCTTTCAATAAATAGAAATGTTGCTATGAACCATTCAATATGAGCTTGATTTCATAATTTCAGCCTAACATTGATTTAGGACTTAAAGACCTTCCTCATTACTGCATGTTATAATTACATGGGTAGTAGAAGTGAAAAAATGCTCACATATATGGTAATATATAGTTACTGATGTATTTCAAGTGCTTATATGAGTCCCAATTATCAGAGGGGTAACAGCTGCTTTTGTCTCAATTGAAAAGAAAAAAACTATCAATACATAACAACACTTTTTATTAGAACTATTGGCCTCCACACTTTGTCTTTGTTATACTTTAAAGCTCTAAAGAATAGTAATAAATGAAAATATATTACATTTTATAGTAATAAGCATATTGAAAGTATTTGTCCTAAATAAGAATTTAGGATAGGGTACATAACTACATAATCACTAGACATACAACACTAAAGGCAGATAGGATGGATGTAATAAATAAGCACTGTAAATAGCCTCTTCCACTCAAATCCAAGATGTTAATCTTGATTTTTGTGACATTTTCTTACATCTTATTCTTTTATCTTATTCAAATACACAGGGAAAGTAGTGACTGTCCTCCCACAGGAGCACACATGGCATACAGAACACATCACTGCCTACTGTAGATTTTATCAGTGCCAGCTTTGTTCCACAAAAGGGCAACACAAGGTATGTAATACAGCTTTTCTGTACTTAAATCCTGCACTGTAAAAGCCAGCAGTAGTCCACAACACCTGATACTACAAAACCATTTTTGCTTGTCCTGATTATATTTCATGAAAAAAATGTGGATTAAACAACAATGACATGAATAGTTATGTAGATTTTACTTATATGAAATAAACCAGTGCCACCTGTTAATGAGCTTTATATCACGTATGACCCTGAAATAAAATATAGTAAATAAATGATGTTATAGAAAGCTCAAAAGCTTCTACTTGAAGTCCCCATGGGGAAGCAGCTGTTCAGTTCGTTGGTCACCTTAAAGAAAATCCTAAATGAAAGAATTATACATTAACATCCTCAAGCAGTAGTTGTCTGTAAATGGAAATGCCAGCATGAAAAATCTGATTAACTTTCCTGAGGTCAAAGGCAAGGTAATTTAAAACAATATAAAATGTAAATTTCCAAACTAGGATGAAAAAAAGTAGCAAGGAGAAAGGCTACTAATAATTCAATTTTTTCAACAGACAGGATTCAGAACAGCAAAACTTTTAGTAAATGCAACACAAAGAAAATTTCTTGCCATATGAAATAAGGCACTAAATCTCAAGATAACAAAGTGCTTTTACAATTTCATCTCCCTTCCCATCTGCAGACATCCATAGGCTTCTAAATTCTTTATGTACATAGAAAGATGTTTCTAGTGTCTTTGCTTCTGTATCATATTTATCATACACTGTCTTTTATCAAAATATTTAAAGTAAGGGATTATGAGGCCGCATTTTCAAAACACTGCAGCCACTGGTTTGATTTTGCAAATAACATATCCATGCATGTAATCAGCACGTGGCATATAGACAATCGCACTTCAAAACTCAATTGCTTGGCAGTGCAAAATTTCTTGTGCCCCCAAACCCTAAAAAAACGTACCCCATCTCCACCTCCCCATAACCCCTGACTACCAAAAATACCAATATGTAACTTTGGAGCAACTGATTGGCTGCATAACAGTTCTGAGAATCAGCAACACAGTTTAGTCAGCATTTCAGCGTTTCACATATATAGCTCTGCACAGCTTTGAGACTGGTAGAATATTCCCTTCTGACCCTGTTCCCTTCTGAGACATTCTGTTTGAGGAAAAACGAACTATTCAGACCTCTGAGTATGTTATAGCACCTGCTCCTTGAAAACGTAGCTCGTTGTGTTTAAAAAAAACAACCCACAAACCCAGGATCACAAATCTTTTCTATTCTTATATCCAGTTGTATCACAATATTGAAACAGTTTTTTAAATCCTTCTGTCACAAAAGCATAATGCGAGTGTGACATTCAATTGTCCTGTATAATCAGAAGAGTTGTGTGGTAAAAAAAACATCAAGAAAAGAGGAAAATGACCCCTCAGTACACAATTTACAGAACACCAGAACATTACCCTCCCTCCTACAACAGCATCTACAAAATATGGCATATTTAAACACTCACGGCTATCGTAGCATATATTGCCCAGGGCACGTCCTGTTTGAAGCAATATTTCCTGGTCTTTGCAGTTTAACAGCTGCACCAAAGGAGGGATCAACCCAGCATCCACACATGGGTTCCGCATAAATTCTGCAAATAATGCAAAGCCTGTTAAAGCAAGCTGGCAAACTGTTTTCAGTTTCATCCATTCCAGTTACCTTGGTGTTGCAACTGGGCCTTTTGTGAGAATAAACATATGCATAGACAAACAATGTAAGTTCTCATGCAAGTCTCTAGAAATAAGCCCAAGACAGGATTTGGGCTTACATTCTTTCCATTATTCGTTAATTTAGAAGGAATTAAGGGTATTTAATCGACTTCCATGGAAACTAATTTAACATAGCTCAGGCTGAGCATGTTTTTAGCATCATAAAGAAGTGCTGAAAAGAACAGTGAATTCACAATCTTTTTCTTCACCCCAACAAATTAAACATAAATTGAAATTACTAAATAACACAAAAGATGACTTAAAGCTAGTATTCATACTCCAAAATGAACAGCACTTTTCACTCTCTATTCCCTTAATTAGAACTCCTGAAAAGCTTTTGCTTTAAAAAAAACAATATAAAAAAGGAGTTAAAGCTTAGTAACAGGCTCATTACTTAGAAGGTAAGGAAAGGAAAAGAACAGGAAAGAATGAGAAATAAAAGAGAGATTATGTGAGCCCAAAGGCCTGCACCTTCCCACAGTCTAACTGGTGCCCACCATGGGAGGAAAGCTAGAGGACCCATCCACTGGAAAGCTCTCTGCCTTTCTGTCCCTTCCTGCTACGTTCCCCAGTCAAAGAGAACCAAAGTGTTATTTCACACCTGTGCAAGTCATAGATAGAGAATTATCCTGGTGTCAGAGAGAAAAAGGACTGGTCTCCAGAAGGAACCATAGTTATGCAGGCACTGTGCTGCACATTTTACAAGGAATGTTTACAGAAGCAGCCACCTGATATGCCAATAGTGTTACTTAATAGTTTACTACAGAGCACCCTTCCGAGATGTAGCATTGTAATAGGCAAAATGACAATATGTTTTTGATTTGTTGTGAATGGCAAATTATCTCTCTTCCAAATTGATCTTCCAAAATCAATTTACTTTTGTGTTAGTCACTTGTGAGACAGCATGAACCATTGTATACAATCCCTATAAAAAAATGAGAAAGTTTTTCTGATTCTGGATCAACAGAACCCCTCACACCAATAACTCAAAGCTTTTATACAATGCTTAAAGTACAAATACATCTTCTTAAGTACTCCCTCTGTTGCGCCTATTACAATGTTCTTTGGTGCTTCTGTCGCTACAAAATCTTGTATCTTTTGTAGTTAACCTTGCAGTGTTATTTTAGCTAAAGAAGTAATTGTCATAGAGCTAAGCAAACCTCACATAATGATAAACTTTGACATATCAACAAGTAGATGAAGTAGAATCAGCAGTATCTATACACTTCCACAGGTCCAACAGAAGATAGTAGTCAGTGCAATGAACTCACCTTCCTAAGATAACGTAACTTTTTAAAACTCTAGACAGATGCTATACTGTGATAAATGGTGACGGTATCCATTGTAATGAACAGAACAAATATCAGATACATCTGTTCTTTAAAATTGGTCTTGCCACATCCTTGTAACTTTTTATCTATTTCTTTATCTCCCACTTTCATCTTCATCTCAATGTTTATTCACTAAACATATTATGTTCCTCCCTCTGTCTTCTCTGTCCCTTCAGCCTCTTCTTCTCTTAATTACATATAAAAACTCTTGTCTGTTCCTCAGCTTCTCCCTGCATCACTTTCTTTTACAACCACTGATTTACCATAGCCTTGAAATCATCAAAGCCAGATTTATTTCTTTTTTTTCTCCTAGTCCATGACAGGAAACAGAACTTGTTCTCTCCTGAAAGACTGAGAGGTCTCAGTCTGCTCTGTTGTATGTTTAGATTCTTGCTCACATGGTGAAAAGAAGTAAGAAACCCTTCTTCCACCTCCCCCCCATTTACAGTGAGCAGAAGCTTTCAGTCTTCCATTCAGCAACAAAATAATTAGGCAATATGCTGAGCAAAGTTGTATTTATCAAGGTCATATAAGGGTAAGAAGTAAAAGGAATGGTGCTATATATAGCAAAACAGATCTGTGAGATAGCAACAAAAATGTGGTAATAATAAATGTGATAAGGTAATCAACAAGAGAGTCATTTAGAAGGTTTCCACTAAACTGTTTGGGAAATGAAGCAGATCCTTTGAAGGAAACAGTGAAGAATCACTTAAAAAGTTAGGAGGAGAACCACTGAGGACAGAGTAACATAAACCAAAGGAGGACAAGATTTCAAAAGAGAAATGTAATTGTGTTGAAGTAATACAGATCGTGAAGATGTTGTTCTCATTCCTACACCTGCCAAAGAAGAGGAGACTAAAGCCCTTGGAAGAGGGTTTAAAAGGTCTAAAGTGGGAACATAAACTTCCATATAGCAAGTGCATCTGAGCCTTCAGTATGCTCACAGTTGAAAAGGAAATGGCTGTAGCTGGAGAGACGAAATCAACTAAGGGGAGTTTTGTGTGTTTGGGTATTTAAAATGGGAGAGACTAACATAAGCTCATGTTGGGAGGAGGAAGAATCATGTGACCTGGAGAGGTGAAACAGAGCAAGAGCACAGAAGTGAAAAGGATGAGATGAAACATGACAAAACCAGTGAGGCAAAGAGAGGGATTTGATATATGTGTGTGTAGGACCAGATGAGGGGAATGTGAAAGGAAAATAAGAACTGTGGAAGAAAAAAGATGCTCTTTTATCAGTACAGCCCAGTTTCAGTCAGAGGCGCTACTCCCAGCTCTGCTAGTGCTGCATGGCATGACCATGGGGAAATCAGTTCAATTGCCTGGGCTTAATACCTACTATCTGTAGGATGTTGATAAAAAATATTTCTCGAAGTGCCCTGAAGCTTGTTGAAAAAAGGTGCAATGTAAGCATCAAACACTTGTATTCTTATGTAAGAAGACAAAGAAAACAACAGAAATCAAATGAGGTGTCCCCTGCTGTCCAGCTTAAGCAACTATTTCAACAGAGTTAGGATCCAAAGACAAACAGCCAGCTCATCTAAGTCTTGAAAGCACTGAGCACCTTAAATAATTTATGAATACCTTCACTTTAACCTTGGCTGCCAGAGGTCCCAGTTGCACCTGCTAATAACTCTAATATAAAGACAAAAGCTATTTTGTATGATGAACCAGGTAAAATGGTCTCTTCTGAAGAGTATACTCAGAACAGCAATTTAAAACTGGCAGGGAAAAAGATACATTAGAAGCAATTCAGAGATCTCATGTATTAATTCAGATTTGAAAGATACTGTCTAAAATGCTCTGTAAGACAATCTTGCAGGATTCTTGCAGAAACAATGCATAGTAATCAGTTATGCTATTGTGAACATTGGTTTTATTCTTAATTTTCCCCCTTCTGAGGCAGGAGCTAAGAGGACTAACTGTGAGGGTACACAGTTGATTGCAATATTCTAAATATACTTATGAATTTATTTAGTACAGAAAAAGCATGTGATGCAGTTGCATGAATCTCTATAATTTTGAAACATTTCTAAGTTTAAATTTCTATGTTTACATTTTTTACTGGCTATTTATGTAAATAATTTTAAAACTTTAAAACTAACCATGTATATCTTCTTTTCTTGTTAATGTTGTTTTTGAATATCCGTATATAGCATTGTCTCAAAATCAGTGCATTGGGTGGAGGAGGTCACGCAGGGCTATCAGTAAGAAGCTGTAGTATTGTATTCCAAAGAAAAGGTGTAAAGGGAATGTGGAAACAGTCAGCAATAATGAAGCCCCTTCTCTTGAAGAGGCATCAGCATGAGAGTTTACAGAGGGAGAGAGAGGTGGCTGGCAGGCCTGCATGTGGAGAGCAGAGTTAAGATGCATCCTACTTTTCTGTGCCTGGCCTCTGGGGAAGTGCAAAATGTAATCTGTGCCTCTTTAATTTGTGAAAGTCAAGGAGTGAGAAAAGTCAGCCACAAGTCTCCTCTCCCCTCATCACAGGGTCTGACAGTAGCGTCTACCTTCAGATATGAGGCCATTTTTTTTGAGCTCAGGGTATGCAAGGTATTTGGTGATCTTTAAGATAATTCTTTCTATCTTTCTAATGAAAAAAAAAAATTATATATTTTAGAGTATCTCCTATGTTATATGACTATATGTATATAATACATATCAAAATGAACCCCTGATTCTCATTTGGGATCTTGGGCTAATATATATAATGCTCTTTAGGTAGTAGTAACTGGTTTTGGTGTGGTATTAAAGGCCTCACAAATCTCAGACCAAAGAAACAACCTACTATCCCTTACCCACCTGCACACATACTGCTGTTGTAACTACACGCGCTGTGTGACTGGAGGCACAAATGACACACATCTTTTTTTTCTATACACATTTATAAAGCCAGTGGCGTGTTACTTCTGCTCAATAAATTATACTATCGCTTGTCTTAAAAAACAAATAGCATGAAAATAAGGACTAAAAAAGATTCCAGCAGCCAAATGCTGCATTGATTGTATTAAAAAGTAGAGAAACAGAATTTGAGAAAATAAAAACAAAAAGAGTGAAAGGGAGGGATATGAAAAGTGTCTAATCTACAAAATGAAAACATAAATGAAGTAAAACATACTGACAAGTGAGGTGAAAAACTGAAGATGTTCCAGCAGAAAAGTTCTTGTAGAAAACCTCACCATTTCTGGCTACTTCTGCTATGATGTTAGCTACTTTTGCTGTGCAGGAAGATTGTGGCGTCAACAGACTCGCGAACACCTGAAGAACTCCACTTTTCTGGATTTTTTCACTTGTCTCCATATCTGAAAAACACATCACACAAAAATGACTTGTGCATCAGCTTGCTTTGGGGAAGAAAAGACAGAAAAGCAGAAAGTTAAGTCTTCTAAAAGGTAACTCTTAAAGTACTTATTTTCCCATATAAGAAGCCAACTGCTATTTCAGTGATTGTATTTACTTTCTATGATATGCTCACAGAACTTAATATTTTGCCATTCCTAATCTATTGATCTTTGTAAGGTGACTCTGCTATATAAATAAATACAGGTACATACTCATGCATACATAGGCAAACTACTGGAGAGACTGGTAGAAAGACTAAAGGTCGTGGAGTGATAAGCACCATCTTAAGATACTATGTAAGAGTAAAGGAATGTTACTCTAAAGTGATGAATTATCGGAAATGTTGAAGGAATGATGGGGGGAAGTCCTTGCAGCTGAGGGCACAACTTAATGCAGTGTAGGAGTCAGAAACTGGAGAAGAGGGAGAGCTAAGCAGATTGTGGTCTAGACTCCTCTTACGCTCAGCTTGAATATCTTCTGTGTTACTCTGCTAAGCTACAGTAGCTCCAGTATAGTCTCAGTAGAAGGGAATGAGAAAAATAACCCTCAGTTTTTTGTAGTAGAGATTTGGGACAAAACTTTTCCCCTTTCTGCTTGTAGTAGAGAGGAATTGTGCAGCTGCTCCATAACGGCCCCACCTAGTGCTGCTGGCCAACAGCTCTGTAACAAACTGAAAATTAACATTTATTCAACTGTGATTAAAGATAAGGCACTAGATGCTAAAACATATTTTGCTAATGCTTTCAAATAATGGCATATTTGAAACAAATATTAATGATTAGATGGTAGCTATCTCTCCAGCATGACTCCTTAAGCCATTCATAATGGAAGTTACTTGCATTCTCCAAAGACGGCCGTGAGATACTCTAATTGATGACTTTTGCAAAGCAAAACAAACCTATCTGAATGCAAGTCTGTTGTTCAACAACTCTGTCTCACAGGGGCATTTTGAAGAACTACAACATGCACAAATCCCCTCACATCACTTAAAATAAAAGCTTTACAGTAAGTGCAAGTTAAAACTAAAATAATTGCTACAGCCTGCCAGTAATGGTGAGAAACAGACGTAGACATTTCAGAGTTGAGAAGACAGGCCTCTGAGCACCACTTTCTGTAGTTTCTTAGAAGCATTCTTACTCTGGTGTAAGAGCTATCAAGACAGTCAGGCTGGGCAGCAATAATAGTAATCAATGGATTTTGGTTTAATATAGTATCTTTCAAAGCTGGGAGAAAAGGGAGGGATAATACATATTAATGAACAGCAAAGGAGGACCCTTAAACTAATCCAGTAGTTTTTCCAAGACAATGTTCCCTGTTTCCCCCTTAAACAAGTAAATGCATATTTTGTGCACCACAACTAGTTAGTTAGTCTAGAGCAGCAGTTTGCAACCGCTCTTTAGCTGGGCATCACCTGAGAATTGGTAGTGACATGTCACGGGGATCATCACCTCTCTCCTCCTCCTCTTCCCCGTTCTCAGGGCTGCAACTGATTTTTGAATTGTTGCAGCTCCAGGACAACCCCTGCTGCCTCCGAGCGCCGGAGAGATCCACCCAAGCTGACCCTGAAGAGAAGCCAGCACAAGCCTGGCAGAGGTGACTCAGGTAGGTTTTGTGACTTGCACATGCTTCAGTGGCTGGGACCCAGTGATGTCTAGGTGACAGAAAATGGACTAAAAGAAGAGAACTTCAAGTCTGGGTTGTAGTTATGCCTCTCTATTTCTGTATTCAATTCCAGCTTGGGATGTTGGTCTTTGGCTAGGACTACTCATCTACAGTATGTCAGTGATGGCATCTGATTATGAACAGGTATAAAATGAAGATCGATTAATTTCAACATACCATGCATAATATAAGTGCTAATTATTATTAACCTGTTTGCAATCTAGTTAACTGCAATTTTTGAAATGTAGCGAGAAACTCTCTCAGAAGATATAATGCAAAGAAGCTTATGGCTTATTCAGAAGCTTTTATAAGTTCTGACTTATAGCATATACTTAGTAGATATATTCTCCCATGGATATATACAGATGAAAGAAAAGTCTGAATTCCGAGAAAATCACCTCAGGACTAAAGACTGGTCCAGACACCTTGGCTGTCTATTAAAGAGGAGATCTTCCTTCTCCCTTATGTTCAAAACTGAAAATGTAGGTATCTGTGAACCTGTATTACTAGGCAGTAGACATTAATGCATTTTCTCCTGCCATGCTGCTGAGATATATAGTATCCAGTCTTGTTTTTATGATCTGTAGTTTGCTGGACTCGTTACTGTGCAAAGCATAAATTACATAAATAGAAAAAAATATATCCTGCAAGAAGTAGGAAAATAAAATTAAATGTTTCTCCAGGCAAGTTGTGTGTAGCAGATACACACTGATTTATTTTGTTAAGATGAGCAAGTAAGCACCAATAAAAGCACAGGGCTTAACAGACCTGTCAGAAAATGGGAAATCAGGTAGCTTGGACCACATAGATGAAAACATTTGACTTCTTTGTTAGGCTTAAGCAGCACAGGAGGCACACCTGTGTATATACTCTCCCCTTCAAACTAACATTCCACTGGTTCTTGTTACTCAGGCTGAGTACCAATATCAAACTTTTGCCAGTCACAAAAGAGGGAAGACTGATTAATTTGATCAGCTGCGAGTGTAGCTCTTCTACCACTGGGCAGGGACAACCCAACCTCCTCTCTACCCTGAGTGGGTGCTCAAGCATAATTGTTTGCGGGAAAAGCATGTTACTCTGGTATCAGGCAGGATAGCTGCTAACTATGCAGCCCACAGTGCTCCCTCAGGTGTTTTTGCCAGTAATTGCCTTGGGCGTAAAAAATGCCATGAAGCACTTCAGCTTGTCTGCTCCAAGTCTACCTGGGCCCTGCTCTTCCTCTGCAGAGCACTTACAATTTACACTCAGTGTAATATCCAAATTGATCCAGTGCCAAAATAGAGATATGACAATATGACATTAAATCCTTGCAGGTAGTTTATAGTATCTCCTCCATATAAGGCATCATAAAGGAATGTGCCAATAAAATTACTGTAACATCCCCATGTACATTACTCTAAATTTTCTTGTTTTGTACCTGCAGAAAAAAAATCCATTTTTTTCAGGGTTTCTATGTTCATCACATTAAAGTTCTAATAAAGAAGGTGGGAAAAAAAAGAATCTGCTAAAATATACAAATTAATTTCTTAAGATATATAATTGGCAGACATTTTATTTACAGAAAAATCAATCTTTTTGGTGGGCTTTTGAAATGCTGACACAAGGAAGGGTGTTTTAATTGGAACAAGATGTCTTACGTATAACCTAAAAGTGCCTTGTTAAATCTAGCATTTTTCTCAGTATTTTTCATATTGTTTTCAAGGAGGAGGGCTTAACAGGCAAATGATGCACAGGGCTACCTTGTGGAAATTGGGAAGTCCAAACAAAGATCTTCAACTACCCTTCACTTGTCTAAGGAGTTAACTGTGCACTCAGTACAGGTAGTAAGTGTTGAAATACACGGATGTAGAAGAAAATACCAAGTTGGAGTCTTTGAAGATTATTTCAGCACAGCTGTAGGTATATAAGCAATGTGGCTGTTTCTTAGAAGTGCCCAGATGTGACAATTACTTCATGGCTACTTGCAAAACATGAGCTAAGAGTCCTGGGTGTGACTGTGCACATATATGTGTGCAGTTCTAGATCCTGTTCTGCAGGACGCAGTGAAGGTGTGACTGTGGTAATAAAGGACTGCAGCTGCAGGCAGCATTGAAAATCAAATAACTGCCCTAAATCAAGTCAAGCTTTTCTTCTCCTTTGTTTTTTCCACTTGCAACTAGAGTGGCATGGTGGTTAGGGCAGGGGCTTTAGGAAGCATGGATTTAGACTGCCTGCCCATTAAGGCCCACGCACCTCTCTCTCTTTTTGCTCAGCTCCATGTAACACGAGTCCTGTATAAAAGCATAAAAGGCAAAGGGACATAGATAGGGACAGAAATGAAGGAAAAAGCGTGTGTGGCATTATTCTTTTGGAGACGACAATGAAAGGTTGTGTTTATGTAGCAGTATTTTAATTGTGACTGTAAAAACCACAATTTGGTTTTCCTTCTGCAGAGCCTAAGACTGGAAGATCACACACCAGTGTTGCCAAAGGTATCCATACCACCGTCCGGGCCTAGGAGAACTAGTTTGGGGTTTGCTGAGAATTAGAAATTACTAATGGCTTTAGCACAGATAACCCTTAATTCTTGCCTTTATTTACTCTCTTCAGAGGCTGAAGAAGGCCTGCCTGGCTTCCTGTCTGCATGTATATTCATGAAAGAGGTATTGTTTCTTAAGTATATTAATCTGCTGCTTGTTTCATTCTGGGCTTCCTAGTAAATTATTGGAGGCTAAATTATTTAGAAAACTTATTTCAGTTGTCATCTTTTGAATTGTTATTTCAATGTATTGTTGATTCTAGTTGGAGCAAGTAAAACCAAATGTTTCCCTAGAAGCAAGAATATCTACGCAAAATCTCTGCAACATAATCTCCTCCTAATCTTTCTATAATGGAGAAAAAGGAAATTATAGCCGACGTTAATCACATGCTAAAAAGTTGGTTTACCCTTATCCTTTTAATTCCTTTAGCAGAATTGCATCCCCTTTCAAATTTGTTCAATTTATCTCCTAAGGAAACCTAACAATCTAGGTAGCCTGATGTCAGTGCTATACCTCAAAATTCTTTTGCTATATCTAATGTCCAGATTTCAAACGCTTTCTTTTAAAGTCTGATTTTCAGTTTGTATGCACCAACCCACCCATAGAGCACCCACTGCCCCCTATCTTAAAGCAAAGAAACTGTAGGACTGTAATAATGCTGCTTTAGAAACAGCCCTTTTGCACACAATATAATACAGTGATGTGCCACGGCAGCATAATTGGGGGAAAAAACCTCTAAGGTTAAACCTGCAGCTTTAGATGTCTCTTTATATCACTAGGTATCAAGTCAAAGAGTATGTTAGATCACACAGTGCCAAAATCTTATTAATGTCATAGCTGGGTGATTAAAATGTCAATATCCTTGCTTTTCATGGTTTTTGCAGTGCCTAAAGTCAGAATAATAAAGGGTGTAGGCAGGGAATTCTTTAATGCCATACATCAGAGCTGGAGCGCTGAGAGCCATGGCTATCAGACTGCTTAATTAAGTAGCAGAAATCACTATAGGAAAAAAATCCAATGAGTGCCTCAAATTAAATTCTACACTCTCCCCCCTCTCAGGTCTATTTCCTGTGAAATTTCACTCCTCTCTATTTCACTCCCTTCTCCTCTCTGCATTTCGTCCACCTTCAAGTGAAAGACAAGGCAGGGAGGGGGAAGGGAAAAGAAAGGCAAGCCTTCTCTGTCGGAAGGGCTACTACTTTGCCTTTACTAGCAGAAGAAAACTATAGGTTCATGGTTCCTGTTCTCTATGAACAATGAGTTGAAGTCACACTATTAGATGTAAC
>JAOXNO010000033.1:28024988-28053566 GCA_028565335.1 Limnodromus scolopaceus
ACTAAGAATGAAATTTCAGATCTGAAATTGTGAATTACATGATGTCTAAATACAATTTTTTGTAAAAAGCAGGCCTTTTCCTTTGCTTTCTGTATTGCATTTCAAAAGGCAGGCCTTCTCCTTTGCTTCTGTACTGCATTTCAAAAATGCAATCTAAAAAGAAATTTGTCAATTCTATTATCTGGAATTGCTATCCACTGATGCCTTCTGCAAAGAAAAATTATATAATATTTAATCTTTATTTGGCACATTGTGTATTCAATGAATAGCAGTTGGAATTTAACACTTGGATAAACATCATTTAACTATCTGGCACTAACTAAATACATCACTATTAAGAGGAATTTATGTAAAATATAATCTCACTAAGCAGCAGTGATTACCATTCAGTATCATTAGGGTATGCCAGTTTACTGGGAGACAGTCCAATAAAAAGCAGTCACCTTGATTTACTATGTTCCAATTAAATAGGTATACTGTAATAATATATTATATGCAGCACTTACGATGAAACATTTCTGGATCATGTGTATACAGTGCTATGAAACGGCATCAGCTTCATGAGCTAAGATGCAACAAACGTTCTTCTTCAGCAAAAAGAAAGAATGCTTTATAACACAGTATTTGAGCCAAAACTCCCTTTTACAAAATATCCACCAGGATCCTCAGCTTTCAGAAAGGCATTTGACTAGAAATCTTCCCAGGCAAACTTATGAACTACGAGGAGCTTAATTGGCTGAGCTGGCCCAATTCAATTTGAACCTCTGGCTCCGCTACAAGAGATTGTCTGTCAGAGACAGACTAGAAATTCTTGCCTGTATGAGTACACTGGTCTAAGATGCGGGGTTTTGGTTTGACAGCTTCCCACCAGCAAACCCTTACTGCTGATGCAGCTATACTGCCAAAAGCTACAAAAATAATAAAAGTCTGGTTCTGTATTTTTGGAGGAGGATATTCTAGCTTTCATCTGCATATTTCCTTTTCATGGAACTTGTTGCTTGTTGGAATGTTCAGGGGACACTTACATATCAGGACTAACATGCAGGCACATGTCTGCTGTTTCTGAGCATACATCCATAGGTGGCCTCCTTCTCCTTCTAAGATCACAGGTGGGTGACATATACAAGGGATCATTGGAAGGTAGACCTGAGAAGGATCAGAAATCCACCTGGAAGAGAGACTGCTGCTGAGGAGAAAGGGAGATGCTGAAGATAGAAGAGGAATAAGAGAACAAGGAAATGCTATTTGTCATTGGACTTAATTCTACTAGTTATCAGTTGGCTTAAAAGGCCACTGATCCAATTGGTACCATTGTCTACCCACTCGCTTGTGCTATGCTACCTTGATGTGCTTGTGCGTTACAGCTCACTTGTTAGTTATGTGTATTAAATCTGTGGGAATGCTGAGTGCTCTTTTTTATTTGTATGAAACAACAGTATCCGAAAGTTAATCCTACATGTGAGGGTCACAATAGGGCCTACAGACAGTTATTGTTTTGTTTTAAGCTATAATGCTGTGCAAGCATTCACAGTCATGAAAGCATTGTTACTTGGTCACAATCCACATGAAATGATTGTCACCTCATTTTACTCTTACTCTGCTCAAACAGTCTCTTCAAAACACAGTAAGGTTAGTTTGGTGATGTTTAAGAACAAGTTTGCTTGAGCAAGCTGTGAAAAGGAGTTCTTTTCTCCATGCTTCAGAAAGGGAAAGGAGTAATCTTAAAATTCCTAGCCAATAGGAAAAAATGAAAGTGATTTCAGGTAATGTTTATACCTTAGAAAACTCTGCTAGGACAAAAGGTTCTGCAACTTATTTTTTTCTGTTTGGGGTGGGAGGGTAGCACATCTTTTATTTTCACAATAATGTGTGAGAGGATCATAGAAACAAAAGATGAAATTACTATTGTTTAATTCTGTGTGTACTAATGAGGTATAAGATTTCACTGAAATCAGATGGCACTAATGTGCTAAAAGTTAAGCAGATAGCTGCTTACCTGATTCTGAAATGAATAAATAAGAGTATGTACACTGAACTGTCAAAAATGTCCCAAAAAGAAATGGATAAAAATAGGTAAAGCACTTGGTTTTTTTTCCCCATAAATTAAAGGCATTAATAGGGAAAATAATACATTTAAAAATTTGAGAGAATCAGATTTTTTTTCAGTTGAGCCCCGAATTTAACAATTACAAAACATTATCTCTAAATCCTCCATGATTTTTCTGCTCCATTAGGGGAACTGTTCCATCTTTTGTGGCCAATGAAGATCAGAAAAAGGAACATCAAGTTTAGGAAAAGCATGACTACTAACTAAATTCAACAACATATGGAAGCAACAGCTATAAAGAACAGAATAAAATGAAGAATTTCCAACTTAAATATAACCTCTGTGTTAACATATGGTTGTGAAAACTGGAAATCCACCAAAACATTAAAGATGGGAAACTAGATGCCTTTGAAAGCAAGTGCCTACAGAAGATTCAAGGCATTGGATGGAAAATTTCATCACTGATGAAGGAATGTGAGAAATCTGCAGTCTCTGCAGAAATTCAACATTTTCTTTAGAACTCCAGATGCTAACACATCCTCCTCTGTGATGCCACCAAGTAAGAACCAGCATGCTTCCAAAAACCTACTGGTGACTTTCAAGAAAATACTGAACAGAAGCTTTAAGTAGGAGGGCTGAGCTCATGATCTCAACACCATAAAGCTGAAACAGCGGGAAGTGGTAGCAAAGGCTTGCCAGCAGTTGCCCAGGAAGTTTGTACCATAATGTTATTTTCTCTGATACGGCACAGTAAGTATATTCAAAACAAAACAAATCAAAGCAGTATCTAGACAAAATATGTTTTGGGGCAAACCAAAATAGCGTAAAGAAAACGACTTCATTATGGGGAGAAAAATGACCTGTCAGAGAAGCCTCAGAATAATGCTGAAGCTTCCAGTTTCAAGCATGAATTTAAAATTTTCATATGTCATTTGATGGTTCCCTGAGTTACCAGGTATCAGGATAGCTCAACAAATAGAAAACAGGGCATCTTATAGCCAACCACATCTTCAGGGTAAAGTGCATTATTTTAAACTTTCTTCTTTGAACTTAAGAGCTTTCCAAAATTTCTAAACTCTTTTCGAAACTGTGGCCCTGCCCTCTCGCTGCGGCTTATCTTTATTGGTGTGATTTTGCTTAACCATTTTAACACAAACTTGAAAAGTCATACGCTTAATTTCCCCAAAAGTATATGTAAAAAAATGTTTCAGATGCATGTTCAATTACATGTCAGACATTTTTTAGTGCCTGGTGTTGAAGGCTGGGATTAGTGGGCTTCTTCAGCTTCTTACATTGACTATAGTGGAGCCAAAAATAACATTCTCAGTAGATTTTCAGATTTCTCATATGTCAAAACTGGGTTATTTATGTCCGCTATAACCTCTTGTATCTGAAATGCAGCATGTCTGGACTAGCAATAACATTTTTTTGTTGTTGTTACTGCAATAATTATGTCCCAGAAGGCCTGTGGTTTAAAAGAAAAACTCTATTTCCTTCTTGTTTTCTTTTTGTCAGGCAGTCCTTTCTTGTGGACCTGTATTTGAGGATTTAAGGATAATTGCACTTTTTGATAGGTACAACATTTATGAGATTACTCTTAATAGGTATAAGTCTGTATAAATTGATATAAAATGATGGCCAATATTGTTTTCTGATGTATTTCCCTATACAATTCAATTAACATATTGTTCCCAAAACCCAATAGTACATATCACTGTTTTTCTTTGGCTTTGAGATAAAAGATACAGCATTTACTATCCAGAAATGTAAGTGTACAATCTTTCAAAATACTTTTCTCTAGTGTATAACTGCTTTACCTGTTCTTTTGATAAGGTTTTGGGGTTTTTTTTGACAAAATAGATTCCAAGCTGCAAAGCGTATGTTAAGCTATCATATTTTTCTCTGTTAGTTTAGCCTGCCATTGATTAAGGCTTAAATTGGAAATATCTGAGCCAATACATTGATGTATATATCCATTTTCTCACAGATCTTTTTCTACATATAACTAGTTCAGTTCTAATTACCATGTTCTTTGAATTATTGCAGTAAAACACGTAACACTGTGCCTTTAGAACCAAACTCTTGAAACCAATAATTGTTTTCTTTTTCACAAGACAGGTTTTGGTTCCAAAATAGAAAGTAACTTGAGTTTGAAACAATCAGCTGTCTTTCATTGTTCAAAAAAATAATAGAATTCAGTAATATACCAGGTCTAATGATGCCACTGGAGCTGGTGTTTAATACCATCAATTTTCTACAGTATTTGCACTGATAATTTCTGTTAGTCAGGAAAGCAAATATGCCTCCCTTGCATCTTCAGTGTTTCTTTTAGTACTGTTTGACATAGGGGAAGAATGGTATTTCAGAGAGTGTTCCCCTGTAAGTTGTAATTAAAAAAATACCCAAATCACAGAATACTCTTGGATTTCAAAATTGCTAAATATGACAGAAACTAAGCAAAAATATGGCAGCAAATATTCAGCTTTCATAACCATGGCTAGGACCTCAAGATAGACAGCTGTGGGCTGCAGACAAGTATGTGACATTTGTGTCTTTGTCAGAGGGCAGCCTGAAGCCCAGGGGAGGGAATTCGCTCATCCTTCTCCTGTGAGTACGGGGAAGTGACACAACTGCACTTCTCTGAGAAAAATGCATCCAGATTCACCTACCAGAGCTCTCCTTTCCCTAATTTTGCCCTGTGGATTTTTCTGCAGACTTCAATGCTTTTATTCTTTACACACATTATTATAAAGCAGATACAAGATAAGCTGTTTATTACTCTAGTCCATTTCAGGGGTAAGAAATTGACCCCTGTTTGTACAAAGTCTCAAATTGTAATGTATGGACTTCTGACATATTAAACACAGAATGAAATTTCATTTTGCAACGCACAGTTAATCTCAGAGATTTTTTTTTTTTAAAGCCGAATAATAATAAAAAAAAAGCTACAGAAACTCAGAATCACATTCTATGAAAAAGAAATTTCTTGGATTTTGCCTTTTCTGATTTTTAAGATCATTCCACACTCCATATTACCATAAAAAGTCTACTTCCAGATCAGGAAAATTCTTTCTTGACAATAACATACCAAACCATGTCTACATAGAACGATCCAAATTCAACAGAGCAGACAATGGAGGCATTTGTTTAATATATAGTTTTTAAAAGTAAACATGAGTTATATGAATTTCACCTCCTGATTCAGTAGAAGCCAATATTTAATTCAGTGCACAGCTGACTCTATTCTTTGCTGCTAACATTGCTTATGGATCATGCACCATAGTCTTGCTTTAAAAGATGAGGGTATGGAAAACTTAGCGATCTAGAGATAACGAATGCTGGCAGTTGGGGAGAGATCAAGCATTCATATTTTCCTTTCAGAAGTAAGGTGGAGAGAGCCGCAGCTTATGTGGATGAGGTAGATCCACAGAGGTAAAAGGAGCTGTGCTGACTTACATTAGCTGGGACTCTAATGTTACTGCATGTCTTCATTATAGCAGGCCTGATGCGAAGTCCCCAGCTATGCTAGCTGACTTCACTGGGAATGCTGAAGAAAGTCCAAACAAAATGAGGTATGTGCTTAATATTCTAAAACATTTCTAATGCATGTTTATCTCTTATTCCTCTGTCATTACTGTCTGTCATCTTAAAGTCCTCAGCTTTATCTAGCGCCTCAAGCTAGTCCACATATGACTGGCCTCAGCCAGAAGTGCTGGTGACAGATAAGAAAAAAATATGAGCATAAATAGGAATACATGCCTCTCCAAACAATGTCTCCTAAAGAAACCGTCTGTGCAGGATTTTCAGACCTGGGTCTCAGATGTGAAGGGCTATACAACTGTCTCTCTAGATAAGTAGCTAAAACCATTTGTATTTGACTTGCCAAATATTTACCAGCAGTTATCACATTCATCAAACTATTTGATTCACCCCTGTGTAGTGCACACACCTTAATTTGATTGGTGTGACAAATGGCTAAGTAGCTCATAAAGCCAGACAGGAGGTATCATGTTCCAGGGCACTACAGCCTGTCTGGGATTATCAAAAGATCAGCTGTCAGAAAGAGTGTGGGGAAAAAAAAAAAAGAAAAAGAAAAAGACGTGGATTACTTAAAAAGAAATTAAAAGCTACAATATCAATTATAACTTTGCCATCCCTTTCTATATTGTAGACAATACAGGAAGAAAGTAGTTTGTAATATTTTAACATAATGAAAATTAAAAAGATTGTATGAAAAGTAAATGGAACTATAATTGTCAGTGTACTGTTAGAGACTGAGGAATTTAACTTATGGTTCTGCAGTAACCACAACCCTATGCTGCATGCATGCAGTTATCAATTAAAAGCAGTGTAATGGTCTCTGAAACATTCATACGTACATGCAATATGCCCAAATTGAAGTTGTGGAAATGATTGTTTCCTTTGTTAAAAATCTCAGTGTTGTGTTAACGCTGAGTTTAACTGCCGTTTTTGGCTGGCAGTAGATGGGAGGGGATTGCATTAGTGTATTACTAATATAGTAAATTTTATATAAAATAAAATAATTTTTATCTCCAAGTCTTAATGAAGTGAATTACACAAAGTCCTGTAACTTAAAATACCAGCATGAACTCCCAGTGAAATCATAGTCCTATCAAATTTCCTTAAACTCTATTCCTTGCATGGCTTATTTTTTCTAGTGTTACTCGAATGTGATGTGATTTACCAAACTATAATCATAATGCATTCTTCATTAATATAATCATACACATGGGAATATACTAAAGGAGAACAGAGTAATTATTTGAGAAATCTTATTTAAATTATTTCTGTATTACAATAAACATGCAGTTTATATAAACAATCTGATTATTTTTATTATTATATGATAATTATGATCTTATTATATGATAATTTACATACGAGGTACAGTGTGTATCCCATATCTATATGATATCATGTATATATAATCTATATGATTACACACTATAACTAAAAAAAATCAATCAAACAAATCCATATTAAATGTTAACTGGATGGATGAGAACTATGAGAAAGGCCATTCGTTGGTTGTTTAGTCAAAGGAAGAGCAGTCATAATATATTGGTAGCCCAATAATAACTCAGAGACTGCAGCGTTTAGAAAGCTGATTCTATATCTCTTTGTTGAGTGCAAATGCATGCATCTATTATATGCAATTTACCTCATAATCTCAGAAGTCTTTTGAACCTACTCCTGTTCTCACAAATTTACTCCAAAACAGAAATCTGTCTTCTATTGAGGATTTTTTTCTCAAAATCATCAGACTGTCTTGAGAACTAAAACTTGTTGTCCAAAGAGACTCAGCAAAACTTAGGTATTGAAATGTCTAATTCACTTGAAAGGGATTTGATATATAGGCTCCTAAATCACCAGCTAGCTGTTGAAAAAAAAAGTCCCATTTAACCCATCTAATTGTCACCAGTGTTGTTTTAGTTGCCTTCAATCTTGGGAAACTGAAAATATGTGGAGATGTACATCATATGGAAGTTCATTCACATTACTGACTTACATGCAAAGAACATGGTAAATGGTGAAGGGATTATAGCTAAATTTTGTAAAACCACCCGAAAGAGAGATGTCAAAATCCTAATAATCTTCTTATCTCATCTGGCAGCTATGAGACTAGAAAAGATTTTGGAAGGGAAGAGCAAAGCCGTATAGTGAGATGGAAGAGAGTCAGATGGTTGCAAGGAAGCATTGGTAAATTCGCTGTACGTGAGTCGAAATTATTTTGCATCTGCCAAACTTGTTCTGTGACACAGATATGCGACCTTCATAGGCAAAATGGTAAACTCTGTTGCTAACACTAAGTACTTTGTCACTTTTCATACCATCTTCTTTTTAGTACTTATTGTTCAAGTATTAGACTTAAAAGTACTGGAAATACCAAATCCAACTGGAAGCTGGAAGCTCCAGTTCCAACTGGAAGTTGGATTGAATGAGTGGATATACCTTATAAATAAGCCCATAAGAATAATGATTCAGCCCGTTCAAAAAATAGGTTTATCTAAAAAACAAATATTCTGTTATTTCCTGGCTGACATCTTGCAAAATAATCAGAATTTAAAACCCACTACCATTAAATGCAGACTGTTATAACCCATATTTGATTTGATACAGGTGGTGCTTATGTTCTTTTATGAAAAACCTCATGAAGTATTTTACACCAACTAAGCCAAAAGGCTGTGATTTATAGAATACCATCATGTGAAACAAACAAGACTTATTAATAGTATGTACTTTTGAGTGTATTGATATTAGAAAGGACTAACATTTTTTTAAAATAATTTCTAACCATGTCTTGTATCTATCTTGACAAGTTTTTCAACCTGAAATTGTACAAAGATTTTTCTTCTGCCACCTTCTGAAGTGCTAGGAAAGTTAAACTCAGAAAAGTCTTGTAAGCTGTCGTCTTCATTTACCATACCTTTCTGCCTACTGCAAGTGGGGACACACGTTCTCTACAGCTTTTGGTAAAAAAGACATCTTGTTCCATTCTTAAGTTATTTTTATCACCATACCACATGTCAAATTTGGATTATCTTTGGATATCCAGCCTATTTCTGATAATTGAAACTACTGGAAATAAGAAATATGTGATCAGAAGAATAAGGAAAAATACATTACAAATAGGAAACTATGCTCTTTGTACCAGAATAAGCAAACAGCTTCCATATCTCTCTCCCCATCCTATCAGGCTTATTTGTCCATCCCTGTTCTTTGTTTCTTGAGTGATCAATTGGAAAAATAATTGTGCTACTTCAAACTGGAAAAAGGACTGGACTACAGCTGTTCCAAATATCCAGATAGTTACCTGTCACTGTCTTCGTTGCTACGTGAATGCTACAGATATATGGGTTAAAAAAACCAGCCAATCCAGCAGCCTACTTGCTTGAGTCAGTCTTTCTGCCACATTTTCCTACCTCCATTTTAATTCACTGATCTCATTATATGATTTAAAATTTGAAAGGTCCATACAACTTACTGTTTTGTGCCAGAGCTTGAAGCAGACAGTCCAAGCATCCCTCCAAGCTATCTGCTGTGCTGTCAGTCGTCGTTATCTTCAGCTTTTTCAGGGCGTCACTTAAATTATCTGCTTGGTAAACACAAAGAAAAGAGAAATCAGTGTCCTCATCAATTTAGTAACAGCATTATAGTCTTGAATGTAAATAGTTACTGTAAACAAGACCCTGTGTCAATAAAGAAGGCATGTATGGTCTGTATTCTGATGATACGAAAAGCCAGGAGTCAAGGTTATAGATGAACTTAAACTTTTCAAATTTAAATATACATTTATCATTCTGCCTCTGAGAACAGAATGCCAGCAGGCTCTTTATGAAATGCCACTGAACAGCAATTTAGCCATCAATATTTTCTCAGCCTAGGTGGTACAGAAAACCAGCAGCCGTTTCTTTGCTTCTGTCCTTGTGTGTGGGGAAAAAATATGATGGAACTACGGAAATCTTGAATTTTTTTTGTCAATAAAGGGAAAGTAATTGAAAATGCCATTTTCTGCAGTGTAGGCTTCCATCTTGGCTATACATTCACAGATCCGTAGTGCTAAGCTTATAGCCTTTTAAGTATTATGCCATTTACCACCACAATGTTACAAGTACCATTGTTTATATGAACTGTGTTAACTCCTTAAATTCAACTGATCTGCAATAACATAAGGCATCTTCTAGAAATAAGGAAGTTCTGTTGTGGATTTTGGATAATAAACCTTTGTTCTTTAAAAAAAAAAAAAACCACAACAAAAAAAAACCCCAGACCACCACCCAAACCTCATAATTCTCAATAGATGCACGTTTATTCCCATAAAAGTTGGGGTAATACGAATTATACTGTTTTGAGTATTTTGTCTAGCTCTAGGCAATCCTGCTCTAGCTCTAGGCAATCCTGCTTCAGCAGGGGAGTTGGACTAGATAATCTCTATGGTCCCTTCCAACTCTAAAAAAATTTAGTGAATTCAGTGAAATTCAGTCTATTCATGAGCAAGGTGTAAGCGTTAGCAGCAGCAGCCTGATTCTCTTTGGCTTGCCCACTGATGACTAACCTCACTCTGAATGGACTATCCTTTTAAAAAATGAGTGCTGATTCAGTTTCCATGCCAACTCTGTCAGTAAGCAGAAAGAGTTACTCAAAACAAATAACATTAAATAATGTCTAGCTGTCTCCTGTTCTCCAGTGACTAATCAAAAAGCCTTGACCCAAGCCCTACAGAACCGTAGGTACAGCTCCTTTGCAATGCATCACTGGCATCTTCTGGGTTTGAAAGGCAGCCAGTACTGCCTTAGAGCTTCACAATGGTGTAGGAAGCCCCCTTCATCAGCGAGTTGGCAACTGCTGTGCTTTGCCTCCTCTTCACTTGCCCACATATGGGATGGTGCAAAGGAAAGAAGGTATGGCAAGAACTTCTCTTTATGCTATTTATTTGTCTTTAAGGCACTGGCAGCACAGCGGAGACACAGCAGGCATCCCACGAAGAAGGTGGAATCTCATTCCCCCTGGAGCTGCTCTGCTTCTCAGACAAAGCTGTGGCTTTTGCCCCACCTCCATTTTTTATTAGCATATGCTTTTGTAGCTCAATATCCCACACAGATAGAGGTAAGATGCTTCATTTTTAAAGTGCTAAGTATCTAGGTAAGAAACTTGTCATGAAATAGTTTATCAGGCAGTTAGTTTGTCTGTTCAGTAATGTACATGCTCTCAGGTATACTATAGCTGGGAATCCCATTACCCCTAAATGCAGAGAGCCAGCGGCATGCAGTCAACTCTGTTAAAGCCTTTGGGGCAGCTGTACTTGGTTGTGCTCCTTGAGATCTCAGACCTGTCCCCCTACCACCTCTCCTTGCTAGGCTGAACTGACACCACCTGGATCAAGCTACCATGGGAAAAAAAAAAATTATCATTTTCCCTTGTACTGACTTACATTACTGTCTAGCAGGCTTATTGAAGCACATCTATTGAATGACACTTAGCCAACTATAGAGCTGAACATGCACTGTAAAATCTCATTGCTTAAATAAATTATTCAGGAAATATCAGTGGAATTTGTCAAAAGACACAGGTGCAGGGTACCCAATGACCAGACCCAGTACTACAATTTAACATTGTGTGCTCCACTTCCTCTTATACTTTCCTCACCCACCTCTGTCTCATATTCTTCTCTTCATTTTTTTGCTAATATAGGACTAATTCTCTTCCATTCTACAGGCATCTCATCTCCCAGTATGTATCACATAGCTTTGAAACTGTAGCAATCATTTATAGCAAGAGGAGTAAATCTACCATATATATAAAAAACAGGGGTTACCACAATCTGCAGAAGAAGAAAATGCACAGGTAAGAACTTTACCTTCACAGCAGTTTTTGCAGACTATGGAAAGAGGCTATTGTTATTGGAGAGAACACCCAGATTTTATTTCTCTCTTATAGACTCTTCTACTTGCATGTGCCCAATAAATCACAAGTTCCCCCCTATTATTTCATTTTGCTGTGCAGAGATGAGTGCTTTACCTCAAATATTTATACTTTCTTCCATTCTGTGCCACATCAGAACTTGCAATAGAGTTAGGAAGGTCTTCCCAGTCTCTTTTCCTACCTCCCCTTTCTGCTCAGTGCCTTATTAAGCTTTTCTGGGGAAAGTCCACTATTTTAATACTGTACAGTTACATATGATATGCAGAATGATGCGTTTTGGGCAAAATTTTCAAATGTGACTATCCATATATTTTATTGCCTAGGACAAACAACTCAAATTTTCATGGCACTGAGCCTGTGCACATCCCACTGACATACCTAGATATTTAACTTCAACTTCAGACACACACCTCAAGAATCAATGGACACAGGTGGCAGCAGTACAACGTATCACTTTTGAAATGTCTTGCAATACTATGTTGCAGTATGTGCCAAGTTGCCATGTCACTAGATATGACTGGGTGCTATACGTACTTTTAAAATAATAATAGAAGTTAAATTAGAAAACATATGCATGAAGTGTGCTTCTAAAATAAACTACAATAATCCTTGATTTTCTAATAAGCCTACAACTCTACAACTACAGCCTGAAACTTAGTCGTCCTTCTGTGCAAAATACTGTAGAAACAGACCTCTTGGCACAATGTCAGAAGGCCACAGGCACAAAGGAAAAAAACACCATTCAGGAAAGACTGTATTTGCCCACTTTGACTCTTTCTGTCAAAGCTGGTCTCCTTTCTAAACAGGGTCAATACTTTGAGAGACACATTTACTTCTGAAACCTGACAATCTCAGACATATGCAAAATCATCTTAAACAGATCCAGAGATTTTGTTATTTTTTTTTTCCTTTTGCTGTTCTGAAAAGAACAAAGCCTTACAATTTGAGATGACACCGACAGGGATATTCAGAGAGGAAGGTCTGTAGTGTTCCAGCAGGCTCTCAGCATATAATCACACAAGGCTTCCTGACTTGTACAGTTTCCCAATTGCCCTGAACCTGTCATTTATGGAAGAAGCTGCAGGTGCTTGTCTTCCATGTAAAAAATCCCTGTTGTTTTCTTATGATCATCTCCTGCTTACCTTTCTGTCTCTTCCTCTCTTTCTATAGAAGGTGTTTCCAGTAGGCTTGTTACTGCACAGCCTGATCAGATTCTCAGAGATAAAAATGCGTCAGATAAAAACAATATAAGGAATCTTTTGGGCTGAGTGTCAGGGAAACACGAATAAGTAGATTTTCTCAATATACAATGTTATTTGAAAGCTTACATTTATTGGGAAGATCTAAGAGGGCAAGATCAGGACGGTAAAGGTAAAAATAAGGCTAGTAATGTTCCCTATGGCACGCTTGCTCAGCAATCTGGTATCAGGTCCTGAGTTTGTGAGGCATCAAGTTTAACAGAAGTATCAGCTATTTTGCTGATGACCTCAAGCACACAGAGTCGCTCACACTTACACCTGGTTTATCGGACTGCTTTCAGAAGAATTAGTTCTCTTATCTGGACAAAAAGCCCTGAATCCCACAGACTTTAGTCCCATAGATCCTAATGATACAAACTGATAAATCAGGAAGCGGAGTCTGGCAAGAGCTGTCAGGCTTGTCTGGCCCATTCCACCTAGTGTTGCATTTTGTTTTCCCTTGACAACTACTCCTGTACAAACACTCAAAAAAATGAGGTGGTTTAAATACTATAGTAGCCCGCATTGCTTGTGGTGGCACAACTTTATTACTATCACAAACTTTTGCTATCTCTTGCACAGGCGTTTTTAAGGTTCTGACAAATAATCAGAAACTAACACAAGTGAATGCTTTAATATTCCATTTCATTTCATCATACTCTTTTTTTCTAAGAGCTTTTCTGTGACTCATTCCTATTTTCAGTCACCAGTTTGTTTTACACAGAAGAACTGTTCTTTTGTCTTGTAAAAATTTGGTAGTTGATCAACCTTGTTTAGGGTCAGGGCCACAGGAATGCCGGCTAGGCTGCAAGTAGTTTTATAAGGTAGCTAATACTATATCTAAGGTTGCAGCTTCTGCAGGCAAGAACCAACTTGCTAATTTTGCCTTAAGCATCTTCATCCAAATTGATGTACCTTAGAGCTTTGGGACAACACACCCACAGAAAAAAGTCAAGGTACACAAAAAAGCCACCTTCTAAGACTGCCGTTAAAAAAATTATTTAGAATGTTTTAGCTAAGTATTTAGGTGGATAGCTTTTGTCTGGGCAGTTTATTTTTATGTTTTGCGACTTTTTTCAGTATAGACATTTTCTTAAAAAATAAGACTTTGAACATATCATCCGCGTTTCCTGTATCTTTGGATTGATACCTAGTATAATGGTGTTATTACAGAGACTATTACATTATACATGCAACTTAACAAATAAGGAATTCAAAATCAATAGATATTGAAATGAGACATACTGAAACAGGCTGATCAGATAAGCAGTTTTGCTACTACAGGGATGGTGGTTGTATTAGCCTCAGAGCCTTTTGAGTCTGTTTCACTGCCTCTCAGCAAACTAAGCAGAAGGAATGATGCCATTTTATGTGTCTCCTTGTGTTAAAATGGCATAAGTGTCTTTAAAAATTAAGTGCGTACATATACATGGACTAGACTTCAGAAATTACTTAATTTTCTTATATGGACTTTAACTTCCTAGAATGTCAGTACAAACTAACCTCTAAAGAAAACCCACCACTGACTCCCCTCAGTTGTTTTTGACTAAAAGTGTATTCTGAGTTTGTTATTTGAGAACCTAGGAACTGACACAAAGATCAGACACGTAATCCAGTTAGGCCAGCATCCAGCTCCCAAGCCATCCTTACCCCTACGCTCTTCACTTCCCTTCCAATACCATCTGTGTTTCTACTCTAGTACAGCCCCCATGCCATTGTCAGAGCACTCCATGCACAACCATATTCAGTGGTGCCTGAGGTGCCCTGTGGTATAGAATGCCTACCTCACAAGTCATTGCCCCAACCCTGATATACCCCACACCCCCGTGGGAGGTTGGTTTGTTGATGCTGAAACTGGCTGCTTGAAGAGAAGGCATATTTGGCCTGAATTACTTTTTGCAGCAGGAAGCCCAGCAACTGCTGAGATCTGTAGCATGCTTTTGGTCTTTAATGACCCCAGATGCTCCTTCTCCAACAAAAGCATAAAATTATCAGAGCCCATTAGTTCCCAAGACATTGAATAAGCTGGCAGGAATGCACAGGATGGGTCCTTCTTGAATCTACATAAGGAAAAGCCAAGATGCTTCCCCTTGGATACTTTGTCTTAAGATACCTAGTCCCATACAACAGTTTATCTACCTCGGCATGCAAAATACCCAAAATATACAGTTTATTGAGGACAAAATAACTTTGTCCTTATGTTTAGACCATTGCCAAAAAATACTCCCTCTTCTCCTTTCTTTGCAGCAGCTGCCCTCAAGTGCTCCCAAGTGTACAGTGTTTTCTGTCAAACCACCCAAATCTGTCACTAGAAACAACTCTCTGTTCTTGCCCAGCCAGGAAATTTTGAAACTTGGCATCTGATCAGGTGGCAGATACATGCTGTCAGAGGCTGGTGGTAAAGACTTAATTTTTGATAGATAATGCCAGGAGAAAGTTTGCTGGCTATTTTCTCCTAAAAATAATAAAAATAACAGAAGTAACAGTGCTCCTCTAATAGCAGAGAAAGTCCAATGTGACTCAACAGATTCCCACAGCATTTTATTCTTCTTAGGAATGAGAAACAGATGGGGCTGGCTGAGAGCAAGTCCTTGCAAATGCAGTGTTTTACATGCTGCCAGGACACAACTGGGACAACCCTGAGGTGGACCACAACTGACATACTCACAGACTGGATTAGCAATTGCCTGGCACAGATAGAAGATGGATCTGAATGTCCTACGTGAACCTCTGCTCCATCTTGCTTCTCTCCTACACAGTGGTATTGCTGGCCAGAGCTGGGAGATGGAAGTGCTGGCCATCAAAGTAAGCAATTGCCCTTTTTCCTTAGCAGGCCCCCTTGTGCCTGTTGCTATGGAAATTTAGGCCACCTGAGAACTACAGACTCAGATCAACAGCTTTGTTTGGAAATGAGCGGGAAATAGAAAACTATTTTGCCACTGCAAAATCATTACTGTGCACCCACATTTTTAATACTGAATACAACTCTAAGCACTTCATGCTGCAAATGGTATGCTGCAGAACTAGAAAAGACACAGATATGGCTGAGCAAAGGTAAGGAAGAACTGCTCCTCAAGAAATCAAATAGGCAAGAATTCTTCATTCTGATAAAAAGATGACTGAGGGTAAAAAATTATCTAGATGTATGGAATCATGAAGAGGACTAAAGTAATGAAAAGAAAGCTAATATTTACTGTTTCTCCTCGCACAACAACTAGAATACCAAAACTAAATTATCGAGCAACAAACTTAAAGAGAACAAAGTATATTTTCACACCTCATGTAATCAAACTGTTAAGAGGCTGGAACTATAAACAGATTCATTTAATTTACTCTATTAGAAAACAATTATGAGGAAACTGAAGTCCATGCACAGCTATTAATACTATGATACGCATAAAACTTCTGAATTAGGAAGTTCCAGTCAGATTACTGGAAGCTGGGAGAATACCACCCTGTACTTGCCCACCTCCTGTCCCTGCCCTGTCCAGTGTTTTCCCAGGCATCAGGAACTGGTCATTCACTGTCAGAAATAGGGCAATTGGGTGCACTGACTTTTGGCTACAGGTGGCTGTATGGCATTTGCCTTGTCACATTGTCTCTCAGTGCTCTGGTTCACCAAGAAAAGATGGCCAAACAAATCTCCCCAGATGTGTGCGGACTTTACTGGGCTGTCTGTTTGGAGCCAGTAAGCTGAAAAAGATTTTGGGTTCTGTGGTTTCTCCACATCTAGTAAAGTAACTCTTGTTACCAGCTGCATCTTTGGTGCTGAACAGGTCCTGAGGCTGATCCTGGCCCTAAACCAGATTAAAATTTAAATCCATTAATCCAGACATTTTAATCAGGGAGGAACAAGCAGAAATCCTGCTTGTTTGTTTCTGTCCCACCACATTCATTGAGGTGGGTTAATCTTTTTTTTCAGCTGACTTTACTCGTTCTAGGTAAATACTGATAGATCGCTAACTGGAGGATTCCTGCTGCAATGCATTTTTAACTTAGGTACATTTGCTCTAATTTTCTAGCATAGTAACTAATTTTAATGAGAGTGCCTATTTTTGTCAACAGTTCAGCTGCTTCATTCTTAAACACTTTCTGAATCTTAGATATATACCATCTGGTCTTAAAGAGTTGTTACTCTTTCATTTATCCATTTGCTTCAGCATCTGTTCTGACACCTCGATCTCTGAAGGAGCTTCATTTTTATTACCTGAAAATACTGACATACTATGACTCATTGCCACCTGAGCAGTAAGCTTCCTAATTATTTTTGGTAATTATCAGGTCAGTCTATACATGATAAAAACTACTTATTCAATTTGTATTTAAAATCAGGATAGAAACTTAAATAAAGCAGCATCAGCCAGCATTCAGTTCACTTGGAATTTCTTGCCAATGCAAAATTTTCACTTTGCTGTAGAATTCAGGTTAATTGCAAGCAAAAAGAGTGGTGTGGTGGTTTTCTTTTTTTTTACTACTTCTGAACTTCCTCAATAACATGTCCGTAAGTAGAATTAAAATGATCAGCACCAAAGATTACAAAGATTACCAGAAACAGAGACTAGCTAAAATGACTTTTTTCTTATTTTTGGGGTTGGGTTTTTTTTGGTTTCTTCTTTTTTTTTTTCCTCGGGGGAAATTTGAGATCTTTGACAATAATTTTGCATATTATTTTACTGTAGTCACAGATAAACAATAGATATTAATAAGAACATATTTACACTATTGCAAGGTATATTGATCTGTACCTGTTGATTTCTGTATGATAATGATCCTTTCTCTATTACTTAAATCCTGAGTTGCAAAGGCTAGAGTATAAGAATGACACTTCAGAAGATTTTGCAAAGTCTTGGAAGATTTTTGTCCCTTCTCTAGGAAAATGTGGTACAGACTTAGATATTTTTATATTTCATAATTAAACACTGAAGTTCTGAAATATTCTTAAAGTCCAAAGAAACTGATCAAAACTCAGTGAAATCAACATAACAACTTTTACTGATTTACAAAAAGCCCTAAAAGGTTTTGCTTAAAACAGGTCCCCAAAGAAGGATGAAATAGATTTTTTTCATAAATAAAAAGAACCATATTGTTTGATACAGATAATCTGTACTGCATGAATTTAATTTAAAAATCAACTAATGATCGAAAAAGTAATCATTTTAACGGAAGAAGACATGGTTCTCAGCTTATGAAAAAATCTTTTCTGGTACTCTGTTACTAGGAGTAGTAGAAAAAAATCATATACAAGATGGTACCAATTTGTAAAGAATTACATTGAATTGACAGCCAACTGCACGTTTTATTTTCATATAGTTTATTTTCTCCAGGTGCCTGATCTTCACTGAGCCACATTACGAAAACCCAGGAGACATGCAGAACATAACAGAAAATACTAATTGGGACCTTCTGATAGACAAAGCCTTTTAAATTTTTCCTGGGTCCTTAGTGAGCAGGAAACACACCACATCATCTACAATCACAACTGAATCTACTTCAGTGGCTTTATTCAATGCTCCATTACAAAACTGATAATAAAGAAGGTAAGATGCCTGTTTTATCCTAAGTGCTGTATTGTATCAAGATTAGTCAAATTTCAGAGAAAAATGGTTTGGGTGCTGAATGGAAGAAAAATGTCTTATTGTCTCTACCCTAAACAATACATAATTTTCCTTTGTGTCCTCTGGTTTAATTCTCACATGTTCACATGACTCTTTATAAATATATCAATTTCATAAATTCATGCATATTACAGTTAATGTCTTCAAAGTCACCCTACTGAATAGATCTTACCCTTTTCCCTTACTTTTTAGAAAGTTTTTTTAAAGACAGTCTTTAGGTGATTTCTCTCTCCAGATTACTACTCAGGGTACTTGCATCTCTGGAAAGCAGCATCAGAATTTTGAATACAGAGGAAAATCAAAGTTAATTGCAGCAATTTTCTCATATGGGGAAAAAGGCTAAAGCAGGGCAGGGCATCTGCCCTGTATCCTTACGAAATAGAAATGTCCTTTGATGCTTCAGTTACTGCCAGCAATAACACAAAAAGAAAAGCTGTAAGACAGTCAAAAGCCTAACTTCTGCATCTTGGAAGTTTGTGTAGTTCTTATCTGCCCACTTAGGTTACATGGAGTCTCTAAACCTCTTCCAAGGAAGTCTGTACAGGTAATATAGTGCAGAAGTAGCAATTTTCCTAACCTTCCTACTGTATTTACATGAAAAATGCACCAATTCATCTCCCTGGTGAAGACATCACACCATCAAGAAAAATAACAGCTCAGGTATAGATGTATGTCAAAAACAAAAGAAAATTATAAAATGTATGTCACAACCTAAGCTTTCAAATAGCGAGTCCTGTTAAGGCTTAACTTCATTATATCCTGAGAATATAGCTAATGCAGGAGACAAGTAACTGTGTATCATGGTGTATATGGATTTTTCTTACTCGGAGTAACCGGCTAACAAAAACACAATGTTATTTAGTACATAAAAATGTCCTCACATTGACAGATTGTGTCAAAACCTGTGCTACTAGCCACGCTGTGTAGAAGCACTAAGGTCAGGAGCACTGCTGTCTCTAGACAAACGCACTGAACGTGTTGTTTAGAAAAAGAAAGGGAAACACATAAATAAGGATTTGAAAGCACATTCTGTAAGTGCACCATTGTGCACCTCTTCTTGCTGGGTGTGATAGGTGTTAAACTCCTCCTTTCTCCTGCCTCCCATAGGTCTTGATCTGCAGCAATATATTATGTGATAGCTCATGTGAAGAATGCTCTGGAGCTGAAGCTCAGGTATCCTTTCAGCACTGCTGGTCTCCCTATCAATCCCCGCTGAAGGACAAGAGTGGCCACCAAGAAGTAAGTAGGTTTCTTCCAGGATTTAAGCTACTATAGGCTGCAATGAACTGGTTTTATGAAAGAGCCAACCAGCTGGCCACTGTATGTAGCCACAGCACTTGGTTCACAAAAGACAACAGCCTTATTCTGCTGCCAATCAGATTCTGACTTTTTAGCCAAAACTGTGGAAATGAATTAGTTTGGTGGCCTCCCACACCAGCTCCCAAGAACAGTTAAAATTATGCAATTCCTAGGTCATCAATTGTCAAAATATTATCATGTGTTAGCTGGTATTTCTCCAAAGGCATTATGTTCAGTGAATCACAAATACCTCAGAATATCAGGTGTCATTTCTCAATATGCATTTTTTTTAGCCCTTACCTTTGGAAGAAAAAAAACCCAACTTGAAAATATAAACTAGATATTACAAGACTAAACAGAAACAAAACAACCTCAAGGCTTACCCTTTAAAAAATAATGACTTTTTAAGCCAATCTCGATAATTATTTTTTTTTTTTATGTTTTGCTCATCATTCAGCATTTTCAAGTTTCCTTGGGGTTTTTTTACACAGTTATACACATACTTGTTATGGTTTCCTTAAATTGGTTAGATTTAAACAAATACTATTATCAATGTAATCCCCCAAATAAGTAAAATGTGTATCTGTGCAAAAGTTGCATGTATTCCATGTTATAAGATCTCCATAATGAGATGAACGGGAGAACTGAAACGTGGGAAGTTTATGGTCAAAAGTATGTGTGTGGTAATTTGGGGCTTCCAACATAAGACAGCTCCTGATTTTCAGGTTAGAGAGTCACTGCACATTCTGGATTCCTTTAGAGTCTTCAGATGCAGATATGAATTATCTTCAGCATTTCTATAAAGCAGACCACAACATGAGATATGATAAGAGATTACCAAGGATATATTTGCTTTAAAAAACTGCCTACCATATTTTCCTAAAGGAACTGTGTGTCACTGGGGAACAGAAGGATCCAGTTCTTTGTGGAAATACTCAGCTATTAACTGTCAGACCAATTCTTCTCTATACATGCCCACTCCTCCTTAATTTATGACATGGCTTCCAAGTACTGCAACATAAGAGGTAGGGTCCTTCAGTCAACAGAAGGTTTCAGTCACCAGATTATCCTGGATTACTGCCCACCCTATGCACAGAAGGAAAAAAATTATGTGGGGAAAAACAACAGGACCAAAATAGTCTCTTAAATGAACACTGATACTTCAGACAATGGTCCAAACCTGTTTCTTGCAAACGTGAAAACAACAACCCACCAAGCGAATGCAAATGGACAGCGTAAAGCAGACACCTGGCATAGAATACAGCTCTTCCTGAAGATTCAGTAAATGACTGAAACAGGATCTTGTAAATAAAGGGGTAACTTTAATAACAACCAGTGCTATCATTCCCTACGATGATATATTACATATAAACAGATAACCATACAGAGCAGGAGTAGAGAAAAACTTATGTGTGCATGCACACACACGCAACTAGCAGGGCTTGCATCTCTTTACTGACTCTTTTTTTCTTTTTCACTTGTGTTAGCTGTTTAATCATGTTCTTTTGTCCTCTTTTTTTCACCCTTGCTCTTCTGCCCCTCCAGATGCTTTCTGCCTGAAGCATTTTTAATCAGCAAGCAAGAGATACTTTATCAGGTCAAGACAGCAAGAAGAGAGAATAGGTGATGAAAATAAACAGAAGAAAATTAATCTACAAAATAGTACAGGCTAGAAACAGCACACTTAAACCTGTTAGCTCTCTCAGATTAATCTTTTCCTTGAGGTGATCTTTGCCTATGCTACTGCATACAACTTTTTTTGACCATACCCACTTTCAAAGTCTTGGTTCTCATGTGATTCAGGTTAACTGACTCCAGATGGCAAATGCTAATCCAGCCATTACAAAAACAAGTAAGAGAAAAATATTTTCCTAAAATAGTTTTGAATTTTCCTTTAAATTATTTCCCTTACTATATTAGAACAAACATTGATTTAATATATATATTACAATATTAGAACAAATACAGGTATTTTTTCCTTGCATAGTTTAATGAAGCTCCCAGTTCTCTATACTTTTTCCAAGTTGTATACAAAATATGGCTTGTTAAGCAACAAAATAACACATACGTAATGCCAGAAGTTAGTCTGAATAGACATTTGCAGATGCTATAATGCAGGACAATGATTTAGATTTGAACTATACATTCCTAATCTATACAATAAAGTTAACCTACTGTTAGCTTTTTCAGTAAAAAAGTTAAAATTACTTTTTCCTCTTGTAAGGATACTGGGCCTATTATCTTCTCTACATGAAAGGTATAAACTGGAGTTTAATAAAAATAAAATAAATACATAAATAAATGGAAATCAGGCAATACAAGGCTGAGGATACAAAGTTCCAGGACCGGCAACAGTATACTGAGGAAGAAGAAGCTGAGAAAAACTCTCATTGACTTCAACAAGCTCTGATCTGTAGCCTAACACTATGCAAGGAAGTACATATAAATCATACAATGTAAGTCCACAGTACAATATCTGTCATAACTGTACTTATGTTACCAGTTTAAGTTATCGAACAGATATGGAATCTGATTCTGTTCAAAGCCCTCAGGCTCATCTTTCACCACCAACAATGAGAATTTTGCCTGAATGAGATACCCAGGCTCATAATTAATACTGCTAACCCTAATTGTGTATCACATCAGTGCTCTTCATGAAGAAGACTTCTAAGGTAAGTCAGATGTTACGAAATACTAGTCTTAACACAGCACGTTTCTGGCTATTACGAGTTTCCTGAAAACCTTGCATATGGAAAGGAAGTACTTAAAAGGCACAGGGCAAACAATAGGTCCGCAGTGTGTTACAGATTTTGTATCTTTGCTTCTTAAGGTGTCTGGTTTGAAGGTCATCCTGTGATTTACCAGAGACAATGCAGATTTTCAGTTTTCAGATATTTCTTACTGACAATAAACCCCTGATGATGCCAGAAAAGCAGGATTTGTGTAAATTCACATGGATTTTTGTGTTTACCAGAGTCCTTAAATGGAAATGTGACATCACTACTGTCGGTGGTTATTGATGTCAGAAACCAAGGGTATTTCAAACTTAGATATTTGTTTTCTCTTATAAAAATATATTCTTTAAGGCTGCTAATTAAAAAGCCTGTTTCTAAATCCTGCTTTTAATATAACCACTAATTTTGTATATAAAAACACTTTTTAAAAATTCACTAAAAAGTTGTGATATTTAAATTACCATACATGTCATCTCTCTATTCCTACCCAACTTACAGAAATGAAACCTCTGAACTAGTCAACATCTTTGCATTACGGGAAGGTATATGTGTAATTTTGCGTAGTAGGAAAAAATATCAAGCTTTCTGACACATTCTCTACAAGCGTTTCAAATATAGTAAGTTAAGAAACAAAATCTCAGCCCTTGTCCTGTTGAGTGTTAATAAAATTCCATCTGGTCACTTAGGAGCTGTGCCAACATTACCACAAAAAGAGCCTTTGAGCCGTTTGAATGTTCAAGAGTCATTTGACAGCTTTTTTATTTACCTTTTTGTGTGTGTGTGTGTCAAATACACACCTAATAGTGTACAGATGGCTAGGTTCTAACAAGTTTACTTGCATGTAAACTTGAAACTAACCTTGAAAGTAAACTGCTGAGGTTTTGCTTTGGGTTGTTGCTTGCGTTTATATATTTTTTCTAACATTTAGGATTGTTCAATCTACTGCTGCTCCAAATTCCTTATTAAGCAAATACAAAGCGAAACTGAAAACCTGGTGCACAGTGTTCTAAAACTGCAAACATAGTAAGAATCTGCTCAGTGCCAACGGAATGGGAGTAGGTAAAGGGAATTAAAGTCATAGTAGACAGCAAGTTAAAGAAAAGTTCAGTGCTAAAAATCTTCACAGGGATGACAAATCTCAAGAACCGCTCTGAGCGATGAGAGAGATTCAGCAACAGATGGGAACTATGCTCAGGATATATTAAGTATATTTAGTGCCAAAATCAAGTATAGATTTATTCCCTAGTCATTGTGCTAAAGTACGTGTATTTAATAGAGAAAAATAAATTCCACACTGTAATTTATATTCAAGTTTGCCTTTGAAAACCAAAATTGGTTTGCCCAAAACCCCCACCCACAAGTAAAAAAAAAATGTCCTGAGCAAACTGATCTAGCTTCAAAGTTAGCCTAGCTTGGCACAGGAGGCTGTATTAGGTGACCTCTGATGTCCCTAATAACTTCATTTTTCATGTGATGCTATGAGTCTATCTGATAAGGTTCTATACATCATAAACACATAGCACTGAATTGCTTGGCCTGGTCTATAGCCTTCAATGCAGAACAGCTACTAAAATAATCATTGTAACAGCCAAATTATCTGGGAGGATTCACAACGTTGCAAGTTTGGCAGAGGTAATCCAGGTGATCCGCTTCTGTGCAATACAGAGTCAAAAGAGACAGGTAAAACCATACTGAATGCTCCACCTGACTCCCAGCTAGAGGACCAATTGTCTGGGATACGAGAAATACACAGTGAGACAAAAATGTTATTTCAGTTATAAGAAGTGGTTTAGTAATACTCCCTCCTCATTTTTATCTCTCAACAACTTTTAACTGAATCAAGTATAAAATCTGTAAATTAATGGGATTAATTTATATCTTAAATGTCTGTAGGATAAGCACTCAGAAGACAGATAAAGCCCTGATTCTGTCATCACTTATGTGCGAGTAACTTTTTCATTTTTACTGGAATATTTTTGTAAGTAGCCTTCCGCATGTGCATAAACACTTGGAGGTCCTAATGTAATAAGATACTAAAGGGAATACAACTGTAAAAATATAGACTATTTTTATTGTTGTTTTAATTAATTTGTAGGCAATTCAACAAAATGGAGTTTTGGAAAGGATTTGAATAGAAAGATCTTTGCTTTGACATTTTCTTCCAACTCTTGGCTGTGGACTTAATTAAAACTAGCTACTCCAATCTTCAAAGCCATAACATACCCAAAGAGCAATCTACTACAGAAAATAAAATAGGTCTGAGCAGTGGAAAAATAGCAACTAATCTAGGAAAAGCTGTGAAGCTTTAAGGAAAGGCTATAAAAGACCTAATAACAGAACATAATGATGTTTCCACATGTTCTATAATTACTCACTTAGTGCTACATTTTTAAAGTTATCTTGGCAGATTAAATGAAGTTGTCATTGAAAATTAACAATTTATGTAATCTGCTTTTGTACTTCTGGTCTGAAATCTTAAAATTTTATCAGTTAATAACTTTTCCTTGCTTTGCTACTGTCTTTTTGCATGTGATTATGGGATATAAATTGTTGTACCTGCCTGCAAATGCATTCTAGAAGGAAGTCTGGACCTTGAGCATCCTTCTGAAAGGGAAGCCCTTTACAAATTTTTAAAATACAGATACTTGAATTTCCTAGTCCTTTTCCAAGCTAAGAAATTATTTTCTTCCCTGGATCTTCAAGCAGCCAGTTTTAAATTCGAGGTTGGTCAGAGCACTTTTAGCAACCCATTTTCTCCTGGTCCAGCTATTGACTTGAGTTGCTCTATCGCCGTTGCTTGCATGGTGTCCTATGCTGATGTAGTTCCTTTAGCATGTTAGCTTTGTGAAAAATCTCTGATGCCTGACACAGAATGTAACACTAGACATTTAAAGACTGAGGGCTCTCGCAATGCACTTCAATGAAACCTCAGCAAGGACAGCAAATATTTACCCTGATATAATTATAAAGGTCACTTTGTATTCTATTCTTTTACATTTTATATAGAGATATATAACATCTCTATAAAATAATATAATATAATGTAATAAAGTAATAAAATAAAATAATACATCCATCACTGATAAAATAAAGCTTAAAAACAAATGAAAAAAAAAAAGTCATAAATGAAATTAGCTTAGATGTTCCTAATTAAAAAGTTATAAGGCATTCTGTTATGCAACAACATTCATGCAAGTTCCATTTTCCTTCTTGACAAGATACACATTCTAAGCCAGCTGTTGTACTACACTTGCCCCCCCAGTTATTTTTTTATGGAAGCATGCAGTTTTCCCCCAATTTTCTGTCTCAGCAGAAGGCTGAGAGTTGCAGCCTCTGCATCTTGTCAGAGTGTAGGACTTCATAATGATGTCCCAAAGGGCACATATTCCTTAGATTTGAAGTCTTAATGGTGGTTTTGTGCTGTTCTCCAGAGAACTTTCAAAATTTGCTTTTAATTTGCTTTTATTTAATTTTCCCCAAAATTACAAAAAAATCCACTACTTTTAATTCAAGCTACATGATAATTACAAACTCTGTATGAAAGCTTTCAGCCCGGAAAATATGTTTTTTGAATTTGATGAGTGTGTGCAAACAAGTTCACAGTGGAAGTGACCTGCCATTTGTGCTATTGTTTGGTTGTTGGTGAAACTTTGTTAGAAAGAGATCAGTTGCAAATCTAATACATGACTCCAAACTCCTTTATTTACAAATATCTTACAATTAAAAACTTATGTGGTGGTAAGTACTTGTTTTCCTGTATTCTCCTACTAAAGTTACTCTCAGCAAAACATTTTTGTCCCAAGGAAGGGAGGGAAAGACTATCACATAAGAATGTGCCTTTCCTCCTGAAAACATAATTGTGTTAAAACCTGTAATTCAAAAATTTCTTTTAACTACAGAAGGGCTGATAGAAGTGCAACAGTCTCCTCATGCCTTGGAGAAAAAGGCTTTTTAATATTTTCTAATGTTAATGAAGGATACAAAGGAAATTAAGTCAATCCTGGAACACACTGCTTCTTGGCTGGTGAGAGATTATCTGATGCCACTAGTCCTTTCAATTTAGCAGTTTAGCACAAATTAACAAAATGGCCCCAAATCAACAATATGCACTTTGTAGGCAGATTGTGGTGCCCATATACTGTAAACTGAAGACTGGGTTGTCAGTATAATTCGTCTATAAGCTTTTAGGGCCAAAATGTACTTTATAGTTTGTTTATACAGGTATCCCATACTGTCTTAAACCTGGTGTTACTAAGATTAGTAGACATCTGTGGTTAATTCCTCTAGTGATAAATATTTTCCTATTAATGCAGTTATTTGTTCTCACTTAAGAATGCATAGGATGTAGAGCATCAATAAAAACACTGCAGTGACAGGACCAGCTCAGATGCTCACTAGGGGAAAAGGATTCAACTGAGTTTTCACGTTAGACTGACATAAAACTGCAAAATCAGACAGCAAAATTAAAATGGTGTATAAAATGCTTAAAATAACCCTATTTTAAAGAAAGATTTCCACAAAACCCACTAGTATTCTGCATAACTGCTGCAGTTATAAGTGATCATTAACCTCTGCACAGCATTTAAGAGCTTTATTTAGTAAAAATTATACAATAGTGACAGTGCAGTAAACATGTTCCGAGGCAGCACATTCCAGTACGTATGCACAGCTGGGCAAATAATAATCCAAATGTTATAGGCCTCAAGTATTACTTCAAACCACTATGATGACCATTTGAATGAGTGAGAAGATGCAATATGTATCCACTGAAAATTTGGTTTTGGAGAGAGAAAATATGACAGTAAAAATCAGGGGAAAAAAAACCTCCAAAAGAAAATGCTACTTCATAGGTCTTAAATCTCATGACTCTTAATTAAACTATTAATCCCCCATTCTGCAATTGGCCGTGTTTGGTCCACATGCCAAAACCAAGTTAAATGCTCCCAAGACACATGCATTTGAAGAAAGCTCAATAAAAAAGGCAACCAAATTATTTTTTTCCTGAAAAGAAATATATATTTTTTAAAGACAAAAGATTCCTGCAAAATGCCACTTGTTACATTAAACTGCAAGTCATTTGTTTCCCCTGGAAGCAGGATCTGAGTGTGTTGAAAAGTGGAGGAGTGCTTTGCTTTCACCGCTTAATACCCGTCTCTCAGACTAAGTAAAGAGTCATATTGACAGAAACTGAGAGAGTCAGGCTCTGCATACAATCTGCAGGTCTCTAGAATGAAGGGCAGAGCCAATAGATGGGGAGGACAAAGAAATCCTGGGGATGTGTTTCACAAGGGATACAAGGTTCTGTGATAAATGGATACAGTTGCAAATGTTAAGGACCCCAGGTTAAGAATGTCCACTGTACATTTATCCCTCTGATGACCAAGCAGATCTTGACTGACCCTCACAAGGGAGGAAAAAAAATAATCAGGTTTATACACAGAGATGACTCTAGGAAGCCTGCTTCCCATGGTCCCACTCACCTGTCACCAAATTCTAAATAAATTTAACTTTTTTTCCTTTGAAGTTCAAATGCGCCCGTTACACACAGGCAACAACAGGCATTCTTGGAGAAGGATGCTAGCATCCAGCAGAAAGTAGACGGTAAAAACGTGAAAGTGCCTTTTGTGCATTAGCCTAAACATGAAAATAAACCAAATGCTATACTCTACCTGAAAGGATTTGAACAAAATTTTCCAGAAATGTACTCAAATCAGATTTTTATATTTTTCATGTGAGGACTGAGACACCTTCTACCTCTTCTGTAGAGATATATTTTATATTAAGCAATCATTGCATAAAGAAAACAAACACTCACAGGAAAAAGTGCTAGGAACTAAACACCTCCACCTTTCAAAAAACATGCTTTGACTGATAGGCTATGAACACATACCATCATTAAGCCTGGTTTTCTGGTCTTTTTAAGAATACAGCTTCAATTTCAGGCAGAGAAAAGACAGTTCTCTTTCTTGCATAAACATGTTCCTATCCCAAGGAAGGTGATGGTGGTAACCCAGTTGTGCCTCTTCCTCCATGCACATTTGAAAAGAAGGAGGAATGAAGGTTCAGACTTTCATAGAAAAAGGTGCAGGCATCTACATCTAAGAAATAATTCCAGACTCTGGGCTTAATGCAGGAATTTTGCTGATCAGGAAATGGTATGCATATTAATTATGGGTGATTTCCTGCTGAGCTCGGTAGTT
>JAOXNO010000033.1:28053666-28090913 GCA_028565335.1 Limnodromus scolopaceus
ATGTTATTTATTTTATGCCACTTCCAATCATTGTCTCAGAGAATTGTATCACTGTTAACTCCACTTATGCTGTTACACTGGTCTATAATGTCTGTAAACTACCCAACATAGACAGACTCTTAGAAGGACTGAGCTACTGATCAACTGCCAGTCCTTTTGCCATTAGGGCTAAAAGATGCAGCGATAACTTGAGAAGGCAAAGACGCAGAAAACAGAAGTCAAAACCCAGCATGACTTTCCGAGATGTGATTTCCTGACCAGCTTCTGCATGTAACAATAATGCTGCAGCCTTTAGCATAACTGAATGCCCTGAGGAGTTATTTATGGACTGCTTGACAGTCAAGAGACACAAAGAATCTTTGCAACAGTCTGTCAGTAGTCTGAAAAACTCCAGCAATGTGCCCTAGCCCATCCTCCACTAGGCATCTTGCATCAACATTAAGGAACAGCATGGTCCTCTCTGTATCATATGTTTATAGCATTTGCGCCAAGGAAATTCCTCTCGGTCAGCATATATGGGAGTCAACAACTCCCCCAGATGCCAACCACAAAGGGGCCACACTTGAGGAAAGAATCTCTTCTATTAAGTTTTCCAATTATGTTTTTTCTGAAACATTATTTTCTTTATTATAATTAGTCCTTTGAAAGTGGAAGGAAGGGGAAGTGGAGAAAAGAAGTTGTCATATGTTACAGGAGGAAAGCTTAGGGACACATTTAATGGAATATATGTGTGGATTACGCACAAGCCAAAAGCTGCTGCCAATTTTGACTACTGTTGATATGCTGAGGTTTTAAAGAAATGAGGAAAAGACCAGGATGCTTCTGTATCAGCAGGCATGGATCAGTGCAGCTTTGTTGCTGGCCGTATTCCATTTACTTCCAGAAGCTGCATATAAGAATAAAAATTTTTAAAAAGCATTATCAGATTTAATATCCTTCCTCTCCATTTTATTAACACACAAAAGCTTCATATGGAGTGTTATTGAGGTAGTATTTATTAATACAGTCAGCAATTGATCCTTAAAGCAATATTTATCAGGAAAATTGCTAATGTTTCAGCTATAAGCACAAGATAAAAAGCAGTCTTTCTCCTTCCTCATATCCCATTAAAATAAGCAGCTAGGCACCATGAGTAGTAGTTTGGTAACTGTTGGTAATTTCAAATCCCCTATAAATTCAGCAGATGACATGCATAGCTCCTTCTGTATCTCAGCTAGACACTGGGCCTTCTCAGACTAAGCCCTCACCTATTCTATGTCAGCCCTTTCCATGTGTAATCAGAGTTGGGCTCCTCCAAGCAACAGATTACCAGAAGGCCCTGAGGGAGAGGATTAACAAACTCTACTAACACTGAGGAATCTAAAATATCCCAGGAAATGCATGTCTGTGCATTGCCACCCTTTGATACTGAAGTTTGTCTTCCCTGTGAATAGGATCCACTGTGATAATCCCTTGAATATCAGTGCAGTTATGTCCCACTAGAGAAGTATTAAATGTCTCTGTCAAAAGGAATTATTCTGATCTAGTTGAGCAGAAATTGTGATTGTCCTTATTTCAAGTCTACACCATAGGTGCTCTAGAGGAATAAAAATAGTAGCAGATGCTACTAAATAACTCTGCTAGCGTAGATTCATCTATCTTGGAAAAGCTTCCTTTTGCTCCAGATTGATAAAAATTTATTACTGAAGCTGAAAAAAAAATATTAAAAAAATAATAAGTATAAGCACAATGTGTTTGGATAAACAAACTGAATTTGGGTAAGGGCTTTTATCTCTATAGTTAAGTCAGATATGGGCCACGATAGACAAATCGTGGCTATAACTAAATTGGGGGACTCTGGAGAGCTTCTAAGTATGCATTCTGGCTCATCACATTCCATGTCAAGAGAAAGCTCAAGGTATGCACTGTCCCCTGCTTAGATGGAAAGGAAAGTGGACATGTAGACAAGGTGGGAGCTATGTCATGCTCAGCAGGGCTCTCACAAGAATGACTGGGAGATCTAGACCCAACGCTTTCCCATTAATGGCCCCCAAGTCAATCTCAATGCATTTCTCATCAGCTAAGACATGTAGCACAGAAAAAGCCGAAATCCCGTCTAGGCTACACCTGAGAATCCATATTTCATCATCAGTGGGATTCTGCAGAATTAAGTCTGTTAGGCATGTACAAATTAAAGTTTGCCATCCCCCATTCACTTGCATTAAATGATTGCCAGTAACTCCTGTTCACTTGCAACTGCAAATGCTAGTTGAGACTCCTAGGTGTTTTTTCAAGTATACAGATTTTTTTACTTTTACTGGAGTGACAGATATGAACTGTTTATCATTGCTAGTATCAAGATGTTAAACATGAGTCTAACATAGCCCTATATGGACTGGTTAAACTGCAGATTTCAAGTATGAAGTTTGTGTTTGAAACCAGTATAGCCTGAAGGTAGATACATATTTGTAATCTTTTGTAGATAACAATAACTTTGGGGGAACGGCTGGCAGACCAAGTAGCAATCCAGAGGCAGCTTTCAGAAATTTGGGGACTGGATCAACATAAATCTTATGCAGTTTAATAAGGATAAGTGCCAAGTTCTGCAGCTAAGGCAGAATAACCCCAAGCATCAATGCAGGCTGGGAACAAACTGTAGAAAAGACCCAGGGGTTACAGTGGATGCCAAGTAAAGCATGAGGCAGCAGCATGCTCTCAAGGTAAATAAAGCAAGCTGTATATTGGTTATATTAGGAGTGTGGCCAGCAGATCAAAACTCTGCTTGATGCCTGGCAAGGATTTGCAGGTCCCAAAATTCTTTCTCTGGTTCTGTGCGTCCCAGATCAAGAAGGATACTGAAAAATGGGAGAGTGTCTAGGTCAGGGCTATGAAGATGGGCATGTGCCCACAACACATGACATGGAAGGGGAGGCTGGGAGCTTCTTTAGTTCGGCAAAGAGGAGCCTGGGGGGGCTGCAGCTACCTGAAGGGACATTACAAAGACTACAGAGACTTCAAGTAGTAGCTAGTCATAGTGGACCTGGTTCTAGCATTGGCAATACTCCTGCTTCAAAATCCTGCCAAATAACAATTCTGCACTTCTTCTATGATTCCATGAATCTGTTCAAATTTCACCTCAAAACACGTTTACTGTTTCTACCACAGGGCTTATTACAGTGCCTTCAAGTAGGACATGGTTCTTACAGGTATGTCAAAGTCCTTCTGTGTGACAGAAATGTAACTGCTTAGCCTTACTAAAAAGTTGCAGAGCACAGATTGGGAAAATCCTGATCTGACTATTCCTGCTGTTTAACTCTTATGTAACAAATCTTTCCCTTTTCTTTCCAAACAGTTAAGTACCCTTTTGTTCTACAAAACAAGTAGCCGTTTGGGGCTCAAGAAGGAAAATCCTCAAATACAAGTAAGAGATGACTCCTTTGTATGTATAAAATTATTTCCTTTCTCTTGCTAACATACTGTTAATTTTTATCGTGAGATTCTTGTCTTGCATTTACTCAACAGTATTTTTTGGAACTGCTTGAATTCCCACATATAAGATAACAGACTGTGATTGTAAGATATCATGGAGGTTAAGTCTTACTATTGGGAAAAAGCAACTTGTTGAGTATGATGTAAAATTATCTTGATTTGGTAAGTTCTTTATATTATTCCAGAAGGATCTGACCACAACTTTGAAAAACAGAGAAGGTAGACTCCCTTGCACTGTGGTCTTCAGTTGTAAAGGAAAACAAAAAGAGCTTGAATAAGGCTTGCTTTCTGTAGCAATATTTTAATACTGAGGAAAGATTATTAATTATTTCTATCTCTGAAAAGAAAAGAAAGCATTAGAAATGTGAACTGTGGTTAAAAAAAACTCAAAATTTTTGAGATAACAGTGTATACAACACAAACAAACAGAAATACCACAGAGGCGATTTTGTAAACTGTTTACTCGTAGAACTGCAAAAGTATATTAACTCTCTACTTTCTTATTAAAACAAATAGTTAGAAACTTCCAGCCTATTAATTGTTAGGAGTTGATAGGCATATAATGAAATAATTATAAAAATGCCCAGAAACTTTACATTTTGAGGTGAATATGGAGTTGCGGTCTGAAAACAGGACTTTAAAAATGCTGGCTTTAATTCTAGCTGTCATTATGACACTCTTTGCATCTCAATATCTCTTTTTATGATGCAGTGTCATACTAGAAAACCACATTTTAGGAGCAAAAGTTTTCACATACATTCAACCAGTATCTCTTTCGCAAAGCATGCCTTTCATTTGTTAGGCTAGTTGTTTGCTTTCATGTTTCAGAGTTCAAGTTCACTTATTTCCTATTGCTTTATCTGAGTCAACAGCAACCTTCTGCAATACATTAACCTTAAATCCTGCTTGAGAATGGGGGTAGAGAGGAAGAAACCTTTTTACAACCTACTGTCTTGGTCTTGCTTTCACATTTTTAAAGAAACAGATTGAGGAGGGCTAAATTTGAGCTTGGTTTTCTTTCCCTCTTCACTTTTCATGTAGTTAAACAATATTAGCGTCATTCTCTCACTTAAAGGGCTATTTAGATGAATCAACGTTTATAGATCCCTCTGAAGAGGATTTTTTTAATGATAGAACTCAGAGATCTTATCAGTAACTGTCTGTTTGTCACCCACGGCCAGCACATGCACCTTTTCTCTCCATACGGCGTCATTTAAACCTACAACATACACTTAAGCATGAGAGTCAGATTTCCTTATCTGAGTCTGACATCATGATACACTGAACTGATTAGTCTTTTGAGAATAGAACTCCTAATTCCCTTGTGCAGCAAATTCTCCAGTGTACCAAACATCTGCTGCTTTTTCTGGGTTACACAGCTGTGAGTCACTGCAGCCTAAAAACTGTATGCAGATTTTAAAACCATTAATTCTACTAAACCACAATGAGTATTTAAAAATGAGACTTCTTCAAGTCATCTCAAATATGAAGGCACCATGGGCATCATTTTATTACCCATCACTTTATTACCCATTATCCTATGGTCATTTATGTCCAGGCAGAATATAAAAGCTACAATTTGGGCCCAATTACCATCTTAATCAAATTTGCAGTCACTTTATGCATAATACAGGGCAATGGGGAATGAAGGCCATAATCTGACTACACAGAGGCTTCAGCAGCAAAGCTGGTTTCAACAGATTACCTTTTCTAAGTGCTCTGCAACCAGGTCACTTAAAACACTGCTATACAGCGTCATTTAAACCTACAACACACACTTAGACATGTCACTCGAGAGTTTGCTGTATTCAATTTAAAGAAGTCATGTCTCAGTTTTACTTCCATTAAATTAATGCCTCTTTATAAGCTCTGTGTTGAGCATGCAGATCTTTCATATCAAATCAACCAGACTTTCTTGTCTGATACTTTTACGTTACCCTTAGATTGCAGTAGACGAAGCAGCAGAAACCTCGAGAATGAAAAGATTCAAATGATATGCTGAATTCTGAGGACAAATTAGTTCCACAAATACAGAGCAGAATAATATGCTCATGTAAGCAAGCAGAATCTGGTTTCTAAACTTTCACTGACCCTCTGAAGGTGTTTGAAAATAACACCGAAGTCCAACACCTCCTCTATGATCAAAGCCTAAGAAGTACAGAACCTTTCACTGTTATATAAATACAATAAACATAGTGACCATTCTGATTGTTTTTGAGAGGCCAACAATTAGTGTTAAACCAAAAATATTTTAATTCCAAATTGTGGGCAAAATCAGAAAAGGCCTGTTCTATTACAATGATTGCTTTTGCATGAGGTACATGAATCTGGGGAGAAGAAAGAAGGAAAACAATCAGGGGCTTGCAAGAATTCCTGAGTTTTCAAATTTGATACCTAATCCTTGATCTCACAGTTAGACCTCTGTCTGCCCAAGCAGAGTTTAATCCACAAACAGGCTCCTCAGCATGTTTCTGATTGTAAGAAATAAATTTCTGGTAATGGGAAAAAAAATTAACAGGCTCTTCTACTTATTTTTTAAGACATAAAAAGGGTCAAGCAGAAAAGCATGTGTTTCAAAAAACCTGCCAAAGATAAAGTCATTTTGTAAAACGTGCCTATTCATCAGCTTTCAAAAAATCAGCAAGTTCTTTATGTACAGCCAAAAATGCTGTTTTGTTGATGACCATTTCTGAATTTAGAAAAGAAAGCAGTTTAGTTTAAATAGTTACTAAGTATGCTGGCTTCCAAGTGGCACACCTTGCTGTTGTGATCACCGAAGTACAGAAAACTGTTCAGAACTGGAAGAGCTAAGTAGGCTAAAAAAAAATCCAGTAGTCAACAGCTGTTGCTTTTTATCAGAAGTCTATTTAATATCAATGTAAAGAAAAAAAGAAAAAAGTAAAACAGGCCACTCCTTGCTAACATGAAGTGCTATATTATCTAGGGCATTTCTCTCTCCAGCCATCAGTTTTGAACTAGATACACACACTGAACTCAAATTTTATGTTTGCAAGAGAACTCTTCCAGTCTCTTCCAGAGACTGTATAAGAAGTCTTAAATTCTACCTTGTTGTCAACAGCCAAAAAAAGAACTGTGATGCCTTCACCCTCCTCTTAAGCAGAGAAGTTATGGCCTTTATAGAGATAAACAAGTGCTTCGGACCATTTCTGGGATGAAGATGCATTCTGAAGAAGTGTATTGAATTGCTTTTTGTTTCTCTCTACTATTCTTGCCTTCAGAGCATTAAGCGGCCACTTAGAATCATAATGTGTAGCAGTCTTGAAAAGAGAGATCCCTAACATTTTCTGGGAATATCAGAAAGCATGAAAAGCCATCATCTAATGGCTACAAAGTGAGTTTCTGAAACAGATTTCTGAAAACATAAGTTTTCTTTTTCCCTATGCTGCTACAAGATAGAACAAAGGTCACTGTATGTATATTAATAGCTTATGACACTGTGCTTACTATTCCTTTTACATGAAGATGTTCTAATATAATGATCTCCATGTTAAATTGGTTTATTCTTTGATATAACAAATTATATAATATAACTATATAATTCCATCAATTTTTAAGAAAAATTAAGTTCTCAAGTTCACCAAATCATTTTCTATATCATAGGATATGGCTTCTTCTTCATTTGGCAAGTTCCTTCAGGTGCTACATGTTAGTATAGCATCATACCTATGAATAAAAGACATTTTAACAATGCTTCTGATGATCAAAATTAGTCCAACGTCTGCCATTTTTCCCCCAACTGTATACATTGAAGAGTGAATATTGCTATGCATGAAATGATGAGGAGATGCATACCATTTTACATGGTTTGACCAAAAGAGGACAGTTTAAGCTCTACTACAGCTGAGTCAGAAAAGCAGAATCCCAATGACTTCAGTGGTACCCAGTGTGGGCTTTGTGTGGGTAAAAGAATGCTGTATAAATAGCACTTACATGAATAGGGCCCAGTTCTGTATGATTTCTTTCCTACAATATACATTCTTTCATATATTCTCGCTTATTGTACATTAGGCAAAACTGAAGCATGATTTTAAACTGGATGTAAATACTGGATATTTAACTGAAGAGAAGAAAAAAAATAATCACTTGAGCTCTTGAAATTTGAAAGTAGAGTACCAGTTTTTCAATTCTTTCCCTAACGAAGATAGTGGAAAGAGTGGATGATGGAAGAAGCTGTCAGATATTTAATTAACAAAGACAGAACCAGAGGAAGAGAGAGAGTGGGTGATGGGAGGAAAGACAGAAAAGAACAGCTAACTGAAGGAGGTAGAGAGGCACAAGACATTATAGAAAACTGGGCAATGAAATAAAGAAGCCTGAAGGACTAGGATGGATGTGGAAGAGAGCGCAAAGAGTAAGAAAGGATTCTTAGGTAAAATAGAAAAGACTTGAAGAAAATAAGTACATTGTGACATCGGATAGAGAAGTGTGTTTTTTTCCTGGAAAGTGCACACTGTATTTTGGGCACTGCTGTACATAAATGTATTGATTAGTATCTCTGATTGGACTGAAGCACTATCTTGCTGTAAATGGGTGATAGAATTTTTATTGCGAAGGTTTAAAAAAAAAACCAAAACATAACAAAAAAAAAACCCCAGAAACTGCTTGGTTCCTGTCAGCAATCCCTTGCATACGTATTCCATCCCTTTCCCTCTATCATCAACATTTCTTTGCTTTTCTCCTAATTCCATATGGCAGGAGCCAGGTCTGCATATTCTCCCTGAGCTTTGTAGGGAACTAGGTACGAAAGGGGACTGCCCAACAGGTTTTGCAGGATGAGAGAAAATATATTTGTATAAAGAGCATTAATGGATTTCTACATCCATTTAATCATACCAGACATTTTTACAATTATTGTGTTCACAGACCAGTGTTCTGTTGTTCTTAGCCTTTATTTTCTCCCCCATAGAACAACATCCTGATCCTAACATCAGTTCAAGACATAAACACAGAAGAGGAAGGAGGAAAAATAATGGCTACTAGATACTTATGCGAGAGGGAAAAAACAGACAGACAGAAAGGTAAGTGGGGAAATACGCCGTAACTGTTCATTGCTGCTGCCACTCCTCCTGATGGTCAAGTTCACTCACTGCATTTCCTCTCAAATTGCCCACTGAAGTTCAGACGGGGGGGTGTCTTAGGTATTTGTACAACAGGGTTCTAACATGACCAGCAATCCACTGACTTCCAGTGGGCACAACTTAAGATTGCTGGAGGAAGCGGTCAGAGATATGAGGATGCTATTTACTAAGTACACTGGACTCAGAAGACTGACTTCAGTCAGTTCCTTCAGAGGCCCAGGAGGCGTAAGTTAAACACTCTGTGGCCAGGGAAGATTTAGATAAGAAAGATGTGTACAATCCTCCTTTAGTTTTAAAACCCTTTTCTCTTCCGATGCTTTGTTCCTGCTGTCAAGATAAAACAGCATTTTGATTTAAGGAAATCGTTCCAAAGCCTTCATGTAGCACAAGTAGCTATTTGGCAGTACTGAACTCAAGTTATGCCTGCAGGGTACTGGGTGCTGTCAACTGCAAGCACGACGGGATTTCTCCATAGAGAAGGGATACAGGAATGAATTTAGCAAGGCTACAGAAGGGAACTGGTATGCTACTGGTCCTGTAAATAGTGACATGTACTTGTAAGGTTGCATTTAAGGCTAGAAATTTTAAAATAGTCCCATTAATTTAAGTCACTGGACTGTCATGTCCAACATTAAAGACAGGAAGTATTTCTAAATACGCTCCCAAGAGGAGTTCCTGGCTGCCAGAGAGCAGGCCACCCTCAGCAACACACAGACCTCCTCAGCCAAGCATTTCACTCACCCTAGAGACCATAAAGACTTGCACGAGGTCACATTTTATGGGTTTTGATATTTATGTTAAATCGCTAGGCTTGCAGAATTTTCAGCTTCCATCCACAAAACATTTTCACAGAATTAATCCATACTGTACAATCCAATTTTAGTTTCCAGTCTGGGTATAATTAAGGGCAAAAGGGGTAGAACAGAGTTTGTAAAGCACTGGGTATGACAGTGTTCTCTTCCAACTGTAGACCTCTACTGTATGACAGACAGAATAAGAGAAGAATGAGTATTCTGTTATATCTGGGGGTAGGTGGGACTGGTGTACTCAAGAGGTAAAGATACTTTACCTCTGCTTACTGAAACATGAAGATTGCAATAAGGATGGGGTTTTCAACCGCAGGTTTTGAGCCCTGATGCTCCCATATTAGTATATGAGGAAGGCCAGAAAAAGGCACAGGCAGTTGACAGTGGGTATGCAAACTCAAGAGTACCAGGAGCTGTTGAGCTGTCACCTGTTCCCAACAGGCTCTTTGGCAACCCTGATAAATTTCTCCAAGGTTTTGTTCAATCCTCATCATGTCATCCATCCTATACTGCTTAGCTGCTCTCCCCCTCAAATCTCAGTCTTCTCACTCAGTCTCCACCCCTCTTACTCCCAAGTGCATTTGCAGAGCAAAGGCATTAAGCCTGAAAGAAAGGCTGCTATTCAGCATATGAATTTAAGCACCTGCTTAACTGGATTTAATCAGATACTGAAATGACTTGTCAAATCCGATTCAACTAATAGGAAGGGCTAACAAAAAATTAAAATTATACACAAATTTTGCATATTTCTTCAACATTGTTGTTTCCATCAGGCTGCAAGTATCAGTGGATGGAATCAACTGATGAACTTAAACAACACTGATTACCTTTCATGAATCTCCCTGAGCTATCACTAACACAATGAATAGCTCAGACTTTTAATAAAAGCTTAGAATTGACTTATGCCTCAGATGGTCCTACAACACATGACTAGGAAGCAGTAAGCTTTCAAGAGCTGTGAAATATGAGGAAAATGGGAACTAATATTGAAATGGATCACTTAAAATATTCCCTTTGTGAAAGTGTGATTTTTTTTTTTATTTCCCCTGATTTTTAAATGTATAAATGTGATTTTTATAAGAGGTTTGTGTCTAATCTGGGAATGAAAAACATGAAATGAAAGCACTTCATTTATTTTAAAGCGCAAATTTTAACACAATTTTGTACAGGCATCTACATTGTCTCTTATGCATATTTTGAATTCCAGCTACTTCAGAAACACACACACATTTATTCCCAGACATTTCTTATCAGAATTTGTGAAGAAGATATATCTGAAAGTGCTTCAAGTCAGAGATATTTCTAAGACACATGCCTTGCCAGTACATACTTGTACAATTAAGGTATGCTCTATTTATTCACAGATCCCAAAGCAACCTGCACTAAATTCTGTCCTCTATCTGGAGTTAAATGAACAGCAGTTATCTGGTTTATAGATTTGACAAATTCTTCTGGATACCTGCCAACTTTGTGATCTACTTGAACTACAGCTTAAGAACAGTATGAGATCACCAGGATTTCTGCACAACTTCAAAGCTCTGTAAACTAGAACTGCAGAACTCTCAGGCTGAACAAACACCTTCAGGCTCTCTGTGCAGCTTTGAGGCTCCTTGAACCACAGCTATTTGTTTCAGAGAGTTTACAAATTCTGTTAGGCATATCTGGAGTGCACCTAAATTCTAATACATGTCAGATATTTTTTGCACTAAAAGGAACTTCAATATTCAGAAGTCCATGGCTTTTAACTATCATTTTGCTCTACCAAAACAAATTTTATTTGGTTGCCATTAAATTAAAATTTGTAAATAGAAACAATTTTCTAGACCATATTTAACAAAAAGAGGCCCCGGGAGATTGTCCTTGCAGTGAAAGCTGCTACTTATAAAATCCCTTACTAGGAAAAGCTCCTTATCTAATTAAAATTCAAACTGTCACTAAAAAAATTTCTCCATTAGCTGGAGAACACACATCAACATTTTAAAACTCCAGAAGCTTAAATGTAGTCCGTAATCTGTTTTAATCTGGAAACAAGTTAGAATCTTAAACGTAATGCCTCCAACAGTACCAAGACAGCAGGGATGCTCATTTTCTTGAACACACAGCATGTGAACAGACCCGGGTGGACTAGTCAACAGTGCAAAGTGGGTTTTCTCTTACATAAGTAACTGGGTCACTGTTTAATGTCCCTTTGTCATTCTAAGGCATGAACTCCATTCTGCAATAGAGTTAAGAAGGGATAACAACCAACCTCCTTGACAGATGCCATAGATGAATCTCCATAGCTTTCTCTCCTGTCAAACAGTGATGACATTGTTTTCTCCTTTTTTGAGCAAATGCTATTTTATGGTTATATCTCTTTCTTTTTTTTTTTCTTTTTTTAACATATTTGTAAATAATTAAACTCTCAGAACTTCCAGAAATAAATCAGCTTTACTTGGGGAAGACGGAAAATTATAATGAGTCTTCTCAAGGACTGTCAGCAGCAGCCAAACAGTACTACAAAAAAAGAGGGTAAAAATTATCTGATTTTATTTACATGTATACCCCAACCATTTTCCTAACTTTTTTTTGGGGGGGAGGGAATGAGGGTGTGGGTGCAGAGTAGAGCTCCTAATTTCTTTCTACTATTTCTGTCCTCTGTTGTTCCATTCATCCATTTATTATCCCTGTCTTTCCTCTGCTTCTAGTATTTCTCTCCCTCCACGCATCTCCCTTAAGGGATTTTTGTTCCCTTCTATTCTTGTCTTGGTAGCTTTCTCATTTCCATTATTACTGCTTTGTTTCCTTCAGGTTTCAGCTGTTATTTTGCCCTTTCTCTTTCCACTTTTATTTTGACACTACAGAAAGCCAGATGTTCCTCACAGACTTCTGAAACTACCTCTGAATATTCTGTTCTCAGGAAACGCATTTGTGAATGAAGCCTTTAACCTAAAGCTAAAGACAAAATTCGTTGGTTTCAGTCTTACATAATAACAAAAGATCACAAATATTGGCCTGAACACAGGAACAGTTATTCATTAAGGAAGGTCAGTCAGAACTAATCTAACCTCTGTGGCTGCTTCAGAAGCACACTTCGAGGAACATTACTGAAGCAAAAGAGATGCAGTCTAAAAGCAGTTTCCTCTGTGTTTGTGTTTTAAAGACAAGACTTTTGCCAAAATCAGTCTCATTTTTAGGAAATCCTGATACAATATTTTATACCGGCTGAAATTGGTGTACTCTGGCTGGCTAGACCTAATATACTGGTGTTGTTAGAAGTCTCATTGTTTTAGCAAAAACTTTAAAAGAATTAAAATTTACCTTTTTGTGCAACTGATATATCTATTTTCCAAGCAGTTTTATTAGGCTGACATATCTCTTGTAAGAAAACTAGCAAAAGAGCTCTCAAGATGGAAGACTTTTTTTTTCATTAGCTCTCATTCCTCTCATGTCTGAGGCTCCTGATTACATTTTTTTAATAAAAAGCAGGCAGGTTTATCCCTATCTTCCTGAAAGCAATATTGCACACAGCCATGCCTGAAGCTTCACACCCTCCTGCCTCCTTTACTGTGAACCAACGCCCTGAAGACAGAGCAGCTTCTTACACCCTGATCTCTGGTTCAGTTTAGATTTGCTGTTTGAGAACCACCCAGGTGACCCCAAAACTTGATACATAGTTGCACATGGTAATTCTTCAGGAAAATTGCGAGAGAAAATTGAGTATATTGGGGGGAGAGGGGAAATATAAATCTCTGTTCTGACAACAGTGTAGCTAAACGGACAGTACTTAAATCCATCTATGTTATAGCCTGTGTGCCTTATCTATGTTGTCATTGAGCTATTACTGTTAGGTACTGTGAAAAGAGTCTATGAAACTCCTTGATCTCATTGTGCAACTAGAAGGTTGCTCTCGCAGTTTGTTGCTCAACTAAACACCGAAGTACATATTAAGCTTCATCAGAGCAGAGGCTGCCTTCCATTTCCTGCTAACAAAACCAGTACTCTCAAAATGGAAGAATATTTTTATGACCTTTCACTATTAGAGACCGTAGCATCAACACTTCAAACAAACTGACATATGCCATAAGAAACAAATTGTGATATGTATTTGTGTTCTGCATACAAACTCTCATACGTGGTGGTTCTCCATCTTTCTGGGCCAATGGATTACTGTTGAGTGGTCAATATATAACCAAGTTCCTGATTTTTATTTTATTAATTTATGTCTGTGGAATAACTGCAGCCTGCTTAGAATAACCTCCACAGGCCACTGCTCTAAAATAGAAAGCTTTTCTTGGATATGGTGTGTTTGCACGAGGATACAGGTTGTGTTTTTCAAGATTAAAAACAAGAAAGTTGACTGGGGAAAGGGGCCGTTCACTGTGAAACTGAAGCATTATGTTAGTAACTGAACAGTAAAAACCTGTAATTGTTCTTCTAAAAACAGAAGTAAAGTACTAGTGGTGCACATGTCATCTCAAGTATTCAAAGTGCTCTTCTGCCAGGAGTACTTAAGACAACTTGCCTCTTGAGGCCAAAAGTTGACTATTGTTTAAACTGTACAACTTCAAAAACTATAAATGCAAGCAACAGAAATTATGATTTTGGAAAGAACTGATATTAATGAGTGGAAATTGCTATCCTCTAAGAGGAAAAAACTGCCATGAGAATGTCGTCAGAGGAACATGCACTTGGAACCAGAGTGGCAGCAGAGATATTTCTATATAGTAAAGATAATGCAGATCCAACAACAGAAATCTTTTGATTTGAATTAGAATACATCTGCTTGGGCTTCCATTTTATATCATTAGTATACAAACCAGCTAATATCATACCAACCTTCATAAATACAGAGGAGACCATATGTTTAACCATAAGACATTACTGCAGCCTCTGCCACAAGCATTTGTTTGTTGAGCATGATTTATGGAATGATACGCAAGCTATACAGGAAGAACAAATTCATCCTTGATTTAATTCTAAGGATTTTCAGTTTTTATGCAATGCGTTACCAAAAAGAATACTATAAGCTGAGGGAAGCTAGTGCACCGATTATATGAGATTGGACATAGATCTTAAACATGGAAAGTCATTATGGGTTGCTAGCCAAGGTGAAACTGATTTCAGTCTTTGCCACTCTTTGGAGCAACAAGATCTGCTGCAGAGGCTACCTAGAGTTTGCCTTTATTTTAAAGACAGTGGAATGAGGCCCTGGTATGTAATGAAATAAGGGGGGAATAAAGGTTCCTCTGTATTTTCACAAGCAATCTCTCTGGGCAATTATGGACAGGTGCTGATAGGTTCTACAGGAAAATTATTCTGGTCTTCCTGAAAATAATTGTAATGACTCTTACTTATGCAGCAAGCTGTAGCAAATTCTCAAACTGTTAACAAACTTGCCTGCAACAGAAGCATAGCCTTGTCTAAAAAGCAATGCTGGGCTCATTCCGCACCAGCTTCTCTGAACAGCTTTTAGCTGATGCCCTGAAGTTTTTATTTTTGGAAGCCAAAACAGAGTTAGCTACATCTAGACTTTGACCAGAACAATGAGATTAATAGTCCTTCTTTGTGAATAGAGACAGGAAAAATACGCAAACTAAATCCCAGTGTCTTGTCTTCTACACCCACATGAAAAGAGAGACCTTGACTACATCATTATAGTTTTACCTAATTCCGATAAAATCTGATAGTTATGCCTTGTGCCTAACCCCGGCAGCTTCTAATTTGAACCATTTTCCAAAGGTTCACCACTGCTTTAAAGAAGTTAAGTACTTATCCTCATTTTACAATCAGAAAAACTGAGGCACTGCAACCGTTTCTTGCCATGGAAACTTCTAGTTAAAGTGAAAGATGTGTGTGATCTGCAAAGAAACTACTGATTTACCTAAGGCACAGGAAATGCTGATGTCAAACCCCCGAGCTGAATTCAGGAACTGCTATCCTCTTACCCTGGTTGTGAACCACAGCTCCTTGCCCTCCAGATGTGCAACCTAGATCCTACCATCACATCTGACAGGCTGGCTGAGTCTTTGGCAGCTCGAGGGGGGTTACTCCTTACCCATCTCTGGAACCTGTATTACAGACAGATTTCTGGAAACTCTGTTTTACGGTAGCTGTTTAATACCAGGAGAGCTGTAGTTTGTGCAGGAGGAAGAGGCAAGAGAAATTCACTGAGCACTTTCTAAGGAAAAATCAAATACTGTACTTCCTAAATTCACATGGCATTTGTCGGAAGCTCCATACAAGTGGCAATCAGTGTGAAACTACTCAATTTACAATCTTTAGATAAAAAAAAAAGGCAGAGGTAATATGGCTGCATTTGTAGGCATGAGTAATGCTCTTTCTAAAAGCCAGAGGCATATCCTTGGATCCCTGTGTCTTCCACAAACAATGAACGGAGATTATAAAATAATCTCCTAAACGTATTACCCCAACTGTCTCCATTATGCAAACAGCAAACTGGGAGAGCGTCCTGGGGGTGCCTTATATAACTCCTTGCTCCGAACCCCCCTTGGCACTCGGGGAATTGCTCTTTCCTCTGACCCGCTCGCATTCAGAGCCTGGAGGGCGGGGCGCCGTGCGGGGAGCACCGCGGGGCTGAGCGGCCAGCAGCCGGGCTGGGGCAGAGCCGGCGGGCGGGGCCGGCCGGCGACAGCGCAGGAGCCGCGGAAACTTTGCGCCGCAGGGGCAGTGGCCGTGGCCACAGCGGCGACGTGGAAGCGGGGAGGTGGGGGGGACGACACCGCTCGGCGGAGCCCCGCTAGCCGCCCCGACCCTCCTCCCGGGCCGAGCACGGAGGGGAGGAAGGCGGCCGATAAGGAAGTTGCACCAACCGCCTCTCCCCGCCCGGGCCTCCGGCGACAGAGGGGCGGGGGCAGGGGGCTGCACAGCGCGGAGCTGGGGCGACTTACCCATGGTGCCGCCGCGGCCTCCTCCTCCTTCTCCTCCTCACCCTCCTGCTGCTGCTGCTGCCGCCGCCTCTCCGCTGGCGCGGAGGGAGGCGCGGGAGGCGTGTGCGGGGAGCGGGGCAGGCGCGGAGCCTGCGTGCGGCGCGGCTATGAGTCAGGGTAGCACATCCGGGCAAGGCCGCCTGGGAGACACCCCGCCCGGCGGCACCCTGCCGCCGCCCGCTACTGCCGCCGCCGCCGGGGAAGGGCGGGCAGCCACGGAGGCAGGAGGAGGTGCGGGGCCGGCGGCAGCGCCCCCGGCTGGGGGGAGGAGACAGCTGGAGGGAAGGGGTGGGGTGGGTCCCCGCGGGGAGCGATAGCTCCCGCCCCTCGCCGCGGCCGCGGGCCTCCTTTGTTAGAGGGGCTGGGGTGGGGCAGGGCGCTGAGGGAGCGGGGGGTGCCGGTGCGACCGTTAGTAACGGCTGGGAGCGCGCGCCGCGCGGTAATGCCCCCCCCCGTCCCCCCCCGTCCCCTCACGCTGCGGGCGCCTGAGGATGTTCCTCTGTTCTCCCAGTGCCCCAGGTCCCGCGGGGAGAAGGGGCTGAGGTTTTACCCACGGGGCAGCGGGAGGGTTTTTTTGGGGTTTTTTTGCCATCCTGCAGCGTTCTGTGGAAGGAAGGCAGGCTGCGGCTGCGGTTGGTGCTGCGGGCCGGTGAGGGAGAGCGGGGTGGGGCGGCGGGAGGGCCGCGCCCCGCTCCGCGGTGGCTGGGCGGGAGGGCAGCAGCCGCCGCCGCCTCCTCCACCTTCCTTCAAAGGCTTGAGCGCCGGCGAGGGTCCCTCCCCGCCGCGGGAGCAGGTTGGGGTGGTTTGAAAATGGGGAGTATTTCGCAGGAGGGGGCGGATTAGCCCGGGTGGAAAAGCAGTTTTTGGGGTGGGCTGTGTGAGGAAAAGAGTCGGAGGAGGAAACCGGCAGGTGAAGTCCAATGTTTTGCTGAACCTCTGTTGCGAGTTTTACACCTGAACCCGAAAGGCTTCTGCACAAGGTAGTTATGTGTGGAAGGCATTTTTTTAACAAGAAAATTAATCTCTGTTTTCAGCGTTCCCCCTTTCTGCCCTAGGATACTCTATAACACAGGAAACAATGGGGACTGTTTGATGTTAGTGTCCTTTAATTTATAGCGCTTTGACTGGGAACCATCTTGGGGCAGGGTTGAAATAAATTGAGTAGCTCTTGTAGTATTTTCACTTTTTCCTAAATCTTCCCATATTTAGGTATTCACGGGCTTACCTGAGTAAATCCTAAAGTGTGGTTAAATAGAGTAGGACCGAAGAGTATGAGAGGGTCTTGCTTGCCCTATAGAAAGGGATAGGCCAGAGAGAATTCAGAGGAGTGATGCAAGAAGAAGGTGTGAATGAGTCAGCCCCCGCAGTGGCTTCACAAGTGACACCAGCAGTCTCTTTCAACCAGCGATCAGCACCTGCTAGGGGTTTCCTCTCTGGAAGAGATCCCGGGAGCTCTCATGCCTGTAAAAGGGCAGTGTGATGTGACAAGCAAAGAATAATTCATCAGTCCTTCTGCAGAGTACAGACATCTTGGCGTTTACCCGTTTACTTTGGGTGTAGCCCTAGGATTCACCAACTCTTTCCTAAGGACATCGGCAGAATTTTGCAGTTGACTTCAGCGGAGTTAACCACTGTCCCAGTCTGCGGAACTTGACACTGAAGATGTGTAATATTATGGTCAGCTGATACTGACAATGTGTATGTTTTTACAATTGCTAGACAACTAAAACACTTTTGTTATTGTTTGCATTCCACTGTGACTGCAGAAAATTCAAACCAGAGCATGTTGGTCTTTTTTTTTAACTGGAGGGCTTGTCTAATTCAGTACCTAATAAAATACAGGGATTCTTAAATGAATCTGAGTGGTGAAAAGTTATATTTTTCTGCTTCCGTCTATTTTCAAATCTTGTCTGAAATTCGTCGTTGTCCTATCTTTTTGCCTCCATATTTCTTATGCTCAGCTCTAAGTTTTGCTTTGGCTTTATAACTATGTCCCAAATGTTTCCTCTACTTGTCTGTGGAAAAAGGCAGTGAAATTCTGTTCTTACTGATCCATCTCTGAGGGATCATGGAGGAGATATTCCACATATTATTCCGTGTTATTTTCCACTTGGATACCTGAGCATGGATAATCAGAGCAATCTGTAAAATGCATGGGTTTCACAGATTTACTTGCATGTCCTACCTGAAATGCAATGCATACATATATCTTTGCAAGGGCCGGAAAGTGAGGACTGTCACCTGCTCCGAGAGAGGATTTTGAGGACAGAACTGAAGAGTTCTCCTTTTAAAAACATTGCCAGAAAGAGGCCCAGCATCATTATTAATAGTTTTTGGTGGATCCAAAAGAACTGTTTATAACTAGGGAGACTTTTTGATCTTTTGACTGAATACTTATAAATTCTAGGAGAGAAAGAGAAAACTCTGAAGGAGACAAGAACTTCATTTTTGTCAATATCTCAATTCAAGCTTACAACAGAACAAAAGGGCTCTTGTAAAAAAAAAAATCCAAATAAAGCCCTGCCGTTCTTGCAGCTTAATGCAAGATCCTGTACGTATGGCTACTCGTGGTATAGTGCAGAAGGGAGAGGAGTCTTTATGAGAGGAATTTCTGTCTCCAAGAGACTGTACAGAAGAGTTTTGGGCCATCAGGCTCTAAATACTTTATCTATTGAAGATAGATAAGCAAAATCAGTGCGCTGAATTTTTTTAAAGTGATTAGCACCTGTGAAGTGTGATGCAGTGATGCTTTTGAGAATATCTCATTAAAAACAATGAAATGATGATGTTCTTGATGTATTCATCAAGGAAAAAAATAATTAAGAAACAAGTTTTTGAGGAAAACTGGGAACTAGAAGCAGTGTATTAAGTTACCAGTGAGGTTTGCGATAGAAATTGTGAAGAAACCTGTACAAGCATATTCTGTGGATTTCAGGGGATGTTTAATTTCAGCAGCGGGGAAGAGAATTAAAGATTCTTTCATAAAAATATCCTTTGGAACGGCTTATGAGATCCCTGCTTGTTTCTGCACTTGTAATGCAGCTGTGAAAATGGAGTTGTAGACTGCAGAAATTCTGAAGTTATTAACAAGTGCTGTCTCGCGCTGCCCAACACTGACTACGTCTGATGTACTGCAAAGAAAATGGAAAATTTGGTCGAAGTGACCTTCCAGTGCCTATTACTTTATGAATTTTCTTTTTCATGTCTTGAACCAGTTTCAAATTCTCAGCACATCTCCTCACCCCTGATGTAGCAACTCCTTGAAAATCTCATGTACGTTATATCATTTAGTTTGGCACAAAGGTGCGTGTAAGGAGTATATTTTTAATTGCCTCTGTACTGATGTTAGAAACCTCCATGAGTGACAGGAGAATATTGGGATGCTTAAATACATAGGAAAATATGGTATGGTACTGTGACTTAGTGGAATTTGGATCATCTGATGGGAATAGGCTGTCACAACTTGTTCCGTAAGTAAGGAAGGGCAAAGAAAGCAGAAGTGTGGGTAGCGCTTTACCTTTTGTTTCCTATCAGCAGCACAACCGCCTGAGTCCTGGCACCTTGAGAAATTTAAGTTCTTGTAAAACTAGAGGTGGAAATAGTGCAGGGCTATCTGTGAACTTGCACATGGACAACAGGACAAGCTACTTCTTGAGATCTTCCTGTGATATGTGAGTGGGGAGACAACAAAGCGTGCACAGGGTTGGAGTGTGGGAGAACTTGATGTTCTTCTCCCTGAGAGTAAGCTGCCTCACATTTTCCGTGGGATAAAGGCAGTTATTAATACAGAAGTGAACACCTGATCTTGTTCAATGAGAACTCCTTCATGTTCCCATATCTGGTGTGTAAGTATTCATGATAAAGCCTTTCTGTTAAGTGCTGCAAGTTGAAATTAGAAAACTCCAGCCTTGACATAAGGTACAACTTTCTAGCTGTGAGTGCAATTTAAATTCCAGAATGGCTGACCCGGAAAACTGAAATCTGAGAAACTAATGGGTTTTTTGTATCTCTCAATCCCAAGCTTTCAAAAAGCAAAGCTTTAATCTGGCTGAAGGGAAAATCTGTGTGTGTTATGTATGAGTGTGTGTGCTTTGTGTGTCATGCTAAAAGATTGCAGTAGCCTTTTCTGGTATGAAAATTGGGGACTTTTTGAATGACCAGTGTCTCCCACTTTCTTCCTGGGTGTAGGGGATAGTATTAATGGCATATGATACTTGATATCTTCATAACACAGACTCTGTAAACTTCACCTCACCAGCATCTCGTCGTGCAGCTGTTTTGGGCATGAGAATTTGGTGGGTCCCAGTCGAGTTTGACTAAATCCCATTAGGGTTTAGGTGAGTAAAGCCAGACTAATCTGTGGAACATCTAAGGTTAAATTTATTGGCCTGTGGTACACAGGTGACCTAATTCCCCCTGCTGGCATTATGCCTAAGGAGATGATTCAAGACAGCTGGGAGGGTTGGGAGAAAAAAGTAGAAAAAGATGAACTAGCTTCCTGGTTTATATTGATTTTATATATCTGAACTTTTTTCAGACAGTGTAGATACCTTAGAATGAAAGAAGTTAACATACTCACCAAGAAGGGGCTTTGTCTGCAGTCATCTCCAGCTGTGCTCTAGGTATGTTCTTCCAAATATTTACTAGCTATTTTATTTTTTTTTTCTGCTTAAGTTGGAGGGATGTGAAACAGATTGGGGAAAAAACCCTTTTTATAGATTCACACCACTATTTCTGAGTAAGTGCTAATAGATAATCATGTTCTTGGGTAAAGGTTTATTTTGGAGCTGTTGTATGTACGAAGCAATTATACAGTGCTCTTTATTTTTAATTGTATATCTTCATTTGTGTAAATCACATGTTCTTGGACTTAACCAGTGAAGTGTGTACATCTGTGACAGAGTTTGCTACAGTATATTTTATTTAAGTGTTATGAAGCATTTTATACTTAAATGTTATAATTTATTACTACATAAATAGTGTTATTCCTCTAGTGAGATCATTATGTCCTATTAATTTTCTACTTCCATCAGTTTTTCTACTTTGGCGCAAATAAAATTAAAACCTGTAAGTAACTTCTAATTTGTAAAATATAGCTTCTGACTTGGTAATACTAATGGATAAAATTTGAATTCTACTTAAGCAATTGTAATTGTGAGAACGAAGCTGTAGCTAAGTAGGGTCACAGTGTTCAACTGTTAGTGATGCCTAAGCCAAAAGATTACAATGCAAAGAAAAGGACATTTTAAGGTAGAGTTACAAAAAAGACTGGTTTGAATTCCCACCATTTATGCTTTCTAGGTGGTAGAGGCAAGTTACTCAGGTCTGTGAGTGTATGCCCGTGATGATAGTCTTTCAATAACTAATGGATAAGAATAGATCTACTGTTCATTGTATATATTCTGATAGAATAAAATAGCACAAAAAAAGCACCCTGCCCATCTCCAAGAAAAACCCCACTATGCTTTAGCACACAGTATATCCCTCGGTGCCAGGTTCAATACTGCAGTGCTTTAATAACATCAGCAAACCTCGGGATTTAAATAAGACACGTGTATGCTAGCCTTTCTTATTTAAATCTTTCTGCCCTTTTTGAACCTTGCAATCCAGTGAGCTTGAGCTTCCCCAGTACTCTTTAACTCTTTCTTTATTTTGCCTCTATTTGCTACCTCCCTATCGGGAAATAGTTTTGCCCAGCTTGACAACTAAACTAATTCTGACTGAACTTAATAAATGAATAACGTATTAGGCAGATGAATGTCTTTCAGAAGGATTTGCAACTTTGAGGCAATGTCTTGCCACATCATTGCCCACAACATGCTAGTGTTACGCTAATCTGGAGAATATTCAGCTGCCTTGACTATGACCTTTTAAAGCCTGTCTTTAGTTCAAGCAGATGAAATGTGAACTCTGTGGTATTTAATTTTTGGTTCTTTAGTAAAGGAATTCAGGCTATGCCTTAAGGTAGTAAAAAATTCTTTAGTCTGTATGCATGCAGGACCCTGTATGTTTTGTGGTTCCTTAACTGTAATACTGGCCATAGGTTTTACTGAATTTCAGAAATGGAACTTTCACTAAACATGTGCGTATATTTAATATGTTTATGTCCATATATACACACAAATATGTGTACATGCGTAGATATTTCTGGAATATCTTAAAAATATAGATCAAGTATAAACTAAAAAAAAAAGTCTTTCGCGTTTGTGGAATTCTGAATATCACAGACAAAATCCTTAGGCTTTAATTTTTCAATATTATAGAATTTAGCTTTTTCCAAAATGTTACAGTTTTCACATTCTTGTTGAATGCATTGTTTTGCTGCAGCAGGGGTGCTTTTTTTTTCTTTCTACCCCTTGAGATACTGCAACCCGTATTTCTCTGATTGCATTCCACAACATAATTAGCTGCACCCTGTTGTCCTGGGTCTTAAAGGTAGAGCCCACTTTGCAACCAGGCAACTCCGGGTATAACCCAATGCTTTGAAGTAATTAATTTTGTCATTTTTCCTAGACAAGCTCTCATACTGTATTTGAGATAGATACTGCAAGAAACAGCCAGTGATTTCTATAGCTGAAAGCATGCAGTTGGGTAAATCTGAGAAGAAAACTGAATTTTCATATAGATGTTGAACTCTGGTCTGATCCTCTCTGTCTCAAGCTTCTTTTCCTTGTATTTCCTTCTACCATGCAGCTCAGGAGGTTGGGGTGGAATAGCAATTTATGCTTTGAAAGTGATTAATGTGTGCAAAGGCAGGGTGTGTGTCTCTGTGTGTAAAAGGTGCATGATGGGGCAATTAACTGTAAGTGCTACTTCAGGCAATAAAGATGCTGGTGTTTATGAAGGGATCAGCAAGTGTCTCTTTCAGTTTTGTTAGTTGTGAATTTTACATTCTTTTAATTTTTTTTTTTTGTTGAAATCTAGGCAGCAATAATGACATTTCCAATCAAACCCACATCCATTGTAGCACCAAGAATAAGTTGTAGCAATTCTAGAGAAAGACGGTGTCTTCCAAAACTAGAATTAGGGAAAATCTGTGCCTAGACACCAGAAGTTCAGCCTTTATCTTCTCTGAATGTTGTAGTGAACTCTTGGCAAGCTTTCCTGTTCACTGAGGCTGAGAATTTCAGAAAGGCAATTCTGAGACATTCAAATGCCCACAAGAACTACTCTCAGGATGCTGAAGCATTTCACTCTGTAACTACTTGATACATTAAACCTAAATGTTTGATTCTTCAGATTTCTTGGGATTTGTGTCTGCAGAATGCTTGATATTTCAAATATTTGTGTCAGTTTCTCCTTCCTTGATGTCATTTTCTTTTCCTCTGAAAGGGCATTACATACATCCTGCTAGATACAGTAGCAGGAGAGCTCAAAAGTTGGGAAATATGCTAATTTTAGCTGTGTCCTGCAAAATATTACTAAAACAACTTCACTGAGGTAGACTTCCAACTTCTTATTGTTTGCCCTTTAAGGCTTGGTCTCTGTGAAAAACCAAACATAATGATATTCCAGGCCTAAACAAATTTATTTACTTTCCCCAGTAGGACTGGAGATATAAAAATAGTACTGTTTTTTTAAGAAAAAAAATATCTTGCCTTTTGGGACAAGTTCAGTTGCCTCCAAGCTCCTTGGGTTATACATAAGAGTTCTCTTTCTTGAGGAAGATTGAGATTTCAATACAACAGGCAGACAAATAGTACAGGGCATCAGGGTTGCTGATGTACGTGAAAGAGAAAAGGTGTTGCGTAGTCTGCAGTCTTTAAGATGATACTTGATAGGGCTGTGAGGGTGGTTGGACTTGATGGATGAGGATTCCAGGTACATGATAGCAGCTTGATAGCAGTTGCAGCTATCGGACCATGAGGGAATTAAGGAGTAAGAAAGATGATAGGACTGTGAAGAGTTTACACTTGTATTGTGAAATTACACTCGAGATAAAGAAATAATATTATTATCTATTTTATACTCCACGTCGTGAGGGAAAGCTGATATCTGATGCATCAGAAGAAAAGACAGCAGTAGAGATTAAAAAAAGTCTGATGTTTATATTGCATGATGGGAAAGATTTGTGGTCAGCAGTAGTCTTCTGACATGTAGGGAAAGCTGCTAAACTAGGAGACTCCACCCAGGCTATAGCAGCAGCAAGAGGGGATCAGATCATAGACAGAATTTAATGCCAGTGCAATGAGAAATGCAGAGATCCTTTGTATTTCCATGTTGTCCTTATCTACTGAACAAGCTACCAAAAAGAAAATAAGATGTAAACTAAAAAGAAACCTAATCCAGAGTGTTGAATCATTTAAGGATTATTTCCATCAGCATTTTAGGCCAAAGTCTGGGTTATTCCTCATTGCAGGGAAGCCTTAAAATTTGCATAACACAAGAAGGTGTGAGAATGGGAAGTTTCACTGTTCTTTTCCACGCTGTGAAGAATAATGTGGGAGAGACGTGAGGCTGTGACAGGCTCATATTCTGAGTCCATGCGATGAAACTCAGACTTTGTTTTCCAGCAACTGTACAGATGTGCTCCCAATGTCATGCTCAGCATTTGTCCCAGACCATTTGCTAGCATAGATGCAGCCTATCTATCATATGAATAGCACATACGCTTGTGTGCAGTCACAGAATCACCCAGTCATAGCTTTCTTTTTAAAAACTTTTAAGTCCACACTTTTTCTAATAATGGATATTAATATACTGGTTTTACTCATCAGGCTTTCCAATTTTGAAGCTCAGAGCTGATTTCAAGTTGCCCTATTTTTGTGCCACATATGTACATTAGCATATTTTTCCCACCACTGCTGTTAATTTAGCCTGTCAGGCATTGTGACAAACTGCGAGACCTTGCAGGTACTTGTCGTGTCTGAAAACTTCATCTGTAGCAGCACAGGTGGGGGTGGAAATGGCAACAAAGGTAATTGCCCACCGATCTTGATCTTCAGGCAATGGAGGTTGCTCTTAGGAGTGATTTCCCTTGGGGGAGAATGGGGAGGGTAGGAGTTGGAGCCTGCGGTGCTGACATGGTGCACTCGGAATGGTTTTTGACGTGGTGAGGAGGGCTGCAGCAGCAGCATAGGACTTGCAATCTGTAAGAGGAAATACAGCCCATCAACAGCACACGAGGCGCAGACTAGGGGAGAGATGGCGGGGCGGGAACATGTATAGCAGGAGGATTTAAAGTAAAAGTTTTAGAAAAGGTATGTTTTCTTTAGGTGTATAAAGACATTTCTGATTTAAATGGCAGTTTTCCAGTACTCTCTACAGTGCCTTTTCTTGCTCTACATTGTGGCCTTGACCTCCCTATCACCCCAAATGATACTGTGTTTTGCCTGTTGATAGCTTCTATATAAAAGAAAATGTCTCACTTGCCTGCATTCAGGAACACCCATATGTGTAGCTGTATCTCAGCACTTTTTAGTTATAAGGACCACTGGAATTTAAACCAAAACACGGTTGTCTCTTGTGGGCCAACAACGAACTGAGAGGCCTTTGAAAAATTAGCTTTGAAGTCTCAAACGACTTGCTGCAGGGCTGACACAGCTGTGCTTCTTGCACTTCCTGATGGCAAGGACTGCAGGGATGCTTAAGAGAAAGAAGAGGTTTCAAGTAATTTTGCTGTTGCTTTGTGTTACTGAATTTTGATTCTGGATGTTGCATTTAGGGTTAGACACAATATGGTCCTTTTCCTTTGTGTATGAAATTGGTAAGTACCCAAGCTTTACGTTTTAAAACATTTTAAATTGGTTAAAGATCTCTTGTATTCTCAGCTAACAGTCCTCAAATCTTCACAAACCTAATTAATAAACAAACAATTAGCAGGAGAAAATTAAAAAATAATAAAAAGTCATGAACCAGTATGATTAAAATGACTGTCCTGCATGAATCTTTATGGGCTGTTTTATCAGAGGAAGTTTTCTAAACTCCTGTGAACGTTATCCTAAATGGAGGCCCCAGTGAGAATGCTGCTTAGTGAAAGCACATTTTCCTCCTTTCTTGGATTTTCATTAGTGATGACGAGTTTCTCGTGGAGCTTTCAGAACTCTTGCCAGAAAGATAAGGCTATCGTTTCTTTGCTCTTGCCATTCATTTATAGTTGCTGCTGCTTGGTGATGTGCCAAGAATAGTTCAGGGATTAGCTGGACCTGGGCCTATGGCAGCACCTGTGTATTAATGAAAATGTTATGAAAATAGTGGACTTAATACATGCAAATTACGCTTCTGTGAACTATGTGCAAATCTGTAGGCTTTGTATCTGCAAGTTACACAGATATGTAGGTCTGAAAAATCTGGCAACTCCTCTAATGCAAAACACTTGCTTAAAATTTTTCAATTAGAGCTGTTCCTACATCAGTATGTGGAGAGGCAACTTTTTTTTGTGGTGGGTTTTTAGGTGGTGGGTTTTTGTTTGTGTGTGTGTTTGGTTTTGGTTTTTTTTTTTTTTGTACTGCACCCTATATATTGTGCTTTTCCTAGTTAACTTTCTCCGGAGAGATTCTGTAGGGCTATACATTTTGTAGGGAAGCCTCTTCCACTTTCTCTGTGTGCTTACCTAACTCCAGAGGACCTCTGTTGATACCCTTGGACTAACAATGAGACCCATGGCTCAATCTAAGCAGCTGTGGGTTCCGACAGCCTCAACGCGCACCAAAGTCTAAGCTGAGATTCCTAGGCCCCATACGGGCTAATGCACAGATGCCTGTGGGATCCAGTGCCATCAAAATTCAGCATTACAAATGGCTTATCTATGTAAAATATCTGGAAATGAGAGCAAACAATAACTAGTGAATGGACTGTTCAGAAGGGAAAGTTAATGATAAGCGCTTGATAGCACAGTACCCTGATAAATTGGACGGCTTGAAAATAAAAAGCCCATGGGTGACTTTACAGGAGGGAACAAAAATAAATAACTGGAATTTTCAGCAACTGCCTCAGAGCTTCACTGCGGTATTTGATTCACTTTCCCCAGATATCTTACTCTACCAAATTAGCAGCATTATGAAGATGGATGACACTCACTTGTCACAGAGAGGGACTAAAATAAGGGGATACTGTACTGTGTTCCTTGTAGGCTTTTGGACCCAGGTCTTTATTTCCAGACTAAAAAATTCTACTGTTCTTCAGGCTCATTTTAATGGCAATTTTGTGTTGGGCAGGGAAGGTAGGATATAACCACTTCAAAATGAAAAAAAAAAAATTCACATACAATATTTAGCAGAAATTAAACATTTCCAAAGCCTCAGATGTTGGGGAGGTGGGGCTTCCTTTCCAACAGCACAGATACCTTACTTAGGGTCAGGCTTCTGTTGTCCAAAAAAAAAAAAAAAGTCAAGCCCTGCTAACTGGCTTTATAAAACTCTGAGCTCTAGGAATTCTGCTATTGTGGACATTTTCACAGAGCTTTATATTTCCCAAGCAAAAGCTCATTTGCATTGTGGTATTGTTATATGTTTTCTTTTGATCTCCTACTTTAGATTTCTAAGACTGAATGCTATTTTTTTTTCCTTATGAATTTGCATTGCCCCAGGATATGAGAGGCTTGTTTGAACTCATTTAATTGGCCAGTGATGTGAAAAATGATCGTTTTCTGTATTGGAAATGAGCTCAAGTAACCCCTTCATGGAGTCCTTATAACCTACTGTAAGTTTCCATGCATTTCTACTGACTCAGGATTATCTTGTCTGGGAGGAGAATGAATGCTTCTAATCTTTTCCATGTTTACAGACATAGATTTTTGGTTTACAAGAAATCACCATAAAAATACAGAAAATCAAAAGATAATTAGCCATGCTCTTCAGTGTTCTTAGTTGAGTGAAAATGATACAATTCCAATTAAATCAAAGGAGATAGTTCCAATAGATATTATATTCCTAAGAATAAAATTGGGCCTGCCCTTTTACATTTGCTTTAATTTCCTTTATTGTAAACTCAGAGTTTACCTTTTATTTACACAGAGGCTATATTTTATGGGTTGGTTTTGGACAGGAAGAAAATAATATTATTTTTTTTTAACCTTCAAAAAGTCTGCATGCAAGAATCTAACCTGAAGTGTACAAAAACTGATCTTAAAAAAAACAATATGTTTTATTAAAATATTTTTATTAGCATTTATGACATTACAATTGCTTTTTGATTTTTAGAATGAGGAGGAAACTAAAAGTGTATGTATTATAATTTCAGTATAAAATGCCAAATTTAAATACACTAAATTATAAACGGTTTCTCTTATCAACAGACCCATGTTTCCAGCCATCTCTTTTGTCTTGTCGCATCACAGTCCTTCCTTGTAACATTTGACTCTACTCACATTGCCAAGCCCTGCAACCAGAGGTTGCATGTCTCCTTTTAGTCCTGTTTAAAGGAACTTGTCTGTACCTTGAAGTAGGGGGTGTTATCTTGAGAGTATGGGTAAAGGACAGTAATTTACTTAGCTTCCATGCTGTTCAGAATCATCAGCTCCTGCCTTTCTTCCCCTGCCCCCTCTTCTCAGCTCCTAATTTAAATCATATAAAAGAATTTTTTTTTTAAATAAGTCTTCTAGTACAGCTGGTGTATATGATTCTAAGTGGTTTAACCAATGTGCTTAGGTTAGAGCAGACACATAGATTTACTGTTACATTTCATGTAGAAGTGCTTTAAACTCATTACTGAAGACTCAGACTTGTAATTGCTAAGCGACGAAGCCCTTATAATGAAGCATATGGGTACATGTATTACGGTACAATCACTGTCTTGTTCTTTGTGATTACTATGCCTTTGAACTTGTATGTTTTTGTTGAAAATCATAATTAATCTAGTTCCTATTCTTCAGTGTAGATGTTGAATTCTGGTAGTTTCATCTGTATAAACTGTTTAGTGAGAAATGTGACCAATTTTCATCATGTAGTTTTAAATTTGTTTAGCTAAATTAGTTATAGGAAAAAAGTCGTGAACAAATCTGAGGAAGAGAAATGATTCTTCACCACTGAAATCTGTAGAAAACTTGTGCTGTTTCACTACATAGTGTAGAGATAAGGATGGCCAGTTTTTATCATTCTAAATTTTACCTTCTACAACTCAAAGTAATTTCTATTGCATGCGTTTGTTCAGTTCCACAGCTCTTGGTGGTCTTAAATGTAATCCCCTTGCAGGGGTGGCTATTGCCTGGTTGCCATGTGAAGGCACACATCAAAGATGTTATTTTAGGGAGGTTAGCATAGTTCTGCAAACTGTTCAGCAGACGTTCTGTTTAATAGAATTAACTTGTCATGCTTGGGCTTTCCAAAGTGAAATTCCAGATTGAAACTGAGACTGTCATTTGCATCACATCACAGACAGTGCAAGAAAATAATCACGAAGAAAAAAGAACAGACAGACTGCGTTCCAGGCATTTTATGCTGTCTGCTTCTATTTTAGGGGGAACACAAACCACAGGTAGAAGTATACAGATTGGGAGGGATGTACACAGTACACTATTTCCACTTTATTTTCTTCTGAGGAGGAACATCCAGACCTATAGGTTTAGGTTATCAAATTATAATAATTCATGTTCCTTTTCTCAGAACTTAACAAATAAGAAATATTCCAGAAAACACAAGATTTTTCTTCTGTAAATGATGTATTTTTGGAACTATCTAAAATGGTTGCAGAAGATGTATCGGAGGCTAGCTGGCAAGCTGTCTCAGAAATGACCTCCTTTCAAGTATTTGCAGCTAGTGAGCTCTCCTACGTATCCAGCAACAGATTCCGTAAACTTTTTGTATGTAAAAAAAAAAAGTAAAATTTCCCAATCTTTGATTTCAATAACCGATTTACTGATTTCTATAGTTCTGTGGTATTAACTTAAAAAGAAGCTTGCAGGTAATATGTGTTTTCAATTAAACATATGTATTTGTGTTCTCACTTCTATTAATGTTCTAAACTATTGAGTCTTTATATTAATTGGAACCTAAGATTTTGTCTCTGCTTTTTATTCAAGTGCTGTGTTCTTTCTGAATGTACTACATAAGGTATCTTATTGAAATTGAGTTGGACGCAAACAAGATGCGAAATATGACTGTGAGTTTTCAAAAACCAGCAAAATACTGATTGTTTTTGTATTTGCCCTTGGCTAAAGGGGAAATATGACAAAACAGCTACCACAGAATACCACTTCAACGCAAGCTCCCAGTGTGGACAGGTTACATTCACACCCTTGCATGTTCCAGAATAGATTCCCTCTGCAGACAAGGCCTCAGATTAGTTGACAAGAATGATGTTTCATCAATGTATGTATGCATATCTTAATTAAGGGTACACGTTGTTGGAGCTGACAGGAATGTCAGGCTCTTCAGATTCCCAGAAATACTCTAGGCCTGACAGATATGAAGCCAGTGTTGGCTAAGTGCATTCAGATATTTTTTCACGAAAGATGAGTCATTCTTCTTCCTATATGAATTAGTACCATTCCCATAATCAGCATCTGAATTTTCCCTTCCTCTGTGAGATTATTTTGTAATGCTCTACAAGTTGGAGACAGAGCTGTATATATGACCTAACAAACACTTAAAAGTAAGCGTATGCCATGCTTTTGAGGCATAAATAGAATTTTATCTCAATTATGAAAACTCACTAAAGGCTTCAGTGTTATCAAGAACATATATTGAGATGCAAATGTATCTCGTAAGAGAAATTTTCTTATTTTTCTGGTCAGAGACACAATAAATATCAAAGCGTGATTAAATCTTGGAAAATATAAAGTGTTCTGTAGCTGAGGGAAAGGGGGTTTGTCCTGGTCCTTCTGGGTGCTTCATTTAAGTTATATCTTACTCAAACCTATAAAGAGCAGATCCTAACATTGTGTTGGTGCTATGAATAGTTACTCTGGTTTAGGAAATAAAGAGATTTATTTTTTTTTAAACTAACATACTGATAAAATCCCTGGTGTAGAAGCAATTTCTGGGGAAGATATACTTTAACCATGTATAGCAATCAGTAGAAATCACCTTTATGTGGATATGTGTGTTAATAAAATAAGTATTGTTTAACTGTTTCAATTGCATCTTAGTATGTAAACACAGTTTTCTTTCTAGTATTTGGTTCAAGTAGTCATTTGAGTCAGACCTGCACTACGAAGTTTTGCTGGCAATGCTGTTGTTACTTTTATTTAATAGTCGATAGCCACTGATTTCCTTTAATCTTTTATTCATAATAATCCTTTTCTTTCTTATTGGCAGCGGCCAATAAAACAGTCTTTCAAGTAAAAGACCCTGGAAGCCTGAGTTCTACCTGCTGGGGCAGGAATAGATACTAATGAGCACAGTGAGGGAAATAGACTTATGCCTCATGGGAGACTGCCAGAGAAATTAAATGGACTGAGCATGAGGCAGGCACAGGTAGAGTGTAATTGCATTCTTCAGACAGCACTGGGGAAGTGCTTGGAATACTATAGCTAGGATTGAGAAGGAAAATGATCTAAAACATACCAAGCACTCTGATACTAATGATAATTAAGACGATTTTCAGAATATTTGAAGGTAATTGCTGAAATCGAGTATTTGTCTTGGTTCCAAGTTAAAGAATTGTGTTACAGTTCAGTTGTGTCAGTACTAAGTACAGTTTATTATTTACTAGTTCAGTGTAAGTTTTCTGCCAATATTAATTTTGATTATGGGCATTAGAACTGGATGTTGCCCTGGCATAAGTACAAAAACATGTACACAGGAGGATTCTATCTCTTTTGCTGCAGTTACTCCTTAGTTAGAGCGGCAGAAAATCTGTGTGGACAAGCCAGAAATGAAAAACAAGTATAAATAAACATCACCAAAGAAAAAAAAAATTGATTTCAAAATGCAACATGAAATTCTTCCTGAGCCTACTTGCATAAACCTGATCCATTAACAACAAGGGGCTAAATGGGCAGAAAGTGGCAAAGAACAACTACTTCAATCTTTTCAGTTTTGCTGTTTTGGTGAAACAAGGGAATAAACCCATGGGCTGGGTTTTGCACTTCTTTCAATCTAGCCTGTAATCAAGGATATGCCTTTTTTTCCCCCTTTTCCAATGAACCGGGGTTTAAGGGATGTCAAGTAAGAGGGACATGTGCGTAATCCAGGGCTTCATGTCCTGTTAGGTGGTCAAATAAACACATCATTAATGATGCCTCCTCTTTAGCATCTCGTAGGTCTCTTAGTCTGTTTCCAACATGAAATTTCAAGCTGTAAGATGACTCTTATTGGTTAGATCTTATTTAGGATCTCTATATAATTATGATCACCCATGTTCAGTGAAGGCAAATTCAAATTTGCCTTACAGGAAAATGGAGTATATATCTTAGAAGTGGACCGTGACCTGCTGTGTAACCTGAAAATGCAGGCTGAAAGACCATGTTTGTTCTCTATGATTATACTAAGGTGAGATAAAAATCAGAGAGGAAAAAAAATAGAATCAAACCAGTTGTGGCATCATAGTCTGTTCATTAATTAATTTAGGCAGGATGGAAGAAGAAGCAGCTACTTAATTAAAAAAAAAAATAAGATTCTGGGTCAACCTTCTGAACAGTTGAAGTACCTAACTGGTTTTAAGATGGAGATGGATGTGCTTGTGATCACAACTACTGTGTTACAAAAGGTAGAAGTCTATTGCTTTTCTTCAATCACTCCCTAAACTTTAAGCCAGTTTAAAGCTTCATTTGCCGGTTCAGTTTGGTAATACCTAAATTGTGTGTATCTGCGCTGTTGGGTATAGATGCCAATTAGCAAACACATCAGTTTATTTGAAACTGTGATAATTCTATCCATGCCAATTTTAGAAGCAACTATTTGTCAGCATCAGAAAGGTGAGATCCTCAGGTTTTGAGTGGTTTGGAACTTTTAATATTATAGGACTAATGAGCAACTAGAATTCAATTAGTCTCTTCCAACATTCGATAATATCTTGTGGCATGGATCTAGACTCATCTGGACAAGAGCTAGTCCTTGGACTAGTGCAATTTTCATTCCTATCTGGGCATACCATCAGTTCAGTGTTGTGTGGTTGTGGTGTGTTGGGTTTTGTGTTTGGTGGGTTGTTTTTTTTTTTTCTTTGTTTGTTTGCTTGCCTAGTTATTTTTTTTAAAGATTTATATGACACAAAACAGAAATACTGCTCTGCAGATGAGCAGCCACAGCTTTGTGCTAGACAGGAGGCACAAAGCAGCCCTACAGGTGCCTCACCAGTAGCATCACAGTGTAGGCATGATGCAGAGCTCAAGTAATCACAGAATCGTAAAATGGTTCAGGTTGGAAGGGACCTTAGAGATCATCTAGTTTCAACCCCCCTGCCATGGGCAGGGACACCTCCCACGGGACCAGGTTGCTTAAAGCCACACCCAGCCTTGAACACTTCCAGGGATGAGGCATCCACAACTTCTCTGGGCAACCTGTTCCTGTGTCTCACCACCTTCACAGTGAATAAAAAATTCTACTCTCTTCCAGTTTGAAGCTATTAGCTCAAGCACATGGCTTTGTAAAAAGTTCCTCTCCAGCTTTCTTGTAGGCCCTCTTCAGATACTGGAAGGCTGCTATAAGGTCTCTCCGGAGACTTTTTTTCTCCAGGCTGAACAACCTCAACTCTCTTAGCCTGTCTCCATAAGAAAAGTGCTCCAGGCCTCTGATCATCAGAGGAGGGCCATCCTCTGGACCCTCTCCAGCAGGTTCACGTCCTTGTGCTGAGGACTCCAAAGCTGGATGCAGTACTTCAAGTGGGTTCTCACCAGAAGTGATTCCTATGTTCCTCAGTTATCAGAAGAGAGGGTATTGGCAGGTAAAGAAGGTGTGGATGTATCATAGTAACTTTGGGCTATTACCTTGGCCTGCTGTGGCTCTCCACAGCTATCCCGCTGCTTGGGTGCCTGTTAATGACAGACAGAAGACAGGCACTTAAAATTCAGACAATAGTGGACCTTGCTAACCCCATCTCTGTTATTCCAAGGGGTATAATATGTTGATAAATAAAAGTGGTATCCAAGGCATTCAACCTACATAGAGATCCTATCGTTTTTTTCCATTAGATGTAGGCTAAATTTTGATGTGCTGGTGTCAAAGTGAGAAGGTTTCCGGGGAGGAAATTTGTAAGGTGATATTCCCAGTAAGCTGAAACAGAACAGTTACAGGGGTGCTGGCAGCACTGAAAGGCAACCAAATAATGTTAAAAGAAATCCAAGAAATAAGACATAAGAACTAGAGTTTTTGCAAAATGGGAAGCCTTCCAGAAGGGACTGGGAGATGATTTGTCAGAGGAGATAAAAATTCTGTTAGCCATGCAGTTAAAAGTGTCTGATTGAATGTAGAAGCCAAATCACAGACCTCTCTGTCTGCAAGAGCAAGACAGATTGATGAGGTGCTCAGTGACCTGGCTGTCATGATCCAGAAGGTTTTCCAGGAAATGGAGGAGATGTGGAAACTACCATCCAACTTGGAAAATGTTGAGATAAGATCCTGTAGGTCGTGAAGGAAATAAATAATTAGCTAACAAAGAAAGAAAAAGGTTTCAGGCTGTAGTAGGAGCTACCTTTCCGAGTAAGATGTTTTGAGCATCCAAAGGTAAGAAATAATATTTTACACCCTATTCATAATCTGCAGAAGGCAGAGGCTAGAAATTGGATTGCCTCAGTTTAAATGATGTTATCTTTGAAGAGAAAGCTCCTTGTCCATTACAGTCAATAATCATCACAAAAAGAGGGATTTCAATAGACAGTTCAAGTGATCCACCTCTGAGGGTGCTGCAGAATTTACCTGCAGGAAAAGAAATCTCATCATCCCAAGCTTAAACAAATCTGCAATATGCACCTTAGAACTACCCCATCCATCTCAGTTGGCCAAGAGACACTTGAGCACTACAAAGAAAGAAAAAAGAAATTTCATCTGAACTGTTAAATGTATGAGATGATATTTGTTCCCTACATAGCCCAAAGCCCTTGAGGCATTCTAGAGTAGATTGGCAGTGTGACAATTTCTTGTTCATTGGAATTTAAGGCTAAAGGTGAAAAGCCACAGCAGAAGACAAAACAACTGCTAGTGAGAATACTAAAGGAGGGTGCCTTGTCTGTATGAATACTGATGCGATGTGGCCTTGCTTGAGAGAGTCTGTCAGTCAGTGTTCTTTCGTAACTGGTAAGTAGAGTAATTTATAAAATGGTTGGAAAACTAGCTAGAAGGAATCCAAAATGTTATAACAGTACCTAAGGTGTTCTGTTGACTAAATTCTTCATTGCACTTGGGGTTCTGAATTACAAATGTTGATTTCTAAGTAGGTTAAACAAAAATTTTAAAAATCAGCTAATCTAGCACTTTCTTCAAGTCAACAGAGAAATAAAAGGATGTGAACCTGTTAACTCCTGTTTCTTTTGATGACATGCACAACTGTCAACAGCATGCCAGAATGTAATCTCTTGCATAGTCTGCTCTCAGGTTCTGAGAACAGGAAAGAACTAGTATAACTTTGCAAATGAAAGAACGCGGCTAATTCAGGTATCGAGGGTTGCAACATAGAGACCGAAGAATATTGCAGAGCTGGCAAAGATCCAAAGCTTGAAGTCTTGCCCAGGTCTCCTCTTGTCTCTTACCAGGAAAACTCAGGTGCATGGATATCAGGTTTCCCTATTAGTCAGATGTTAAAAAGATCTTATTAGCCTGGTTGAAGTACTAGGTCAAAGGTGACTGCATGCGTTTACACTGCACCTGATTTGTAAAGTCTTTTATACAGCATAGAGCCCTGAGAGGCATGTGACAAGAAATTAGCTTGGGCAAAGCCAGACTTACGAGCTCTCATTCCATGGTTTCTCTGCTGAACCCATGCGAACCTAGAAAAGTCCTCTTCTCTTGACTTCAGTTGCTGTTTGGGAGCAAGCTGAAGACTGCTGTCACTTCTCTGATAAGACAATAATATTAGGTTGTATGAGGAGATGTTGGAAGCCTAGATCCATTCTGGTGATTTGGAGAAGAAAGGAACCGTAGGGGGAAGGATGCTAGAAGGTGTTGTAGGGTCTGAGGACTCCCTGATTTCCTGTATATAAGGTCAAAGCTGAAATAGCCTTTGAGCACTTGAGATTGTGCAGCAGCTAAAACCATCTGTGCAAGTTCTGTATGAGATCATTAAGACAAATATTGTACACAGTCGATGGGATGCCCGTCAGGTGGCTTCTATGGTTTTAGGGCAAGCAGTGAGCAACCTTTAATGAATTGTGATACAATATGCATGGTTTGTACACTGGCCTTTCAGTTTCCAGAGGTTTTGTAAAAGGCCAAATGACTCAGAGCGGTATGTATTTTGCTAACTGATTTTGTAGTTATGGGCCAGCATTGCAAGGCAGGGGAGGAAACCACATTATGTGGGAACAGGCACTAGGAAGTAATTGTGGACTTCATTCAAGATAATGCATAGACTAGTCATCCTTCCTAAACGCTAAATGGAAGAGACAGTCAAATTACTTTATTGAATAAGATAACTAAAAACTCAAAAGTTTTTACCCAGGATCCTGTACTGTGAATGCATGTGTGGGAGGAAGTGAAACTTAATTCAAGAAGAAGAAAACAGTCTCTGAGACAGGCTAGTTGCAGCTGTTGTTGTCCATGGCAAGTTGGACACGGAAGGTAGCCAGCAATCAGAAAAAGTAAACAAGAAGTAGAGAAGAAAAGAAATCATGAGCATGAAGGCATATTTCATTGCTCAGACTTTCCAGAATTAATGTGTCCTGTCCTTTTTACCCAATATTTAAAATTGCTTGAATTGGAAAAGACTTTTTTTTTCATATACTGAAGCGGAACTAATTTGGATATGTTTGTGAAGATGTCTGTAGAAATCCATGCATTATACTGAAAACTAAATTAATGAAGCAAATCCAATAATCATAGAATCATAGAATGGTTACAGTTAGAAGGGACCTTAAAGATCATCGAGTTCCAACCCCCCTGCCATGGGCAGGGACACCTCCCACTAGAGCAGGTTGC